>JAWKAU010000097.1:0-505000 GCA_033398695.1 Orobanche coerulescens | reverse complement strand
TTTATGCTTTAGCAAATATAAAAAGTTAAATTGTTATTATTTTAAAAATTAACTGAAATCAAAAATTTAAATTCCAAATATCTGGTTTGGTATCATTTTAGTTCTAAGTTGACTTTATTGCAAAAATTCTAAAGAAACAAAAAAAGGAAATGATCCAACAAAGTAAACATTTGTCTACCCAAAATCAATCATTTTTTGCCTCAAAACACAATTCTTACATGTTACGCCTAAAATAGCATTAGATACTACATATATATAGACGAACCCTAATATACAAAATCGATGTCGTCCCTCTCTCTCTCTCTCTCTCTCTCTCTCTCTCTCTCTCTCCCTCCCTCCCCCCGCAGCGCTGCCTGAACACGTCGAACAAACCAAACACAGGCGCTCATTATTCATTGCGACTTCAAGTTGCGACCATCATCTCCAATTGCCGACCTTGCTGGTCCAATTTCATAGGCCCGTTGTGGATTTAAGTTTGTGAAGTTGTCTTGGCGGTTATATGTTCTTGCCTGGACGATTGTGGCGGATCTGACTTTTTTTCTTCCTTTTTATTTTTTCTGTAAATTGTGAGGAGATGGACGGATAATTGTGATGAAGAAATATTGTAGGAAAAAAGGTTGAGCAAATATAGTTTTATATATTTTTTTGTCGAGGCAATTTTTTTATAAGTTGTAGAAGTATTCTTTTTTATAGTATAATTTTATTTTCTTAAACAAGATTTGAGTTTCCCATTTCTTCTTATTATTTTTGTTTGTAAATTACAATAATATATATATTATGTAGAACTTGTTTGAGGAGAAAGTAAAAGACAGCAAATCAATTGTATTCATAACACTGATAGAGGGGCCTTTATATAGGCATTACAATGAGAGTCCTTCCATACATAGGATTCCTAAATAAGGTAAGACATCTAATAGGATCCTACTACCTCTAGAAGGATCTGGAACCTTCCATCTATATATCTACAATCAGTATTAGGTAAGACACATCACGGGAATAATAATTCCCGGAACACTCCCCCTGTGTCGAGCACTAATACAACAATGGTGCAAAAGATGTTGCCTTCGTAAAAACCTATTCCAAGCCAAAGCAAAACCCCATGGGAAAAATAAAGGCTTGATGAGGAAAAGATTGCAACGCACCAACATAACATGTCATGTATACTCCCCCTGATGTATACATAATGACTCCCCCTGATGAGTACCTCAAATCATAGGAGTCGGATGCCAAGTTGCCCTCACAACTATACCAAGGAAAAACCCAGTGGGAAAAATACCTCTTGGTCTAAGTTGAACAGAAGTACAACGCATCATTGTCTGGATGTTCTCATAGGTCGCCTCGTTAAAAACCTTACCAAGTGAAAACCCAATGGGAAAAACAAACCTTGGTTTAAGGACAAAAAGAGCGCGACACATCCAAAGTGCAGAGTCACTAAAGACTTATCAAGTTTTATAAAGTCTTGACCTCCATGCACTAAATCAGTCATAACTTCTTCGATTCAATAGGTATCAACGAGACTGTAAGAACTTATGAAAACTAGACACCCATAGCTTTTCATTCACATACAGTACGTAACCTAGATCGACCTGAGCAGATTACAAAGCTCTATCGAAGTTGACTCAGCAAATTACCGGACATATCCTGTCCTACTTTGCAACAATAGTCATATGTCACTCAATATGATGGATGTGATCAAATGGTTGGTTTATTTGGAAAGTAGACACAAATCTTTCCAATGGTACCAATTTCACCATTTTCCATCAAGTGAGCTGCCCTTTAGGTCATATGGGAGATAGACCAACACATTCTGGGCAGATTCGGGTATCAGTTTTCAAGTGTCCTTTTATCGAGATAGAGCGAGCTTCAAGCTTCTTGTCAATCACAGACATTGCGTGAGCGCATCCTAGGCCATCATCACAGTGGCTTTACCGGATAATTACGAATGAGTACATCGAGTCAAACATGAGTACATAATACCGTACTTTCCTCTTAAGACTGCATCATCACTTAAGTGAGCCAAGTCTTATGATGACTTCGACTAATCATTGGGAATCATATAGGCATTACTTTATCGTCTCTTAGGGAAACCGTCCCTTAGATTGCCTTAAACCGATTGATGAATACGCATCATCAAGTGTCCCAAGATCCTTTCATTCTTAACTTTGGATTTAGCGGAATCTCTTAGTCTCACAAGAGTACATCACTATAAACCCTTAGCTTTACACGCAAAAGCTTCATATCTCTTCCAAATCAAGTATATACTTAGTATGCGTTCCCGACAATCACTTGTCGACGCGCTCCGTGGTCAGGAGCCACTTGATTTGAGTCTGATCCACCACGAGATCCTTTTTATCACTTAACTTAGTTCCCCACTAAGATAAGATTTAACCACAAGCTGCACGTCAGTTTTTGGGAAACTATCTAACTCAAAAGATAGTGGATGCTATAACATCCATTACGATAGCACAACTAAGTTTCGTGTCATCGTAGTCGATTCCAGTGCGTTCATGAGAAACCTCGCGCCATGAGGTGAGTTTAACTCTTTCTCTCACTCGCTTTAACAAAGTATACGGATAGATCTTATCTTTGGAGTGTTGGCACCACTTCAACAAAGGGCTATCACTTTGTTTATACTGGAGTCGCATATGTTTCCATTTTAGGCCAAGGCTACAACGTTGTAGATTTTCAACGAAGTATGGTTCGATTAAACTCACATGAACCGGCTTTATTCATAGAGTACTCTTTATGGATTGGCATTCATTGAGGCGTCCCCTAATAATGACTATAATCCAGAATCACATGAGACGGATGAGTTCATTTGATCATATGATCAAGTTTCATGTACCAAGCTCGCATACATTCTTAGCGAGAGTATTTATCGAACCAAGTGGCATCCCAATACTCTATGAGATCCACGGCCTAGTAACACCATCTACCACAATTTGTGGTGTTACCATATCACCATTTATAGGTGACGAACGTCCATGACGGACACAATCCTTGCAGACATGTTTGCAGCATGTATTTAATCTCGTCACTTTAGGGAACTTGGTGAGGCACAGTAGGGACAAACTACGACAATTCCAAGTCGTTCTACTCGAACATGATCGTTCGCATCTCCCCCTAACTACGGGAAGACTGGCTCATCAAAGTGACTTACGAGATCGTCTGCCAAGGTACATTTTAAGCGGACTATGAGTGAAAGCGCATGTCATATTCATCATTTATAACCCGCACTACGCCATATATGGGCTTTAACAACGCTTTTTTCAATGTTACAAGCAAAAGTGTAACCATATATGCCTTGAAAGTGATCTAGGCCTACACTTTTTTTCGGTGTTAGCATTGCTATAAATCAACATTACGGTGAGACGTTATTCAAGATTCTGCGGTAACATTGAAGTCGGTGTAGCCGTTGGTCTCTAAAAAATGTGTAGCCGTTGATCTTTAAAAATCAATAAAAAATAGGCGAGCTCAATGATTGTCCGAATATTAGTCAATTAAATAGGCGGACTCAATCTTTGTCCAAATATTTCAATTAAGCGACTCAAACTTCAATTATTCACTCCCAACTCTTTCTCTCAACTCTCTAACAGCTCAACCGTTGACCAGCCAACCGACAAATACATTTCGTATCGTATATCATATATATATATAATATAAAGGTAGGAAAAATAAATATAAGTAAAATAACTATAAATTATATATATATATAAGTAGGAAAAATAAATATAAGTTATATATATATACCCTATCCTATCCTATTATATTATATTATATTATATTATATATTATATTTACTATTCTAAAAGTCTGGAGGGGCGTTGGGAGGAAAACGTGTCCTCTCCCTTTTTTTTCTTGCTGAAAACGTTTTTTCTTGTTTGCTTTATCTCTTGCACACCCTAACCCCCTTTCACCTCACCCCACCCACCAGCCTTCAGCAGTTGCTATTCATCTCTTTTTCCTCTCCCTCTTTTTCTCTTAGCCACCGTCACCACCGGCCACCGTCAAAAGACCGCCGATAACGTCCACAACCCCGGTACCAGCCCCTCTTTCGCCTTTCTTTCTTTTCCTTTTGTTTATTCTTGACATCCTCTCTGTCCTTTCACTCGCCTCCACATGTAAGGTCTTCTGCTTGAGCGCAGCTTACATCTTATCATTCCTCCCCATCTTCATCTTTTCGTAAGGTATCATCTAATATAGAAGAATATACAACCGGATTTTGCACTCTCCAAATTTAATCATATTTTCTTTGTTGCTAATTTCGTTTTTGTTAGATTTTGTTTTTTGAGGGTATCACTCAGTGGGTCGATTTATTCGGGTGTTGCTACCTTTGAACAACCATAGCTTCAAGGTGTTTGTATATGTGTCCGTGCGAGTGCTCTCATTGGGTGTGTGCTGGTATGTGCACTTTAGTTGAATGTTCTGTCTGCCCAGAATCAAGAATCTGGACTGGAATTTATTTGCTTTAGTCTTTCTTTTCTTGCTTTATAGCAACTGTAGGAAGGGATGGTATTGTCACAGTCTCGCCCTTTTTCCATATTTAGATCTCATACTGTTAGATTGTCCCTCTTTTTTCGTAGGCGAAAACCATGATTTAATTGTCGTAATTGTGTGAGTACGTGTGTGCAGGCATTCTTGGTGTGGCGGCTGGTCTATTCCAACCTCCTCTTGGGGAGAAGATACCCCGCAAACCAAATTTTAGGATGCTTTCTTGTAGCGTCAGGGGTTGTAGTGACTGTTATGAGGTATTTCTCCTCTTCTATTGTTATAAGGAATTGCGAGTGTATTGTTTTGCCTGTGTGATGGTCTCATTTCAGCTTGAGACACCATGGTCATTATAATTGGTTTTTATGTATTAAGATCAAATACTTTGAATGCCTCTTTACTCAATGTTCTGCATCATTTTCTTTCTAAAAATCCCCGCTAGGCGATCTAGGAATGCAATTTCTTTTTTTCTTTATGATGAAGAAAATTGAATTTAACCTTAGCTTGCCCTTATGTTTTTTATCGAACATTTTATATGTACAATCAATGTCCTACTATTTCTTGGGCAGTGGAGGAAACAATGGTCGGATGCTGTCTGGAATTGGACCTTTGTGGCCAGCGGTCATGATAGGTTCAAGTGCTTCTCAAGCAGGCGCATCTACTGTTAGGGTGATGTTATGAGTTATTGTCAAAGTGTAACATATTATAAACTAACAGGTAAATATATTGAGAGTGCTTGACTTGTGTAGGAGTCTGTATTTATTGGTGCCAGAACACGTCTCAAGGTACATCTGAGGTTGAACAATATTTGCATTCCTATATCACGTGGCGTACTGAAGTTGAGTGCTATCGTTGAATTACTGTGAGCCATGAGTACTTGAATATTTCCAGTTTGATTGAGAAACCTATTGGTGATTGTTTCTATGCTTGGGCTGTCGAAAGAGTGGGTTTTCTCACTAGAAGAGAAGACAACGATAGCGCTCTGGACACCGCATAGTGTGCTGAGCTCGCTACCCTTCTTGAGAAGACCGGCGCGCCTTTTTGAAAATGTGACCTTCGTTTTTCAATTTTCCCAATCGATCAGGTTTGTCCTCTTAGTTCGTCTATTAGGTTTGGGCTGCCTCTATTTTGTTGTCCAACTTCGTCTTTGGTGCGCTTTTTATAATTTCTGTTTGATTTTTTTGGTTTTCCTGTGATTGTGCAAGTTGGACTTATAGTAATTAGGGACTGGTTTGGTTGAATTATACCACATTGTGCAAATAAAGCCATGAGCCATCATACATCTGCTCTAGGAAGACCATCTACAGGTATATGATTCGTTTATTTTGGAATAAGTTATTCTATTCCGATCTCACACCACCTCACACGAATTGAATCGGTTGCTTTCCTTTATTCCTTCATCGAAGAAACACCCGATGTAGGTATTCCGGACACTTTTGCTCCTGGACAAACTATTCGAACCGATGACATCTAGGTTCTAGGTTTCTCTCACTTCTTCAGTTCAACCCTCATCGTCATTCTTCATATTTCGCTTTCAAATTATACAATTTATATAAAAAACTAATAATACAGGAAAAAAATAAAAATAAAAATAAAATAAAACTAAACATTATATATTCATATGTTTTATATATACTGTATATTCAAAGGAAGTAAAACGTTCAACTTATTATTCAAAAAAGGGGGTAAAACATTCAACTTAAAGAATTCTGCATATTCTATTGTCTATATTCATATATATTATATATACTATTGATTTTTATATTTTGTTTACAATGATATGTGCAAAATTGGTAGGGATCAGGTGTGATTTTTTATCATCCTCCAAATTTGAGTTTTCCTATTTCATTCCTTAAAATATTCGAAGTACAATTACTGATGTTCATTCCTACTCCAAATTTAGGTAGAATGTGTTGTTCAAATGTTCGTGACTGACATGTTGTGTATCGTTTGTGTGGTCTGGATTTTATGTCAGGGTATATATGTGTGGACTATGTAGTGTGTTTTAGTTTATACATGTGGTTATGTTTGTGGCGATCTGGCGATTATTATACGGCGTAAATCTTTTACATGTGGGGAAAGGCCCGACAACCATTCTTTTCTAAATTTTTAGTTATTTTTTTTCGGGTAGTGTTTGTGATTTTGTATGAATTTCTCTTGTAGGTTTTAGAATTGCTCGCTCATTAGCCTGTTACCATTTGATTTAGCAGCATTTATGAGTATCCCATGTAACCTCAAATATTTGTTCCAGTAAAATATTTTAGGACGTGTTTGATGAGAATGTGGTTTTTACTTTAGTAGTAAAACTTTACATTTAGTCACAGGGTTTGTGGGTTTGGAACAATGATTTTTACACTGTTATTACTGGGGATGCGTTTCATTCATTCCAGAATATAGTTAAACATATCAGATTCTTTTATAAATAGTATCATCATCTGTTTCATCATTTATATTCATCAACAGGAACATACTCTCTACTGCTGTTTTGCACGAAAATTTCGTGTTCTTCACTGATAACAACAGCTATTTTGCTATTCTCTTTTTCAGGTATATTTTGGTATTAAGATTGCATTTATTTTTCAGTCTAGGAAACATTTCCTTGATTTATGTCTTCACCGTACGAAAACTTGTTTACCTACAGAACTAACCCGTTTATGTTTTAGAATTGCAAATATTTTGTTCAGCTTTGTGTTTGGTATGTAACTATCTCTTTCAAGGTTAGTACATGTTTGTATTTAGGTTGTCAACTTGTCCTATATTACGTTCTGTTCATCTATGCATTCTTTATCCGGACTTGATTTATATGCTTAGATGGTTTCTACATTCCATCTGCCATTCTCTTTTACAATTTCTCGCTGGTCTTTCGGCCCATTTAGGTCTCGTCTGGCTTTTTGTAATATCAATTGACTGCTTCCTTTTAAAAATGGACACAAACGTCTGCTGTCTTTTGAGCTATCGGTGTTTGGGCATATATAAATTGCATTGACGAATGGCCACTATGATGATGTTATCTGCATTGTATTATGGTCTGTCGCGTCTGTGTTTACTATTATTACTCGGGGTGCATTTTGTTCGTTCCAAAATATAGTTAAACATGATATATTCTTTTATAAATAGTATTGTCATATGACTTATCATTTGCTTCGCAGATTCCTGTTCTTCACTGATAGTTATCGTTGTTTTGCTATCCTCTTCCTCAGGTATAGTTTGAATGCATTTTCCTCGGCTTGGAAATATTTCCTTATTTTCTGCCTTTAGAATTGCGCATAACTTGTTCGAGTTCGTGTTTAGTATGTAACTCTCTCTTTCGAGGTTAGTACATGCTTTTATTTAGGTTGTTGGCTCATCCTTTGCTATGTTCTACTATTCATGTATGCGTCTTCTTAGGATTTCATTTATACGTCAAATATGTAGACTACATGTCATGTCTATTTGGAAGGCGACTTCAAATATGTTTGTCAAAGGCGACTTCAAATATATAGATCGAATGGAAGGCCCGACTTCAAATGTTTTCCACTTCGATGATATTGTTTATTGTATTTATTTTTGAATCAAATGTTTTGTTCTTTTTACAGCCGATGTTGAGAAAGTTCTACAAAATGAAGGTGTCAAGCCGCTAATAAATTGGTTCATGGTGGTAAGGAACATGGCCCATCTTACGATTGGGAGGCTTATTCGAAAAAGGAACCTAAGTAGCTTTTGTTATATTTTTCGATTGAGATGGCATTACTTTTAAACGGTACTTAGCTTTTAAACGGTACTTAAGGCTAGATGGTATTTAAGTCTGATTTTGGATGGTTGGTTTATGTAGTAGATGTATTACAATGGCTTGTGGATTTATGTAGTTATTTCGGATGGTTTATGTATTTGGATGGTTGTTTGATAACCTTTTATGTATTGGTATGTTTGAATTTATTTTTAATGGGTAATTCTATTTTTAAATACCATGTGTTGATTTTTAGCATTTAGAGTGTTGGTAAAAGACCTGTGAAAATGTAGCCACTGACCCCAAAAATATACGTGTTGGCAAAAGAATAACATAGTGTAGCCAAAGATATTAAATTGTTTAAGAAACAAGTGTAGCCATAATGATAAAAGGTGTTGCCAAAAATATGAAGTGTTTCACAATTTTATGTTACAGTAGTACTAAACAGGTGTAGCCATATGTCTACAGCTATACTTTTAATGGTGTCACCACATAGATAACGGTGTTGGCATAGATCTACAACAACACCTCTTAAGGTGTAGGAACAGAACCAAAAAGTGTTGGCATAGGGGTCTACAGCTACACTTTTCCTCGGTGTTACGAGAAACTATAAAAGTGTTAGCGTGGACCCCTATGGTAGCGGCCATTTTTGTAACACCCTAAAATTTGGTCAAAGTGTAGCCGTAGCCTGTTTTTTTTCTTTTACCAACACTTTTTGGGCTGTGAACACACTTTTTTAGGTGTGACTGGAGCCCATATATGGCGTAGTGCCGTCATAATGCGTTGTGGTGACGCACTTTTGGCACATGAACATGTGGACGATAAAGGTTTTCAGTGTTAACACAATCCAGTTAACAAAATGCATACTGTTACACTCGTAACTAAGCATTTGAACCGTAGCTACTGGTCTTGAGAATCCAACAAAACCGCCACCATGCACCACCGGGATCGAACATAAAGAAACGATTGAACCGATAATAGGCCGTTGGTTTTACCGAACCTCTAGTGCTTTCTTGAAGAGTTCACTCCCTTCACCAGCCCCAAACACCTCAAAATTTCGTGAGCATGTATAAACGGGTGTTTAGGATTCCAAAACCATCAACCTTGTGGTCAAAAACCGATCGAAATGACATCGAACTAGTCGTTAGGACGGCTGGTGGTATGTGAAAACTTCATTTAAGTGGTTCACCTCATTCCAAGTCTCCAAATGGCACCAAAATTTGTGAGAAGGTAGCCTTGGATGTTAGGAAGTATTTGTTAAAATTTCACTTTAAGACTTGGTCAAAAAAGTGGGTGAACCGACCTTTACTGTGGTAGTCCGCAAGTTGGACAACCATAACTCAGGTTTCATCAACTTATCAATCATTGTCAAAGGAACAACATAACATATAAATGTTATTACTTGAGTACGACCATTTGTGAACACCATCATAGCATCATAAGCCACCCAGGCTAATACTTATGATCATGTATGTATAAGGACTCGGTGAAAAGGGAGGACTCAGCACCATGCTTATGCGAGTCGCTACATTATTCTCTTTAGCATAGGAGGGTGTGGTCTCCTAATCGTACGAAAGAATAGGCTTTAATAAATGAACATGGCTAAGAAGGATCATCGAGGGGGTCTTTGGCGTCACACATGCTTATGAAAGCAAGACGCGGATGACATAAATATCATCATCGGTCATGAGCCCTGCTCACGACTCCACCAATGTACTTTGGTGTCTTTGATCCAACTAGTTTCTTTGTTCAAAGAAAATGATGTTCATGACAATACCGTGGTATATGGATCATCAAACTGTACAAACTCCGGACTATTAAAGCCTAAATGTGTCAATGTCCCAATACATCTTCTGGTTACCAAAACCGATGCAAGCCGGACCATATTGACTCATGAATATTTTTCTTTTCACATATCCAATACAAGTGATGCATAAGATTTATTCTCACAAATCACAATGAGATGCTATGAGTGATACACTTTGACATATATATCATCGAGTCATAACATGGTTCAATTGTTACGGAACATATGTAACTAGAAAACGCCATTCGGCATTCAACAACTTGAGCATCATATCGCTCATTGATTGGGATGACCTACTCATCATAGTCACAATGGATTTATAAACCGAAATCCAAAAATATCATGTTCCTTGAAAATAGCTTAATACGCACTCAATTTCGCTTGCAAAATTTTATAATCATGAGCATAGCGAATACTCTAACAACATAGAGATTTTATGCTTGATATGATCAAAATGATCTATCATATTGAGTGCATAACATGGCAAGGTTATATGCCTAAGGGGCAAAATTACGACACAAGCATGGTGTAACACTACCATGCACACGCTCGACCTTCTTATAAGGGTGCGTATTTTGGGCTTCCCCAAGGAAACTGTTTTTCAACATTTGAAAGATGATAGTTTAGCGTATAACGCATACCAAAAACTGCATCATCTATGGCAAATTAGGCCAAAAAGAGGTTGAAAAATATGTGTCATAAGACCAATTGCAAATTTAAGATGGGAACCAAGTTGGTTGGGACAAAAGTTAGCACAATCGTTGGAAAAAAATTCTGCGCAGCTTGACCTTTGTTCACTAAAACAGCGATAACTCCCTTGTTAGGAAGGCTATGGACGAACGGTCAGATGTTCTGGAAACTAGACTTCCGTATCTTTCTATCAATATATTGTGCACCACACGGATCATTAAACTCAGATCACAGTGCATGTTTTAATTGGCTGTTTAGTTTTTCCCAAGTTTAGTGAGAAAATAAGGTTGAGACCATATCCAATTGCATAAGTGTTGATGCAAAAACATGGCAATGACAGCCATATGTGCGTTTAAACGCAGCAGGGTGTTCGATTTCTTATCTCGACTAATGATCCTTTCGGTAACTCCAACTTGGTAGACTTGCAGAGAAAGTAGGAATGTCGGTGCATAAAATTTGTTTAAAACCACTGATTCCGTTTGAACTTTCAAAGCATAAACAAATACCAAGGAGGATGCGCCTAGTCATGATCAAAAGTGTAGACAAAATCCACCAAAGTTCATCAAATCAACCAAGTATTTTAATTCTCAATTTGCAAGTATACGTCATAATAGCCATGTTATATGGATGCAACGCGGTGCATCAATATTAAGCATTTTGAACCATGAGACATAATGAATATACCATAACCAACTCGTCTTGACCATCCAATAAGATCGACTAAACATAGTCAAATGTATAAGGCACATGCCTTTACAAATACTCGGAAAAGTATTCGGACCTATAGTCATACGAACTATAATCGAGGTCAACGAATTCATGTATTTACCGCAATATGCCATTGCTTTACATGTTAAGATTCATGAGAATTACTCGTACATTCTTCCATATATCATATTGCAAGGAGACGATACATGTCTACACCCACATGCAATATTTTATTTTCAATAAGCTGAAAGATGGAGTTTTCCATGTACGGGATTGGGTCAAGACCAACGTGGTGGTCGCTCAATTCAACGTGACAATTCCGTCACAAATCGATTTTAACCACGACATATCCGTCGCAATCGATGTTTGTCCCATTTGTACATCACAATTTCGTGACTAATCATGAACAAGTCATAACTTTACCGTTACCGACAATGTTCGTTTTATTCAATTGTTGGTTTAAAATCGACAAAACGGCCACATCAAATCGCACCCAAAGCGTAGTGTATGCAACAACCACAAATATCGACTTTCAACAATTATCCGTGACTCCCCCAGGACCGTCACACAGTTTATTTCGACATACGAGAGTGATACCACCTCTCATAGTCTCATCCACCGCAAAGTAGCGTGGGAGGTAAAGAACCCAAATACCCAATTCCCCAAAAAGAAATTTTCCCAAAAGAGAGGAATTGAAAAACGAGAACTTTAATAAAGTCTTACGTGGGTACTTGGTTCCATATTTGCTTTGATTCTTGAACGGGAGATTCTCTCCATATGAGCAACATATTTCCGTGGGTACTCCGTTCTATATTTACTTTGATCCTTGAACGGGATAAATATGGCTTTTTCTCCATAGCGTGCACATCATCATGAGCGACGTATTTTCCTATATACACGTAAAACATCAACATGTAAGATTCATAAGTGTACAAATTAATGAACAAATGAATCATTAATTAGAAAAAGATGGAGAGTTGAGAAACGCCCAGATAGGGCTACTGGGCTCGATAATTCGGCCGAAAAAGGACTCGAGCGCGGCGATGCAGCAACTCGGTATTGGATGAGGTCAGATCTCCAAATTTCCTCGTAAAAATCTGCTTCTGTTCGGCAGCAGATTCAGTAATCAATAATACTCAGAATCCGATCTCCACCGTTGAATATACAGATATTTGTGTTGGAAAGTTGCTATCAAAATTTCACACCGATCCGACGGTTAACGAATCGGGAAACGTGATTTTCGTACAACTGCACTGTGCAGAAAATTTACGCGCGGAAATTCCCGTTTCTCGTTTTTTTTTCTCGATTTTGATAGGTTTTGTCTCGATTGCACTAGGTTTTCAAACAGTAAATATCATGTGCATAAAACCATAGGAAAATCCGGCGGTGCTTCGATCAGATCGGGTCGCAGCTTTAGGCAATCAATACCGGACAAAAGCGATCAGCAGGTGTCGAGCGGGTCGGGTCAGCAACCGGGTCGGGTCGGGTCCATCAACAGCAGGCTGGGCAGCGGCGACGGGCGATCTAGGTGGACGATCTGGCCGCGGGTTGTGATGCCGTCTGGAAGGGTTGATGGCGGAGGTTGCGTCTGAAATATGGTTTTCCTCAGACGGGGGGTGAGGGCGACGCAGGAGATGACGGCGATCGGGTTCACTTCGTCGTCCGAAAGGCGATTGATGGGGGCCCTGCTCTGTGCGAGGTTTTGGGCGAGGACGGCGGAGGCCTGGTAGCGGGGCTGAAGTAGATGATGTTGGATCCGGAGCAGGGGCGGCTGGAATCCGATCTGGGTGCGGTTGTTGGATGCGGCGGACCCGACGCCAGGGGCTGGGCTGCATCACGGGTGGAGGTAGGGCTGATGGTTGGCGGCTGTTCGGGATTAGGGTTTGCACGAAAAAAAAATCCCGATTTTTTTTTTTTGATTTTTTTTTTTCGGAATTTCTGAATTTCGGACGAATTTTTCCTACTCAGTTGAGATACTACGTGCTGATAACGTGTTTGAGGAGAAAGTAAAAGACAGCAAATTAATTGTATTCATAACACTGATAGAGGGGCCTTTATATATGCATTACAATGAGAGTCCTTCCATACATAGGATTCCTAAATAAGGTAAGATATCTAATAGGATCCTACTACCTCTAGAAGGATCTGGAACCTTCCATCTATGTATCTAATCTCAGTATTAGGTAAGACACATCACGGGAATAATAATTCCCGAAACAGAACTAAGTTTTTTTGTTTTCTTGTATATTTTTGTGTTGGTAAAATAGAAATTAAAAAATATTGTATGGTAACTCAAATTACCTGCAGTAGTTCAAGATATTGTTAATTATCTAAATTATCAGTTGACAATTTAGATAATGTCGCAGTTTATTGGGCCGACTTGCCGATGGTTGTTAAACTACCAATTGATAATTTAGATTACCCACTAGTAACACCACTCTTTATTAAAAATACCACATGATTTTTTGAATTATTTTGCTTCACTTTTTTTTAATTACCTTGTGGTGATTGATTGAACCATTGAAATTAGTATATTAAGACAATATTTGGCAATTCTAAAAGAAAATCGTTGGTAGTCCAAATTACGAAACGGAAAATTGTACCGAAGTGGTAGCCCAATGTACACGGCCTGATATCACTCAGTTAATTCGCTGACTAGATTTAGTTCAGCATCGATGCAACATCAATGGAATGGTATCAAGAATATCATTTGATACTTAAAAGAAACCGTTGGCTTGGGACTATTCTTTCCCTATAAGCAGGCAAAGGAATTTGCTTACGAAAAGGCAAACGCTAAAGAAAATGCTGGTGCCGGAGCAACTACCACAAAGAATGTGCCGGTATGAATTGCTTATGTTTTGGAAATCGACTAAGCAAACCCCTTTTGGCTACCTCATTCACGACATGATTATTGCTTTGCATGAATCACTCCGTGAGTGTACATGATTAAGAACTATCATCTACACTTGTGAGGAACTAGCGGTTAAGTACTGCCACTGATGAGCATACTTACATTTATGAACATAATGTAACTTGTAAATCCTCTTGATGGATGGAATGATCATAATGGAAAATATGTGAGATATAATGGAACATACTTACATATGTTGCACTCTCTTCCTTAGACCAAGGTTTATTTTTCCCACTAGGTTTTGTTACTTGGCAAGGTTTTTAACGAGGCAACGATATATGAATGCAAGCATTAGGGGGAGTTGTAGAGTTTTCAACTACCGAGATTGATGTAAAGATCACAAGGAAATGGTGATTTATAAAGAAACTTAATCACATGTGTTGTACTCTTTTGTTTGGCCAAGGTTCATTTCCTCCCATTGAGTTTTGTTACTTGGCGAAGTTTTTAATGAGGCAACGGCTACTTGATGATGTACAAATCAGGACTTGAGGGGAAGTCTTACATCCACACCGTACGTTATACTCTTTTCCTTCCAAGGATCATTTTTCCCACAGGGTTTTTATCACTTGGAAAGGTTTTTAACTAGGTAAGAAGATGTACGATTTTAGGTATCGATGGAATGATCACCTTAGTAGTGCTGTGATTAATGTAACGATCATATGAAATGATAGATTCAAAGGACGAAGTCTAAACTTGATGTGTCTAGATGTTGTACTCTCTTTCCTACGATCAAGATATTTTTCCCACTGGATTTTTGCTTGATGAGGTTTTAACGAGGCAACATGACATGCGCTTGTAGACTAGGCGCAAGGGGGACTGTTAAAGTAATAATACTCAATGTGTGCCTAAATCTGTTAGTTTATGAGCTTTCCTAATTATGGCAGGATTAGGCCTGATGTATTTCTCCCTATTTAAAGGGATGTCATCAATGGAATAATACACTGTTTTTGCCCGACTTTACTGTTCAGTTATTTTCCCTTCAACACACCTGACAATTCACTATTACTTGATGAAGAGCATTTAAGAAATTTATAAAATCTATTATTTTAATTAGGGGAAAATGCACAGAAATACATGAACTTTGCTATTTATTTCATTTTGCACACGACTTTTTAATTTTCCCCATAAAATCACTAACTTTCGATTTCGTTCAATTTTTCCCTAGTCTTAAATTTCGCCCAAATTGAATCTGACATGGCGCTGATGTGGCGACCAGGCATGTGTCAACCTTTCTTCCATCCGGAAAATTAAAGGGAAAAATGCACAGAAATACATGAACTTTGCTCATTCTTTCATTTTGTGCGTAATTTTTTAATTTTTTTCATTAAATCACCAACTTTCGATTTTGTTCAATTTGTTCCTAATTTTAAATTCTATAAACATATTTTTAGCTTTTTAATACTCTACTGTTGGAATATTTACCATGCTTTTGAATTTACTGCATCAGCTGCAAATCTGAAAAGAACAAAGTAGGAGACAGATTCGTTAGTGACGCAATATGCAAACAATATATATATATATATATATATATATATAATCAAAGTAACTAAATCCGAAGATATGCGATGTTGAGTCCAGAATTTCTGTCTCCTTAAAGCAAATTCGCCCCACCGCAGTGTATAGTGCCTGTCTCCCAGGATAAAACATATGAGCAACATCGGAATATATACTTGAGGTATTTACCTGAACTCCCCGGAATTAACTAAAACATATGAGCAACATCGGAATTAACCAAAATTCGGAATTTATAATTGAGGTGTTTCAGTAAAATAAATTTTTACCGAATAAAATTACAGTAAAAAGATAACTTCGAGACGCCGAGACATTTCGCCCAAATCGCCCTTCGACCGACCCGACCCGATCCGAGCTGGCCGGACGAACGACGGCGGCGGCGCGCGCGTGTTTGTGCGCGAGGGGCGCCTAGTCACACATCCACTCATATTGTTTGCAGATTGCGTCACTAACGAATTTGTCTCCTACTTTGTTCTTTTCAGATTTGCAGCTAATATAGTAGATTCAAAAGCATGGTAAATATTCCAACAGTAGAGTATTGTTAAAAATATGTTTATAGAATTTAGAATTAGGAAAAAATCGAACAAAATCGAAAGTTGGTGATTTTATGAAAAAAATTAAAAAGTTACGCGCAAAATGAAAAAATGAGCAAAGTTCATGTATTTCTGTGCATTTGTCCCTTTAATTTTCCGGATGGAAGAGAGGTTGACACATGTCCGATTGCCACATCAGCGCCACGTCAGATTCAATTTGGGCGAAATTTAAGACTAGGGAAAAATTAAACGAAATTAAAAGTTAGTAATTTTATGGGAAAAATTAAAAAGTCGTGAGTAAAATAAAAGAAAGAGCAAAATTTATGTGTCCTCGAGTGACCTGATAGGAATTGATTGCCCATATCATAGCTAGATACTTCAGCTAGCTGCACATGAATAACAAAGCTACGCTAAGACTTCGCCACGGAAGGACTTTTCTACACCGGGTCAGGAAAATTTGGTCTGACGTCAGACCCATACTAAAATTATATATTTTTTATATTTGTCGAATAAAGTGTTTATATTTTTCTTGTGAGGTTCGAACTGTGTGGATTGAAATCAACAAATATGAAAAAATATGCAATTTTAGTACCGACCTAATATAAGACCAAGTTTTCCTAACCCGACGATAAGAAAATAAATCTTAATTATACTACATATTTGTTGATATTTGCCGACTCCAGTTTGTATATTCTTCTTGTTATGGTTGAACCGTGCGGATTGGAATCGACAAATATGAAAAATATGTGATTTTAGTACCGGCCTAACGTTAGGCCAAGTTTCGTGGCCTGACGGTTGAAAAGCCCGAGAAAGTAAGGAAAAAGAATTGGGCAGGGCCGGTCCTAGGGTATCTCATGCCCTGGGCGAAAAGGCAAAAAAAATGCCCTCATATTTAAAAACTACAAAACAAAAAATCATATTATTTTTAAGGACCAATTTTTGTTACTGTTATTAAATGATAATGTGTTCTTCGTAATACATATCTTATAATTATATAGTATCATAATGTTATATCAAGTTAAATGATCTTTAGAGAGTTGCATATAATGATAGTTGTGCTCAGACTTAAAACATAGAAAAACTTAAAACTATATTTATATCATATTTTTAACAATCTAAACATACTTAAATAGCGAGTGTTATATAGTTTAAACAGTCCTATATAGCTTTCTGTGCAGGACACGATGGGTGACAATGGCTGGATTCACAAGATTCTATATCTAAAAATATATAAAAAAAAATAATAACGTCCAATAATCATATTTTATGACTGTGAAAATCACAAAAATTAGTTGAAACTATGTAGTAATTTAAAATTATTTCATACATGACTTGATTTTAGAAAGTATAACAAAAGATATTTGTGGTTTCGAGTTGAAATTAGTTAGTAATCTAAATTGTTTCATGTAGAGTTTAAATATTATCACAAAAATTTTCAAAGCAAAAATATATAAGAAGTATTAATTGTTGAATATGACTAATTTTATTTTATTTCAGATAAATAAGTGTTGTCATCAAAACAGGACAAATATTTAAAAAAAATTATAGAAAAATAAATGAATCGACAACAATAGTAATACACTTAACTAAAAGAAAAATGCACAAGAGCATCATTAGTCTAGTGGTAAAGAAGTGTTTATCTATCTTAAAGGTCCATGGTTTAAGTCTTGTTGTTAACACTTTAATTCTTATTTTTTGCTAGTAATAACACCATTGGGCTTAAAATTGATGCCCCTTGGGCTTTGATGCCCTGGGCCGTCGCTCGGCCCGCCCACCCATAGGGCCGGCCCTGGAATTGGGAGTGTTTGAGAATCAGTGGATAACCGTTAGCTGATAGCTGATTACATTAGTGGGTTTATCTACCTGATTGTATTAATGATTTGTATGAAAATATTTGGTAAAATTAATTGATAGCAGATAGCTATTTGTTTACAAAGATAGTAAAATGACACACACGAGCTCACATATGTCGTTACTTAATCGCCATAAAATACTAAATAACAACATCAATTAATATTTATTATTTTTCAGTTATTAAAAAATAATCTATTAATTATAATATTTATTATTAATAAAAAATATTATTTTTTTATATTCAAAGGTGTTTAGATTAATTAGTGTAACCACTATTGAAAATTATTTTATTCCTTTTACATACTTGCTCCTTTTATTTTAATTATTTTAAATTGTGGGTAATCATAAAAAATAGTTATTTAGAAATATTTATTCACATAATATTAATGCACAGTTAGATATGGTATAATATTGATTAGAATAAAAATTTAGAAAATATAAATGATTCCATAATACTAGTGATTAAGAATGTAATTTGAATGGAATAATTGAACATGCTCTTTCCAAAATGATGCTAAAAGTAGTATTTTCAAAATTAGCTTTTTGAGGCTAATAAGCTCTTTCAATCCGCTATTCTCCAATCCACTGTTTCATTTGGTCAAACCTTTAATTGGCTCCAATCCGTTAATTTTCCTTCAGACCACTCTTCACCAAACACCCTCATTATAAGAATTGTATTTTGAGGTAAAAAAATTAAATTAAATATATTTTGAGGCAGAAATATTTTATAAGTAGTGTAGAACCTTTGAATAAGTTAACGTACAACCATAACTTTTATAATAATATTTATACTTTTATATAGTAAACTTTTATATCTGCGAATTATATATTAGACCGTAATTTTTTCATTTCAGTTAATTTTCATATATAACATATATTAATTAATGTTATTTATAATTTCCATATTATAAACGTGATATTGATAATCATATATTTACAACAAAAATTTAATATTATTTTTTATTTAATATCATTCAATTAATTAACATTCTTTATTTAAACTCATCCAATATAAATATTATTTTAATAATAATTTATTATAAAATTATGAAGAGAAATAAATAAATTGTGGACAAAAGATTTACTTTTAATATATAGTAGATTGTAATTTGGATCAAAGCTAAAAAAAGGATTAAAGACCGAAAAGTACACCGAATATTTTGCTTACCGTTCGGAATCCCCTTAATTTTAAATTACACCCCTACCTTCTCTCTATGTAGCAAAAGGCGAAATTCCTCGCCCTCAGGGCCCCCACCCCCCTCGCCCGACAGGACCCCCTACCTTCTCTCTTTTACTTTATGAGTAGGGGTGTGCATTGGATCAATCCGATTCGATATGACCTAAAATTTGGATTGATCCGAAAATTCGGAACAAGTTTTGCTCAATTCGAAATTTGATCTGAAATATAAGATCGGATTCGGATCAATCCGAATTCGGATCGGATCCGAAAAATCCGAAAATTTTAAAAACGTTACTCTTTTCTAAAAAAAAATCTCATATATCCAAAAGAAAGTCTGAATCAAAGAGTGTTGGCTACTTGTATAATTAAAAATATGAATGAAGTAGATTCATACTCGGACGGAGAACTGAAAGATGAGAGAAGTAGGAGGTGCGATCGATGACTGAGCGGAGCTGCGAGGAGACGAGAGGCGTGATCGGTGAAAAAAGAAGGAGGCTATGGGTGTGCTTCGCAAAACTAGCTGATAAGCTAACTGGTAGCTGATAAGATAGCTGATAAGCTAAGTGATAGCTGATTGGGTAGCTGATAAGATAGCTGATTATGTAGCTGATAAGTTAGTTGATTTTAATGTAGATGTTTAGCAAATTAGCTGATAAGTTAGCTGTTTTTTTTATAAAATTATATAAAACGACATCACTTTTATTTTTCTATTATTTTTTAAATTTTCTCATTATATGTATAAAATAAAATAAATGATATTTTGTCTATTATTATTTTAATATATGCTACCTCTAATAATTTGTTTTTGATGGTTTAAAATTGCCGCTGAATAGGACTTGTGTGTATAATTTTAGTTACGAACAAGTTCACAACAATAATAGGTATAAAAAATATTCCGTATAATATAAAAGATAAATCGAACACAAAATATTGTATTATATTTATAACAAAGGACTTCATTAGCAAGTGTAATAGAGTGATTATCAGACTAACCATAATTTTTCGCGTCCACCACTCATCTGAAGCCTCAATTTTTCCTGAAAAGTTAACGGATGGTGGGTTTATTTGTAATATGTCAATTACTCAGGTGATGTTTATGTAAAACACCATATGTTTAATTAAGGTCACGAACATATATGGAATATATAAAGATGAGAAGTTAGCTTCTTTTTCATAAGCTTGAAAAATTAGCTTATCAATCAGCTAGCTTATAAGCTAGCTGATTTGAGAAGCTAGTCGTTTACGAAATGAGCTTTTTTTAAGTCAATGGTCAAATAAGCTACTGAAGCTTATAAGCTTAGATGATAAGCTAGTGCTAGCCTATGTGATACAATGAAGATGTAATTTTATTGGCGGTTTTTGGTAGATAGGTATTTATATGGGACGCGTATTTAGGTTTAGCTTGTGGAGAGGGACGCAATATTATATAAATTAATCTTTTTTTCAGATAGGTCGGATCAATCCAAAAATCCACGGATTTAATCCGGCCCGAAATCTAAAAGTGTAAAAAACCTTAATCCGAAATCCGATCCGAAGACAGCAAATTGAACCGATTCAGATTGAATTTTTTGATTTTCGGGTCGAATTTCGGATTCGGACTAAATGCACACCCTTACTTATGGGTATACTTTTTTTTTTTTTTGATGACCCAGGTTGAATCCTGGGGGTTGTAGGTCCGATCCCTCATTCCTACCCCCGGTTAAATCGCAGGTTATGCCTCAGCAACCCGGTTTTGAGGATCTTGTTGAATAAACACACAAGTTTAAATCCGAAAAAAGAGCGGATCTTTCCCACGGGATTCGAGCCGCGCTGCGTCTTGGCCAGCGAAAGATATCCCCCTCCTTTGCCACTGAGCTATGCCCTAGGGGATTACTTATGGGTATACTTAGCTAGCTGTGAAGCGGTAAATGGTTTTTGAATGACTTTTGAGTTAGATTTTGATTTTTAGTATTTTGATTTGGTCTGGGTTTTTGGTAAATGATTCTTTTTATGATCAAGATGCCGGTTTCTACTTTAAAATGAAACAAGTTGATGAAACTAATTATTTGTGTTGATCTTTTATTTTTTATAATAAGTATAAGTATTCCATCCCATTCTTAATGAGTGATATTTTAGGATTTTGCACAATTATTAAGAATATTTTTTTATGCCAAAAATAGTCTTAGTTAACTATTTGAGCCTCCTAATTACAACCATATATTAATAGGAGGAAAAATGTGATTAAGAGAATAAATTAAATAGTATGAATAAGGGGCATCTTTAGATTAAAATAAAAGAATGAACCAAAATATCACTTATTATGTGAATACCTATAAATCGAAAACTTCACTCATAAAAAATGAGAAGGATAAATTTTATATAAAACAACTACTACTAACATCTAATGTCCCCACGGACATGGATTGATGGTAAGTTGCAAGGTGATTGGGGTGGAAACAGTCCGATATCGCGGGTTCGAATCCGTGTGGTGACAATACTTTGCTGAAATATTACAAAATTTGTTTATGGATTCGTATTTCGTTGATCACCTCCCTTGCATGACTGCCATTAATACATATTTCTCGATTTAACACACATCTGATCAAAAGACCTCTGACACAGATGAGAGAATTTTTCGTCTCCCCATCGATGAAAAAACTAACATCTAATTTTACCTACATTACAATCTATAAATGGTCAAGCAGCCAACAGTAAACCAATTGGTCGAATCAACCAAACAAAACAGACAACCATCAATAGTCAACAACCGTTTGACAAACGTGGTCAATTCCCTTTTTTCTTTTTTTTTGAATAATATTACACATACATAATTGCACACACAATTGCACACTCCTGTTTTATAGGGATTGTACCCTGCGTAGTAGGGGTTGTACACTGCTTTATGGGTAGTAGGGGTTGTGTAGGGTACAGCCCCTACTACGCAGGGTACAACCCTACAAAGTAGGGTGTGCAATTGTGTGTGCAATTATGTGTTTGTGTAGCAGCTTTGTTTTTTTTTGTTCCTTCCATTTCTTTCCGTTTCTTTTCATTAAAAAACTCGGGAACACCAAATATTTTTTCTTTCTTCTTATTTCCATCCATTTCCCTTCTTTTCTCTACTTAAGTTAAACTCGGGAACTAAGCGTAAGGGGGGAGGGAGTGGGTGCGTGAAGGAGCGGTGCGGGGTGGCTCACTCGCGGGAACACCGCCGCCTGTCCTTCCTTCACTCACGGGGAGGTCATGTTGAGTGAGGAGGTCACGCACGGGGAGGAAGTGAGTGAAGACTACAAAAAGTAAATGTACTGTTTTTTAAGCATAAGGTACAAGTGTTTATTGGTTTTTTTTTTAATTGTATATAAAGAAGTGAGTGAAGGGTGAGTGAAGTGGCGCCTGTAAAAATATGAATGAGTGGAGAAAAAAGTAGAGAACGATGTGGCGTAAGGAGATTGGTTGGGAGTGAGTGAAGGGATTTATTTTCTAGAATTTTCCCTTTTTATTAAAATTTCCAATCTTATTTTAAATAAAAAATAAATTTTCCATTTACTAGAAAAACTCAAAATTCAAAAATGGAAATAATATTTTTACTATAATATTGTAGATTTTAGTTAACCATTGATCTCTCTTTTTTTTTCAGATTTTTAGATTTTTTTTAAGAATATGACAGTTTTTTTTTTATGAAAAATACAACTAGCAAGTTTTAAAAAATAATATATATTTAAAAAAATTCTATAACTTTTTATTTTTTATGTAGAATAATACTCTAGTTTTTCTTATTAAAACAATTTACAAATAAATTTCAAAATTCTTTTTTTTTTCAATTTTTTATTTATGAATTTTAAGTAAGAATTTCCGGCTTTTAATATTAATATTACAGATAGTTTTTTCTTAAAAAAAAACTTAAAAAAGCAGTAAAAAAATAGTTAAAAAAAGCAAAAAAATAATAATTTTAAAAAACGTAAAAAAACAATAAAAACCCACTTAAATAGAAAATTACACTTATTTGGTAAATATATTTGAAAGTACACATATATGGTAAATATGTTTTAAAACTACACCTCCTTTATAAATAACTCTACTTGTGTTGACAATATTTTTTTTTTTTTGTAATTCTATTTATATAAATTTAGTATATTTATAAGTAAGTAAATTAAGTTAAAAATAAAAAAATAAAAACTAAAAAAAAAAAAAAAAAAGGTGCCGGTGAAATCTTTGGCGGCAAAGAGTCGAGAGAGAGCGGCGAGGGGAGGGGAGGGTAAAAGCGCAAAAAAAAAAAGATCAAAAAGGACATAAAATTGGTATATTTAGTAATTGGGGTTGGTATATTTAGCCAACCCCTATATAAATACTAAAATTTTCATTTTTCTTCTTAATTATCGCTCAATATACATATACTTATTTTTTTTTTCTTTAAATCCACCTTAGGGGTTGTTTGGCAGTTGCTGAATGATTTAGTGCAGAATGGTTGAGAGGCCAGAATGGTTGAGAGGCTCTGTATGGTTGAGTGCAGAATGAAATTTGGTTGTTTGGTAACTGTTCTGAACGGTAATTCTGAATGGTAATAAATTACCATTTTACCCTTCTATATAAAAGTAGCGATTAAAAATCCCATTTTTCCTCCCCTTGCGTACCAAAACCTCTCATTTTTATAAATAAAATCCCTAATTTTTATAAATAATTGTGTATAATATTTTTAAGACTTCTATCTTTTATAATACCAAACCATAAAAGTAACAAGTTATATATCCTCATTCATAAGAGTATAAGTTTTTGATACCAAAAGACATTAATACCCTTAAATCTATCACTAAAAGGTAAAAAAAGGAAAGTCAACATCAACACCTTTTTGGAGGACATTTTAGTCTTTTTAAGCAAAATGGTATCAATAACTTACACTCTTATGAATGAGGATATATAACTTATCAATTTTATGGTTTGGTATTAAAAAATTGATTCTCACTATTTTTAAATTTAATTCATTTAAAATAATAATAATAATTATTATATATTATATTTTTAAATTTAATTCATTTAAAATAATAATAATAATTATTATTATTATGTATAATATTTTTAAATTTAATTCATTTGAAATAATAATAATAATAATAATAATTATGCATAATATTTTTTATTTTAATTCATTTAAAATAATAATAATAATAATAATTATGTATAATATTTTTTAATTTATTTCATTTATAAAATTATAATAATAATTATATCTAATATTTTTTATTTAAATTTATTTAAAAACATAATAATAATAACTATGAATAATAATTCTTAATTTAAGAAGAGGGGTAAATCTGGAAATTATTTGTCTCTTAATGGTTGAGAGATGGTACGGATGCTTAATGGTTATTGTAACCATTAAGAGGTCATATTTTTTTTGTCAAACAGTCCTGATCTCTTAGCAATTCAGAGATAGACTCTTAATGTAATCATTAAGAGCCAAACAAACAGCCACTTACTTTTTCTTCGTCTTCTTCTTTTTTTTATTTCTCCTTTTTATCTGATTTTATCTTCTTAAACATCTATTTTTTTTGTCAAGATCTCCGGTTATGGTTCGATCAATTTTATTGACGTCCATTCCTCAATTTATTTATCACATTAATTGTATTATTGGTATATGTAATTCGGACTTTGGTACCACAAATATTTAATTACTGGTGTAAGTAATCTTATTAACAATATTACATGTGAATTATTAATGCAAGTAGCCAAGTAATCAGATTATTTCTCTGAGTAGCCCAATTTGTAATATAAAACTTTGTTCGTCCAATTTATAGAATAACTATATCTTTTAAAATATATAATTTTATCGATAGAAGAATACACTTTTAAAATAAAATTATACAATCTAATTAAAAACTTATATATTTCTTAAGGATAAATTTTTTCATTATAAAATACAATAGTTTGATTAAGAAAAAAATATTTGAAAAATAAATGAAAATAAATTGTTGAAACACGCTGTATTTTCATTATATGACTAATATTAAAAGGATTTACATTAACCAAAACAACTCTTCAACTAGGAATAAAGAAGCAACTGATTGGAAAGCCTATACAAGTATTTTGTGTTTAATTCATGTTTATCATGTGGCCTATGATTTTACATGTTAGATAGTTGAGAATTTTCAATCGAAACCCGTGGAATCGGCCACAATCGGACCGAAATTCTCGATTCAGTTCGGTTCGGTTCCTGACATTGAAAATATGTATCTTTTGGAACCGAACCCGAATTTAAAAGTTCGGTCCGAGTTTGGGTACAGTAAAAAAATTATAAAAATCCAAAACTACATATTTACCTGTTTTTTATTAATATTAGTTGATTTATAAAAAGGAAATTATAAAAATTCTTAGAAGTATACTATCTTAGTTAATTTATTGAAGTTTAAGTTACTCTTTTGCTGCTTCATTTTGTTTGATACTTTGATTGTATCAACTGAACATTAAACATTGTATCTTCACTATATTGTTTCAATTGAACTACGGTTGTTTAGAACTTTTGAAATGAACTTAAGCCTTGCTTTTAAAATAACTATTGTTGTTTAAAATTAATTTTTTCGATCGAAACAGGCGAATAGATTCATATAGACAAGAAAAAATAAAATCAAAATATTGCCGGAACAGAACCAAAAATTTCGGTTTGGAGGCGTTCGATTCCGAATGAAAAAGATATAGAACCGAACCTGAAATACACAATTCAGTTCGGGTTCGATTCCTACAAAAGAAAAATTCATAATCGAATTTTGATAGTCCTATATAATATTGTCCGTAATTTAAGATACGAGGATAATATGTGGGGTATTTGACAATTGGCACAAATTGACCGTTAGATTAAGATATTTGATTTTTGAGTTTTATGAAATTGAATTGCATGGAGACGTCGATTTGTGTAATATAATCCACATATTTATGCAATTTCGAAAGATGTCATAAACAACTTTTGTGATCATCTTATGGTACAATAAGTAAAATTTCAAACAAAACTCATCCAACTAAACTTAGAAATTAATTGAAACCATCGTCTTGTGACCTCTTCATTAAACTCGTTTTATTCTCCTACAATTTTTATTGATTATTTTATTTTTATTGCCAATTTTAAAATTACTTTAATTTTATAATCCAAACCCAAATTCGACCCTCTAGATAAAATGAAAAATACTACAATATAATAGTCAACTCAATAATTAATTTAATTCCTGAAATACGATCTTAATCACCCCTACTTATACCTACTTTCGTAAAATATTTAGCGCACACTATTCTATTAAAAAAAAAAAAATTAGCCAAACTAAAACCCAACACAACAAATAAATGAACCTCTGTACATAAAACTTCTAAGCTCTAACCTGTCAGGCTAATCTAAGTTGCCTCAAAAATTAGCGCTAAAATTCATCTATCTTTATGTCATACGGCTACCTATAGCTCACACTCGCTATAGGCCCGGCCCGGAATGCTGTAACCTAACGTGTTCGTGCGCTTTTAAAGCCTCGGAAGTAAAATTCTCCAATGCTTTAAAAATCGGAACCAAACCACCTTGCAAACTATTAGAAGCAGCAGCATGCACTAATTTCATAGCATCCTTATGTTTTACTCTCTCCTCTGCCAGTTTCTCTCTCATCGAGTCCAAATCCACTTTGAGATCATCCAACGGTGAAACCCCACTATGGTCCGATGATACCACAGACAACCCCGTTTTCCCTCCTTTCCTCTCCCTGAGATGTTTTTCGTAATCTTTCGTCAAATATTCCGCTTTAAGCCTATGACGACCCTCCTCGTCTTGCCTTTCCCATAATTGATGTAAGCTGGTCGCGAATGCATTCATAGCGTTCGCCACCCGGGCTTCCGAGATGGCTTCCATGGCTTGGTGCCAGTCGTTGCAGATTATGAAAACAGGCGGGGCACCAAGCCGGCCCGGGGAATAGGGGACGGGCCTGTCGGGGGTCTCTTCGTGCTCGTACTGAAGACAGTGTAAGAGCCAACCGTTCAGGGACTCGACGTAGGATTTCTGGAAACCAATCCATTCGTTAAAACGTTCGCACCACGCACGAAGCTCCCGTTCGAGCTCGGTGGTGGCCCGCGAGGTTGAATCCGATTGGAGGGAGGTGTTTGCTTTGAGCCGGCGCATTTTACTCTCCATCACAGCTTGGAATTGCTTTTGGTGGCACTTGAGCATTGCCTTCCACATTCTGATAAGCCTGAATATTACGATATTACTTGATATGTTAAAAGCACGACTAGATCGATCAATTAACCATAGTACATCCACATTTATGTATTTAAACTAAAAAGATACAGGTCATCCTTGATGTAACTAGACCCAGTCCCCCAAAACAAATGGAAAATGAGCAAAAGCATACTCTCGCCGTCTAGAAGAGGGTACATGGTACATTCAGAACATTATTTTGTCCCAATAGAAAAGTGTACTTCCAAAATATAATCTCAGCTGAAAATTATATAATATTCCGTAAATTAAAGTTTTTCGCTATATAAATTATAATATTAGTTGATTGGGAAAAAAAATTACAAAAAAAGTGAGAGTTGGTGGCTTAGAACGACTTGTACATTCATTAAAATGACCAAAATTGAAAAGTTGCACCTTCGTTAAGGTATCTTCTTCAAGTGGGATAGAGGAAGTAATAACTACAAAAATAGAGCAGGCAATGATCATTTTCTTACCCGTGAATCAATTCAGCAACCTGTGGTTGCAATTCTTCATCCCTCAATTTGTTTATCCTGATTGAAATAGAATCGATTGCTTTGACACTAACATCGAGCTTCGTTAGCAATCTTCTTATAGAAGCTCGAGCAGCATCAATCTTGCCAGGCTCGGCTCCCTCCTCGTCTAAGGTTTTCAGCCGCTTGCACTGCTTCTCATACATAATTCGGAGTTTTTCTTCATCCTAGTCAAAGTAACCCACCTACCAAAACTGAGTAAGATGGAAATGCAAGACGGGACTTACACAAATTGCGAGGCAGGGATATAAAAAAAAATACAATTAATAAGCACAGAAGATACAAGAATATGGTCATGCATTTTGACACCATATCACAAATTCAATGGTATCCGTGATGATTTTACAATATTAATCACGTAATGTGACATGACTATAGCAATTATCTCGACTCATCACCATCTCATGATATTTTCCATGTAACTCGAAAAGCCTATGATTTTGATGGTTCTAGAATTTCATCTCATTTCTACTTCATGTGAAGGTTGCGACAGGAAGGGCATCCGGCGTAAAACTGTCACTTTGTCTTTTGCATGAATTGTAGTGTTAACTAATTTTCGACAATTAATTGACACTATAATTTTCATGCCACCGACCCCAACATAGTTCGGATTAAGGTGCAGTTGATGATGACGAGAAGATACAGGAATAATTACCAAAAAAATTAGAAAGATACTAATTAGGGTTAAAGTACAAAAAATACCCTTGAGGTTTTACCTAATTCAAAAAAAAAACGGCTAACTTTCAAAAATACAAAAACAAACCCAATATTTTGTTACGTCTTACATTTACCTCTTCAGAAGAAAAAAAAAAACTTCTCAAAACACCCCTTCACATTTAAGTTTAATAAGGAATCAAGGGTGTTTTTTTTTGTAACTTCGAAATTTAGCTGGATTTTTGTAATTAGGTCAGCCCTCAACGGTACTTTTTGTAATTATCCCTATTTAATTCACTTTATGTTACGTGGCAAAAAATTAATTTAAATTGAGCATTCACCTCTAAATATGATATACGTGCACACTTATAGACTAACAACCAACAAAGACATTCCAAAATGCAAATGATGTATTTTAACGAGGTAACTCCGGACGTTTAACACCCACATAGAGTTTGTTACTTCGCCAAAATTCTACATGACAATCTTGAATTTAACCGAGTTATTATTTGTTTTCTTCGAGTCTACATGTAGCATATACAGAGTCCATGTAGTTTCTCAACTGTTTATAATGTACATCAGATACCTAAAACACCGATTGATCAATTAGATACACAAAGGAACAAATTGTGAATGGAAAATGAACCCTTCAGAACACAATTATCAGGATCATTTCTAGGTCCGATCATGAATAAAAGAACAAAGGTAATGCTATTAAGAAATCAAAAGCTAACTCAGTTTTACCTTTACTTCCTTGTACAACTTTTTTTCCCAAGCATACAGCTTGTCCATAGTGGACGACAGGTTACAAGCCTTTCCATCGACATCCTTCCCAACATCTTCAAAGTAAGCTTTTGCCAACTTCATTGTTTTGGAAGCTAATTTTGTGGATTGCGTTGATGGAGGATCCCGTAATGACAGGGATGGAGAGATTGGATACAGTATCCGGGAGAGAATTACTGTTAAAACACGTGTTAGTTCTCAAGAGAGGAATTACTGAGACATAAAGAAGAAAAAAGGGTAGGCATGATTCAGCATGTAGGTGAACTATAAATGAATAGTTCAATTAAAAAAAGCCTTGTGGATGCTTAAATATAAATATTGTGGGTGAACAAATAATAAATAAGCCAACGCAACTACTCCAATATGTATGTCTAGTCTTTTCACTTTGTCGTTGTATTTTGGGGGAAATAGGCGAAGTTGGTTTGTGCAAATAACTCAATTAATGCTTCAAACCATCATCAGTTAAGCTAAAATGTGAATGGATGTCAACACGTATGGACTAGCAGATTCAGAAAGTTAATTATTACACATACTTCACAATTTACGCATTAAGCAAGTGGTTTACTATATTGGCCCCATATCTTCAAAGTTCTTTAAATTTTCTCATAAATTAGCTACAACCTTTCAAAATCAAATAGAAAATTCTAGTTTTCGCTAAAGTGAGTGGATGAGCCAAACCCAACAGTAACAGGAAGCAACGGGTATCGGAAATTATTTATGATAATCATGCTAACCTTCAAAATCGCGATGCAAAAGAATTTGGAAAACACGACTCCAGAACACAATTTAAAATAATTGTATAGATTCTCCACCAATGCCAATGTATCAAGTTACTGAACGCTTAAAAAAATTATATGAGAAAATCAAACCTTTTAAAAAACTAGGCTGATAAGGCAGCTTCCCAACCTCAAGCATCACCGCAACCTCCTTCCCATGACTAGCAGCTGCCTCAAATTCGTCTCTAATTTCAGCCACAACCTCCTGCAAATCCCGAGTCCCTCGAGGTGACAACAGAGTTACGCTACTCAACTTGGATGAATCGCCATCCTGCTTTGATATCTCCTCCACCTCAAAGCTCACCTCTTTCTTCTTCACATAACCTTCATCCACACTTTCCAACACTATAATTTCCGGACTGCTTTTTTCGTCGGACAAACCAATCGAACCTGACTGATCTACCCAGGACGTGCCCTCATCATGTGGGGTTGAAATAGATGGTTTCACACTCTTCTCACTAAACGGAGAGGGCATAGATGGCTTTCCATTATCATTGGATTGTAATGGCAAGGATGGTTTCTCACTCTTCTCACTACTCGATGAAAACACTGCTATCGGATTACTCTTACTTTTATGCATTGGAATCGATCTTGATTTGCCCTCATTTTTGGGCAATGGTACAATTCTTGAACTACCCTCCTTCCTATGCTGTGGCACTGATTTTGAACTATCCTCACTATTCTTATGCACCGACAGTGCACTAGAGTGCGAACTACTCTCCCCAGAACTCCTTTTCGCCTCAACTTCTAATTTATTCCCCTTAAGGACCTCTTTATAGACATCACTCTCGGTTTCTTCCTCTAAATCAGGAATCCCCTCTCTCTCCCTCACCTCATTCAAATCTGGGCTGCTGGAATTTGACCTATATCCATATCTCCCGCTTGAGTAGTAACCTGTGTAACTGTTTTCGAATCCGTCAAATGGGTTAAAAAAATCCCACCCTGATGCCTTGGGTGATGGCGGAGGCGGTGCCTCCTTCTGTTGGTTCACTTTAACACCTTCATTATTTCTCATCCCCATTGGAACATACCCACCATAACCTGCTATAGGATTCCAATACATATCAGAGTACCCGTAAGACGGCTCCCCTGGAGGCTCCTGAACCACCGTGTGGGTCACCGGAGCCGCCTTCTTCATGTAATACACATTTGAATTATTCGAAGAATACCAAGGCTGTGCTGGTTGTGGGTCCCACTGATCCATATAAGGCTCAACATATGAACGGGTTTGCGGTAAATAAGGATAGGGGTCTAGGTAAGGGTTTGCATACGGGTCATTTCCCAATCCGTCCCCAAATCCATTCCCATGTCCATTAAAACCACCTCGAGGATAGTGAGACGAACTTTCCCCCTCATTGCCAACTTCATCTCCAAATCCATTCCCATATCGCTTAAAATCACCTCGAGGATAGTGAGACGAACTTTCCCCCTCATTACCAACTCCATCTCCAAATCCGTTCCCATATCGCTTAAAATCACCTCGAGGGTAATGAGACGAACTTTCCTCTTCACTGTGTAAATGGCTTTCATCATCATCATCGTCATTTAATCCCTTCCCCTTATGGACATGGGCCCCGTGATGTTTATGATGTTGATGCGCATCAGCTTCTGATTCATGTCCGTGATGGTGATGGTTATGATGGTGACGTGCGTAATCATCCGATTCCCCATCTTCAAAAGAAGAATTGGAATCCGATAGATGCAAATGCGAATCCTCGTCCTCACCGTCGTGTAAATGCAGCGGAGATTCATCAGCATTGCCGTGTTTTTGCTTCGAATTTCGCGGTAAAATCAGAGATGGCGAAGAAAAAGAGGAGGACGAAGGAGATGCAGCAGCAACCAGCTCTACATCAACGAATTTCCGGAGAGCATCTCCGACGTCCTTGAGCGACCGGAAATATGAGACGTGGGCGGAGGCGAGCGCGTACCGGTGGTTCGCGGCGGCGCGTATGAGGTCCCTTCTCTCGCGGCAGCGTACGACCAACGGCAAGTCCTCCGCCTTCGACCCACTGCACCCCATATTATAATTCTCAGACTGCACCAGTTGAGCGCTCTGCCTGAGCAATGATGCCTAATTGCATTGCGAGAATATCGAAGATCCTCTGGAGAAGACGAACGAATTCCTAAAAAGGGTTTCTGCACAAAGAGGGAGATTTATATGGGGTTGCCGAATTCTTTATGCGTGGTATCAATGGCGGTGAGAAATTTTGTTGTACGGGATACAAGGCAAATGTACAACTTGTAAAGAGAAAGGTACAATGATATACCTTTACTGCTACTGCTGCGGGGATAACGCAATTAATAGAGCGACCTCCTGTAATAGAAAAGGGTTTTTGGAATTGGGATTTTGGGAATCTGAGAAAATATTGAGGCCTAAAAGATTGAAAATATCGAATCTTCCTACTAAACCAATTCGGTTTTTGGTAAAAAATTAAAGAATCGGAATTGATTTTGAAATACATAAATCGTTTGGTTTTTGACCACTTTTTTTTTTTAAATCGAATTAGGAATTGAAACCGAAAAAATCGATTTTTTTTTCAGGAACCGAAACCGAATTTAATGTGTAAAAATCATTTTTTCGGTTCTTTTAGGAACCAAATTGTGCAAAAAACCGAATTTTGTAAAAAAAAACCCGAATTTTGAGTAGAAACTGAATTTATTGTGTAATATTTTGAACAAAATACATTTATTTTACTTTATTTAATACCTATATTATGTAAAAATTTATATATTTTTTATTATTATTATTATATATATATAAATAATATATAGAACCGGTTTCAAACCGGTTCTTCCTAACATCATAAAACAGGAACCGGAATCGGAACCGAATTAAGAATCGGAACCGGTTAATAATTAAAAAAAAAACGGAATCGAATTTTTCGGTTGAGTTCTTATTAAAATTCGGTTCTTCAAGTAAAAATCTCAGCCGTAAATTTAACTGACAAAATTGATCGATACTTCAAAACAAAATATTTTTATTTAAAATAAATTATTATTGTATTATTTCGTCCGTCCTATAAAATCTGTCAATATATCGTCGTCATTGATTAGAGTATATGATTCCAACTTTAATTTTAGTAATTATTGATTCATATTCCAAGTACGAAATAAGGTAAATCTAAAACGAAATAATAAAATATTATACATTCAACACAACAAAGCATATTATTATAATAATATTATACATCACATATATGTGAGTTTACAATACATAGATGTTTGCCCCGCATCACAAGTTCAAATGCTAAACAAAATATTATGAACAATAAATATGATATAATAATTTGGGTACTTGATTTTTTTGAAATAAATAATAAAATTAACGCATATTGTGGATATATGTGTATATTATGTAACAATAAAACTGACTTCAAATCACCGCATATGTTGTTGAAAAATTCGTTTTGAACCGCATGGATCGTCCAATAATGAGTCTGCCCCTGTTTGTCTGTTATAAATTTGAACTTTCAGATCCGTTCTTTGGTGTATTGGGTTCTTATGGTTTTTCCGTTCAGCATATTATTATAGTTCTCTCATATAGCATCTATTATAGTTCTCTCATTTAACATTTTCTTATATTTTTCTATGTATCGTCTTCGTACGATTCTGCTATTTAACCTCCTCTTGTGGGTCTTTCATGCAGCCTTCTCTTACGGTTCTCTCGTTCAGCATGTTCATATGGGGGCGGATCTCATGCTTAAGCTCATCCGTGCGCCATGATTAAATATAATATAGTACTTGAATTAGTAACTATTTGAGTACTTGTACCCATAATGATATGAGTAGTACAATATTCATTTTGCTACGTATATGATTAAGGTAGTACTCATATTATCTATAGTAGTACTCGTTTTGGTAATTATATGAGTAACATTGTACTCCTTTTACCAAGTATATTAGACTCTTCATACTTAAATATAGTTTAAGCACCCAAGGCTTAAGCACCATATCCACATCCGTTCATATGGTTTCTCATTTAGCATCTTCTCGATTCTCATGTATAGCATCTTCTTATGGTTCTCCATGATGACGCCTTCTTACGGTTCTCATCACAACAACAACAACAACAACAACATTACCTCAATGACACAACGACTCCCGCAAAAAGCGGGGTAAGGGGGGATCAGATGTATGCAGCCTTACCCCTGTCTTAATCTAGAGGGGCTATTTTCGGATGATCCCAAATGAAAATTGCATCGAGAATTGCATGGAATGGCTAGTACTTCATGAGAAAAAGAAGTGCAGCCAATTTAGTGAGTCATTTTGTTTTATTCCATTATAATCCAGAAACAAAGAATAAGAAGCGCAACCTTACCCCTTCTTAACATGTAGCTTATTTTTGAGGTTCTATCGTTTAGTGTCTATTTATGATTCTTCCATATGTCATTTTTTTATTGTTCTCCCGTCTAGTCTATTATCATTATTTTTTTATGTAGCATCTTCTTATGGTCTCTCGAGTTGAACAATCTCATGGCCCTGCCGTCTAGCCTGTTGCTTTAGTTCTCCCTTTCAGTATCTTATAAGCTAATCACTCGTATCATCTTTTTATAGTTATCCTCTATAGGATCTTATGTTGTTTTCCCATAATATTATATCATATTTATCAGAATTAATATAAGATTTTTGAAAAAATTATAGTGTCCAGGATTTTTGTTAGGTTTAATTAATACAATGGAGATATTAATATATGGTTTACTATTATATATACGAGGCGTTACGAACCCGTGCGATGCACCGGCTGTGCTTTTGGTTGAATATCTACGTGTTTTGTACGTAATGTTTATGCAGATGTTTATATACTTTGTATCAAGGTTGCGTTAATGTGTGTAATATAAGTTATATCACTATGTAACGCCCAGACTTTTTAGGGATAATTATTGGGGAAAATAAATAAAAGGTAAATTTGACGAAGAATAACGCCTACAAAGTCGAGTCGCTACACTGACATAAATTAAATACCTTTAATTAAGGCAATAACACGTCATAGATACGAAATAAAATTTGCGTCGGAAGAATAAATTATAAATTGTTAATTTCTAACAAAAGTTTCCCCAAAAGAATTTCGAAACATTTGACATAAGAAAAACATCATTAAATAATTTTCATTCATATGCCCTCTCAGCTTGCTCCTTCGTTCATCCGGCTCGATTTAACCTGCGGGATCAATGAAGGTGTGGGTGAGCTTCCTTCAGCTCGTGGAAATCTCACTTATCACAGTAATATATAATCTCATGGAAAGTATAAAATGAATAATCTATCATATCTTTTCCTCAACATGAGTACATACACACAATATTACGTATAGCATGAATCTAGCACGCATAACACGAATATTGAGATTGCGCAGGTGTCCCCGCAACAACATATATCTTAAGATAGCCTCTTTACACGTATACATGTGAGCCTGATTCACAACATGTATCGTCAATTTTTAAACATGAATTGAATATCACATATTGAATTGAATATCACATATACAATCCAATTAAAGCAATTAAAGTGATAGTGAAAATTCCCACGAATAAATGATGCTGTCTGACTTGAATATGGAGATGCTCGACTCACAGTCCTAAGCCCGTAAATCCTCGATAAAGTCTACATGTAATAATATTTTAATCATTATAAAATATTACGATATAATGACGGAAATTAAAATATACATGCATAAAATCGGACTAATTATTAATATTAATTGAAAGGTCAACATTTTAATGTCTTGGTCAAAATGGTACTGAATTGGAGGTTTTAAAATTGAGTGAGGTCAAATTGTAAGAGTTGAGAAGCTGACTGGGTTAAAATCGAAGAATCATAAATCAAAACGGGTTTAAATTGAAGTATACAGAATTTATGGGATTAAATTGAAAGTTGCAGGAAAATATGAGAGCTAAATTACAAAACCCTAATAAATGTTTTAAAATTATTGTCATTAATACTCCCCAATCATTTTTAGGACATAATCTTTCATTATATATGATATATATATATATATATATAGTGGCGCGTTCTATGCGTCTAATATTAGATGCGATCTTTCTGATACTAATTTATGCATGAGTTTTGTACTAATTATGCATGAAATATATGCATTTCGTGCATCAAAATTTCAATGCATTACTTTACAGTACTAATTTATGCATGAGTTTTGTACTAATTATGCATGAAATATATGCATTTCGTGCATCAAAATTTCAATGCATTAAAATATGTAATATATGCATCAAAATATCGATGCATTAAAATATTAGATTATATGCATCAATTTTTTGTGAGAATTAATGCATTGAAATTTTGATGCACGAAATGCATGTATTTCATGCATAATTAGTACAAAACTCATGCATAAATTAGTACTGTAAAGTACTGCATCTAATATTGGTACTGCATAGAACGCGCCCCATTATATATATATATCTATAATACTAAAAGATTGAGTCCATTCATTTATGTGGAGTTTTAATGACTACAAAAATACTTATTATAATAGATATCTAATAAGTTGAGTTTAAGGGTGAGTAAAAGCTTGAGGTAACTTATTAAAAATTAAGTTTGGAGTGAGTAAAGGCTTGACATTTACGTCTCATTGCCATGCCCTCCATCCCTTTACCTCCCATGAGTTACATTATAAGCAAATCATACTAAACTATTATATAAAGAGTTTGTGGGAATGTGCAACGTAATAAATTTTTAATTAATAAAGGGGAAGCTCAAAGGCTAATTTAGGAATCGAAAAGTCATTTTTTAACATCTATATATACCGATCCTTTTGTTTTTACACACACATATTCGGTATTGGTACTCCAAGCACATGTACTTCTTATATCACTTTACATATTTTATGTACGTGCTAATTTGTTTTCAGTATTTAAACAGCTTTCGTTTTAATATGTTTGCTTCATGCTGTCTGGTATATACTGTATTTTTTCAATATCAATAACTTTATTTTTAGGTTGCTTATGCATTGAATATTTTTTTTCTCAGGCATGAAGTATTTTAGAGACACCGGTAACCCTTTTCGTAAGTCTCACATTTAGAGTATACTTTTCTTTTTTCCAGGCTTGAAGCATGTAGAGATGACGGTGACACTTTAAATTTTACGGTGCTTCCGTTCTCTTAATTGTAAGTCTCATTATTTAATTCTACATGAGATTATAAATGGCTTGAAACTAACTTTCTTTTGTGTCTAAATATTCGATGATGAGTTGATGATGCATGCCTAATAATTACTTAGCTACATAAAACTCGAAACACTATTAGTCAATCAACAAAACACTATTAGTCAATCAATGATGTCTTTTATAGACGTATGAAGTTGAATATCTATGTTGAAAATTTGTATATTGAAGTGTTATATGTTTGCACCATTTAATCCCAATGCATTACTTCTCAAAACAGGCACTCAAGCACCTTTTGGAAACATGACAAGACCCGAGATACCGTTGAGACATGACAATATTCAAGTACACAAGAAGACTTGACCGAATACGTTTAAACCGATTAGTTTGAGTGATGCACGAAATGCATGTATTTCATGCATAATTAGTACAAAACTCATGCATAAATTAGTACTGTAAAGTACTGCATCTAATATTGGTACTGCATAGAACGCGCCCCATTATATATATATATATCTATAATACTAAAAGATTGAGTCCATTCATTTATGTGGAGTTTTAATGACTACAAAAATACTTATTATAATAGATATTTAATAAGTTGAGTTTAAGGGTGAGTAAAAGCTTGAGGTAACTTATTAAAAATTAAGTTTGGAGTGAGTAAAGGCTTGACATTTACGTCTCATTGCCATGCCCTCCATCCCTTTACCTCCCATGAGTTACATTATAAGCAAATCATACTAAACTATTATATAAAGAGTTTGTGGGAATGTGCAACGTAATAAATTTTTAATTAATAAAGGGGAAGCTCAAAGGCTAATTTAGGAATCGAAAAGTCATTTTTTAACATCTATATATACCGATCCTTTTGTTTTTACACACACATATTCGGTATTGGTACTCCAAGCACATGTACTTCTTATATCACTTTACATATTTTATGTACGTGCTAATTTGTTTTCAGTATTTAAACAGCTTTCGTTTTAATATGTTTGCTTCATCTTTATGCAGTATATCTTGTATTTTTCAATATCAATAACTTTATTTTTAGGTTGCTTATGCATTGAATATTTTTTTCTCGGGCATGAAGTATTTTAGAGACACCGTAANNCTTTTCGTAAGTCTCACATTTAGAGTATACTTTTCTTTTTTCCAGGCTTGAAGCATGTAGAGATGACGGTGACACTTTAAATTTTACGGTGCTTCCGTTCTCTTAATTGTAAGTCTCATTATTTAATTCTACATGAGATTATAAATGGCTTGAAACTAACTTTCTTTTGTGTCTAAATATTCGATGATGAGTTGATGATGCATGCCTAATAATTACTTAGCTACATAAAACTCGAAACACTATTAGTCAATCAACAAAACACTATTAGTCAATCAATGATGTCTTTTATAGACGTATGAAGTTGAATATCTATGTTGAAAATTTGTATATTGAAGTGTTATATGTTTGCACCATTTAATCCCAATGCATTACTTCTCAAAACAGGCACTCAAGCACCTTTTGGAAACATGACAAGACCCGAGATACCGTTGAGACATGACAATATTCAAGTACACAAGAAGACTTGACCGAATACGTTTAAACCGATTAGTTTGAGTCATGTTTAGTGATTGCAATAGATCTATCCATGTCTAATTAATATTAGAGTTTTGCAATAAAATTTGTCTAATTAATTTATGTAATCCCAAATAGTGCAAAGGTGTTTAGATGCATCTTTTCATTTTCTCTTCTAATTAGCTTCATTAATACATTATAATTAAAGAAGGCTAATAGGCTATTCATGTCCTTAGAAGATTGTTACATACACAACATATTTCAAATATAAATAATACAATTTACATGAAAACCAATATTAAATCATCAAATGAACAAAAATCATAATACTCTACGATATCATCCTAACTTTCTTTAACAACTTGGAAGAATACCAATACTCAAATAATGCGATTGAGCTGCAAGCAATAATGAGATAGAAGACGATGACTACTACGTTATCTAATTAACGTGTTGTTCGTCTACATTGTATCATTAGAGTTTAAAATGACTTTATTATGCCATCGGCTAATTACTCATCAACTATTTGTAGAGTTTCGAAATATATTAAATTATACTCCGTTGTGGTAAATCAAGTATTCAGATGATACAATGTCTTAGATTGATTTATTATTTTAGATCATATGATGATTTTCATAATATATTTAGACGCTTACAATCCTTTCAATAACGTTATCATAATTTAAATATTTTATTATGAACCATAACTAAGCGTTTCCGAATATTACTTCAAACAATTAGGTATAGAGAATTGATGTGTAAAAATAATAAATTATTGTAAAAAATACAACCCATGAAATTAACTTTTGAGGTGAGTAAATACCTCACACTTAAGGTGATTAAATGCAATGCTATAAACTGTTAATTTTTCAAACTATGGTTAAATTGATATTTTTGTAATAAATAAATTTTATAATATGAAGTATAAAATTGAATTTTTTTTTGGGTAGTAAAAAATAAACATAAAAGTTAAGCATAGTTAAACGATGGTAATGAAATTTGAGTCTCTTCGTCTCACAAGAAAATTATTATGATTTATGCTAGCAAGATTGAGAGGCAATTTATCAAATAATTAAATGCATTCAATTTGTATTCTTACAAACACTACACACTTTTATAAAACTTCTCATTATTGTTTATGTCTTAAACTATTTGCTAAGAATTATGATGCCCGTTTTGTTCAAATACATGCTTTTATCTTCACTTCTAAAACTTTACGCTAAACATTATGTAGCAAATAATTTTATACAATATCGCACTGCTATGAGACGTGTGAGTTTTTGCTTCTTGACCGAGACTGTGGGAGGGAGGAGGTGATTGACTTTTTTTTATGGTTATTGTTTTGTTAAAGAAATTAATTAATAATGTAAATTTATAATAATGTAAATGTATAATAATGTTAAGACTTATTTTGAGAATTCAAAATATTACAGTTTTTATACAGTCGTATGCGTTTGATTTTCATTTTGGGTTATTTAAGTTTATATTTATCGAGTATTTGTGGAAATCAAACTATCAAGCTACGTGAATTGATCAAGTCGATATGGGGCTAAACACTTAACGGTTATGTTAGATTCGAGGTTTACTAAACTTCTTTTAAAACTATTTGGATAAGAATTGTGATACACGTTTAATCAAATGCACCATTAGATTTATACTTCAACGATTTACGTTGAACATTAAGGAATAATTTTATACAAATTGTGTGCATCGCACGGGTCTGAACGCCTCGTACTATATAATACTTATCCCTCTTAATTTAATGTGGAAGAGGGATTTAATTATAACTTTTAATTGTAAATATATGAAGAGACTATTTTAATTGTAACTTTTAATGTAAATAAACTAATTTAAATACAAAAGTTATGATAAACATCACAATGCAAATGCACCTTCTAATACACAAGGTGATTAAAATGAACTTTTAAATGATAGTATAAATTACAAGATGGTTAAATTTTAGCTATGAAATCTTAGATATAATCGGTGCATCGCACGGGTTGAATAAACCAAAAACAACCCCGGAGCAACATACGGGTTAGTAAAGCCTCATTTCATATAACTAATTACATAGACTAAAATAAAAGACGATATGATAAAAAAATATATAAACTTCTGCAAAGCGTTTAAATTACGTAAATCTGCTCATTCAACCGTCTGCCCCAACATTACGTACAAAACACGTAGATATTCAACCAAAGACCGTGCATCGCACGGGTTGGATAATGCCTCGTATATATATATATGTATAGAATTCTGGTTATCCCAATATATAAGTTGGTAAATTCAACCGTTTTTTCTAATATATAGATCAAAAAATTAGTATATATATATATATATATATATATAGAATTCTGGTTATCCCAATATATAAGTTGGTAAATTCAACCGTTTTTTCTAATATATAGATCAAAAAATTAGTGGTACCTATTACCCTCTCAATGCACACAATAAAGAACTCGAGGGAAAACACATTTCTCCCTTGAAAAATACAAAATTCATTTTATCTCCATCAACAAAATAGAATTATGTTTAATTTTTTTGGCCCACGGAGTCCCCCTGCCCCCTCCCCCCCAAAAAAAGGAAAAAAAAAATTAGGGCTGAGAATTTAGGATCGAGAAATCTCGAGTCTCGGTCCCGTCCCGAGTCCTGCTGGGAAATGGGACCCCGAGTCCCGAATTTTACGGGACCGGAACCTGAGATTTTGGTAATTTCGGGACTATCTTGAAAATCCCGATTGAAATTTCTAATTTCAATCAAAATTTTTTCATTTTTTGATTTCGGGACATTCGGGACATTTCAAAAAATTATCTTCGGGATCGAGACCGGGACTTACATTTATCCCATTTCGGGAATCGGGACTCCGGAAGTCCCGACCGGAACCGGGATCGGGACCACCAAATTGGTGATTTTCGGGACCGGGACAATCGGGACTCGGGACCGGGACCTCGGGATGTCCCGGTTCTCAGCCTTAGAAAAAACTCATACATGCTTAATTGGTATCTGAGTTATTGTACACTTAAATACGCGCCCTAATGGAAAATTATACGTGCAACATGATTAGGGGTGGTATATCGTACCGTACCGAATTTTTTTGTCGATACCGTATACCGTACCGAAAGTTTCGGTACAACAAAATTCATACCGATACCGTACCGAAAGTTTCGGCATACCGAAATTTCGGTACGGCTTCGATCCATCGATATCAGTGCAAATTTCAGATATCTGAATTTTATTTCGGTATCGGTGTATACCGAACTTATCGAAATACCGAATTACCAAAATATCGAAAAATCTTGATATACCGATATATACCGAAATACCGAATAAAAAGAATACCGAAAATATCGATATGCCGATATATATATATATATATATATTGAAATACCGAATTTTTTTTGGTATCTCGGTATATACCGAAATACCAAAAATAAAAAAATTTCATACCGTTACCGTATCGAATATTTTCGGTACGGCACCATACCGTACCGAAAATTCGATATACCGGTCCGAAATTTTCGACAATTTCGGTAATTTTTCGATACGTTAAATTCGGTATTTCGGCATTTCGGTATATTTTGCCACCCCTAAACATGATGTACCGTGCATGGTATATCAGTGGTGATTATATTATACATCAATTGTGATATGTTGTTGTATCATATTTTCACTCTAATTATATTATACATCAGTTGTGATTATACTACATGTGATTATGCTATTAATCACAACTGATATGTATCTTGTATCGTACATCATATTGTGGGATATACCTACTTGCTGTACAAAGAGAGGGATTTAAGAAAATTTTTAAAGCATAATTATACTGGTGATTGGTGAAGCTCCGTCTAGTTATTATAATATCAACTTAGCCTAAAACATAAATAAAAACAATACGCACTAAAAATCGTACATGTATTTTCTATTTTGTTTTTTGGACAAAGTATAAATAAGATTCATGATTATTCAAAAAAAACAACCAAATTGTTAAGGAGTTTAGCTAAGTCGATTGTTTATTACTGCCTCCGTTACATATTAATTGATATTTTGATTTTTTCAAATTGAACTTTGATCACAAATTATCTCATTCAAAATATCACAAAATTTATAAAAATTATATTGCTAGATTCAGATTGAAATATATTTATATAAAAATATTTTTTATATTTATTTGTCATTATTTAAGAAAGATATTAATGTCAAAATTCAGTCTACAAAACAAAATAAATAAATTAATATGAAACAAAGATGGTATTATTATAATCATTTTCAAATACAACTAATATTTTTTATTATGAAGGGGCATACACTTCCCAATAGTTTAGGGGCCAGCAGTTGATATAGTGCAAGTATTTTGCAGTAGCTATAAAAAAATATTTATTGTGGATATTGTTTCATATTTTAGATTTGTATTATTATCTTGAGAATATTAAATTTACTTTAGTCATATATTTTACGTATTAATTGTTGGAAATTCTGTGTTACAAACTTGCTAGGCGGAAAAATAAATTACAACTGAAATACAAAAATTACAACTCGAAAAACAGAAACTACAAACTCGTACGAAGATGAAAATACAAAACTCGAAACAGAATTGAAAATACAAGAAAATAAATTATAAAACCGTAAACTAATGCCGAGTCGAGGAATCCTCTATCCGCAAGACGAAATACGCCCCGGTAGTGCTCTCGGTTCTGACGTATCGCCCCCAAAGATAAAACGACAACGTCTCGAAGGTAGTAGCACCACAAGACCTACGGGCTCCGGCGAACTTGAAAGAGGCGAGGACGAAGCTGATACTATAAACTATGAACTGTATGTTTTATGCTGGAGTTTCGAAAATTGCATGTACAGAAGCAAATGTATGCATGCCTATTTATAGGCCACTCACACATGCAGGGGGTTTAAACACAGCCCTTAAGGCTGTCATAATGCAGACATTCATGCCTGCATTGAACACAGGAGTTACACAATTCAAGGCAGTGGTTACTGCCCGTTTTGAATTTGAACAGGCAGCCTTAACACCTCCTCATAACACCTGGGAGATTACTGCCCGTTTTTGGCTGAGTTTGAACAGTCTGGATGCACCTGGACTATAATCAGCTCCTTAACCATTTGACGGGTGTACCTGGACATCCTTATGTGCACATACGAGCCCAACTACGTTGTTGAGCTTGTCCAAAAAATTCTTTAAGCTAGCCCAAGGCCTAGCTCACGGCCTAACTCACGGCCAAGCCCACGAACAGGCCCAAAGACCAGCCCAAAGACCAATTGCCAAGATCCAAGATCCAAGATCAAGATCAAGATCAAGGTCAAGGCCAAGGTCCACGGCACGCGGCTCGCGGCCGCGGGCGAGGTGGGCGGGCGACGGCGGCGCGCGCGTGTGCGCGCGTGTGGGCTTTTAGCCCATACACATGTGCCATTAATTATTACATGCATAAAGGTAACTCCTTATATGCTAGAATAATGATGGTTCATTATTCAATGTAGGATTCCATCCCTTATTAATTCACAATTAAGTGACAAACTTTAATTCACTATTTCTCACTCACCGGGAATCGGTTTAGAGAAAGTGAATATACCACGATCATCTACTCGGAACGTAGATCGATCCTATGATATTTAATTTTACAAAATAAAATTAAATCATTAAACGATTCCAACAATCCCCCACATGATTGAAAATAGACCAAATACAATATGCAGACTCAAGCTCAGTCCTCAAGAGGCGTTAAAGTATAAGGATAAGTAGTTCGTGACTTTGAACCTTCCATAGTTAACATCATCGGGTACACAGGCGGATTAGTGGCTTGATGCTTTGAACTATTCCCCCACGGCGTGCACCGAGACAATGGTGCTAACACTTGAACACCTCAACCTCATCCGTTCTCACGTTTTGTGTCCTTTGCGGGCCTTGGACACCCATTTGGATTCATAAGTGTATTTCATGAAGCGGCCCCCACTTCTCACTTATATAGGTGATTCTTTACCGAGTATCTTGCCATGCTCAACCTCCTCGAGGTCTTTTGGAATCATTAAAAGTCATAGATTTAACCTCACCACTAGGCAAGCTTTCAACACTCAATTGCTCTATAGGGAATAAACTTACATGAGTGTTTCACACGAACTCTCATAGCTTAGTTCTCCCATTGAACCAAGTTCTTGGGATCTCCAGTCATCTTGGTTGGGTTACCACTATGATAATTCTCAATTTGTGGATTTTAAACCCTTTCCCTCTAGTAATTTATTCATTTGATCACGGTTTAACCCTTTGGTTAGCGGATCCGCTAGATTATTCAATGACCTCACATAGTCAATAGAGATAACCCCACCTTTGATCAAATGTCTCACGGTATTATGGCGTCAATGAATATGTCGATACTTTCCATTATACACGTTACTTCTCACCCTACCAATAGCAGCTTGGCTATCACAGTGAATCATCACTGCAGGCACTGGCTTGGACCAACATGGAATATCTTCTAGAAAGTTTCTGAGCCATTCGGCTTCTTCACCAGCTTTGTGCAATGCTATGAATTCCGATTCCATGGTGGATCGGGCTATACACGTTTGTTTTGCGGACTTCCACGAGACAGTTCCACCCCCAATGGTAAACACGTAACCACTTGTAGAAAATAAACTTTTCGTATCGGATATCCAATTCGCATCACAGTACCCTTCAAGTACCGGGGGGTATCTCGAATAGTGTAGCCCAAGGTTTTGAGTATACTTTAAGTACCTCAAAACTCTAACGAGATCTTTCCAATGCTCTTTGCTTGGATTGCTCGTGTAACAACTCAATTTGTTTACAGCGCAAGCTAAATCGGGTCGAGTGCAATTTGTAAAATACATTAAACACCCAATGACTCGTGTATATTCTTTTCGTGCAACGGGGTCCCCTCGATTTTTGCTCAACTGATCATTTAAATCTATTGGGGTCTTAGCCGGCAAGCTATCAAAAGCATTAAACTTCTTGAGAACTTTCTCGGCATAGTGAGATTGTGTCAAGATGATTCCATCTGATTTTCTCAAAATTTTCATTCCAAGAATCACATCGGCTAGCCCCATGTCTTTCATGTAAAAATTTCTTTTTAACATGTTCTTCGTATCGTTAATCACTTGTATATTGTTACATATGATTAACATGTCATCTATATAAAGACACACAATAACATAACTGTTATTACTGTTCTTAATATAAACACATTTATCACACTCATTTATTTTAAAACCATTTGATAACATTACATTATCAAATTTCAAGTGCCACTGTAGTGGAGCTTGTTTCAATCCATATAGAGACTTAACCAGTTTGCATACCTTTTTCTATTGTCCAGGTACTACAAACCCTTCAGGTTGTTCCATATAGATCTCTTCATCCAGATCACCGTTCAGAAAAGCAGTCTTAACATCCATTTGATGAATCTCAAGATCGTGCAAAGCAGCAATCGCGAGAAGCACTCGAATAGATGTAATTCTCGTTACAGGTGAATAGTTATCGAAAAAATCGTACCCTTCTTTCTGTTTGAAACCTTTGACTACTAAACGAGCTTTATACTTGTCAATTGACCCATCAGCCTTGTACTTTCTTTGAAGGATCCATTTGCATCCTAAGGGCTTACAACCTTCAGGTAAATCAACCAAAACCCAAGTTTGGTTTTGTAAAATTGAGTCCATTTCACTCTGAACAACTTCTTTCCAGAGCAACCCGTCTGGTCTGGCATAAGCTACTTTGATCGACATTGGTTCTTCATCCAACATGAATGCTATGTAGTCAGGTCCAAATATCTTTGGTGTCCTAACCCTACTACCACGTCTCGGTTCTACATCTTCCAGATTAGATCTCGATCGCTTACGTGACTTTGGATCTACATCCACAGGTTTTGAACTTGTTCCTTCATCTTCAACTCTATTGCTAGAATTTTTCTCAACTTTATCATTATCCTTACAAGGATATATGTTTTCAAATAATACAGCATTCCTTGATTCAATTGTTGTTCCCACAGTCATTTCACGAACTTCTGACTTGTGGATAACAAACCGATAGGCACTACTGTTCGGTGCATACCCAATAAAGATACAATCGAACGTCTTAGGTCCGATTTTAACTTGTTTAGGTAGAGGTACTTCAACCTTAGCCAAACACTCCCACACTTTGAGATATTTGTATGAAGGTTTTCTAACTTTCCACAACTCATAAGGGGTAATATCCTTACCTTTGCGTGGAATCTTATTCAATATGTAGTTGGCTGTCAAGACAGCTTCCCCCCACATATTCTGGGGCAACCCTGAACTAATCAATAAGGCATTCATCATATCTTTAAGTGTTCGATTCTTACGTTCAGCAACGCCATTAGATTGTGGTGCATATGGAGCTGTTGTTTGATGAATTATACGGCTTTCGTTGCATAATTCCTCAAACGGGGCTACATATTCGCCACCTCTATCGCTTCAAACCATCTTGATACGGCAGCCTAATTGATTTTCGGCTTCATTCTTGAAGTTCTTAAAAGCTTCAATAGCCTCATCTTTACTTCTCAAAAGATAAAGATAACAATATCTTGTGCAGTCATCGATAAAAGTGATAAAGTACTTCTTACCACCTTTAGTTTGCACAAACTTTAAATCACACACATCTGTATGAATTAATTCAAGGGGTTGTGTGTTTCGTTTTATCGAATGAAACGTAAGTTTCGTCATTTTTGCTTCAACACAAATCTCACATTTGTTTTGAGTATTGACTTCATTTAATTTTAGTAAATCCAAGTTTACTAATCTTTTTATAGCATTTAGATTCACATAACCTAATCTACAATGCCATAAATCAGAACACTCAGTCAAGTAAGAGGAAGCAGTAGCATTTTCATTAGCATTACTGGACTTGGTTACATGGCGTTTAGCCAAAGCATTAAGTTTAAAGAGTCCCTCCGTGAGGTAACCCTTACCAAGAAACCTATCAAACTTTTTTATGATAATTCTATCCAACTCAAACACTAGTTTAAACCCCTTTTTAACTAGTATAGAGCCTGATATCAAATTCTTCCTCATATCCGGAACATGAAGCACATTCTTCAAGGTGAGTGTCTGTCCGGATGTAAGTTTGAGGTCCACTTCTCCAACTCCGATAATTTCAGATGAAACTGGATTCCCCATGTTGAGCTTCCTTCCCTCAACAGCTTGATAGTTCTTAAACTGGCTCCTATCGGCACCAACGTGGGCGGTCGCACCGGTGTCGACGTACCAACCACCTTGGTTCTCAACGTGGTTGACTTCTTCGGTGACCACAGCATCAAGGTCATCCTCTTTCCATTCGCTGTTAGGCTCGGCGATGTTGGCAACGTGTTTCTTCTTCTTGTTGGCTTTCGGCTTCCGGCAGTCCTTCGCCGCGTGCCCATGTTTACCACAGTTGAATCAATCACCATCAAACTTCTTGACTGGTTGCTTCCCTTTGCTCTTGTTTTGTACACTTGGGCGAGCTCTTTTATTGGAGGGACCTCCATGCTCCAACAGATTGGCCTTAGCATCTATCAGGCCTTTTGGTTTGTGGTCATTTTTGCGCACGTCTGACTCGATGCGCAGTTTCACAATCAAGTCTTCAAGAGTCATCTCCTTTCTTTTGTGTTTGAGATAGCTATTGAAGTCTTTCCAACTGGGGGGCAACTTCTCGATCACAGTTGCAACAGTGAAAGCATCCGGCACGACCATTCCTTCCGAATTGACATCATGAATGATGAGTTGGAACTCTTGCACTTGTTCCATGATTGTCCTTGAGTCAACCATCTTGTAGTCCAGATACTTGGCGACTACAAACTTCTTTGTACCTGCATCATCACTACGGTACTTCTTTTCAAGTACTTCCCACATCTCTTTTGATGTGTTTACAACAGAATAAACATTGTACAAACTATCTTCTAAGGAGTTCAGAATAAAATTTTTACAAAGATAGTCTCCATTGTGCCAATTGTCATAGGCAGCTCGGACTGTGAAACTAGTCTCTTGAGCACTTGGCGCCGGTGGCGCATCTTCCTTAAGGAAGTTAGCAAAGCCCAATGTTGTCAAATAGAACAACATATTCTGTTGCCACCTTTTAAAGTCAGTTCCACCAAACTTTGGCGGCTTCTCGGCGGCAAGCATCATCCTTGGCCCCGAGGTTGTTCCAAAAAAGGAACCACTCGTGTTGAACCCGTAGGCTCCAACACTAGATCCTAACATGGATCCAACGGTACCACTAAAAGTGGAACCTAAGGTGCCACTCAAGGTGGATCCACCGGTAGTCAGAAATGGGTTCGAAAACACCCATGGAGTTGTTGATGAGGTAGTTGAGCTCATCATGTTGGACATGGTTGCGGCAATGGTGTTTGCCACGTTCGAAGCGGCGGTCGCGGAGGCAAAGGCAGCGGTGGTGTTGGAGTCGGTTGAAGCAGCGGTCGTCATCTCCAGTTGTAGGATTCAGCAAGAAATATTTCATCTTGCGTTTGTTGGAAATTCTGTGTTACAAACTCGCTGGGCGGAAAAATAAATTACAACTGGATTACAAAAATTACAACTCGAAAAACAGAAACTACAAACTCATACGAAAATGAAAATACAAAACTCGAAACAGAATTGAAAATACAAGAAAATAAATTATAAAACCGTAAACTAATACCGAGTCGAGGAATCCTCTATCCGCAAGACGAAATACGGCCCGATTGTGCTCTCGGTTCTGACGTATCGCCCGCAAAGATAAAACGGCAACGTCTCGAAGGTAGTAGCACCACAAGACCTACGAGCTCCGACGAACTTGAGAGGCAAGGACGAAGCTGATACTATGAACTATGAATTGTATGTTTTATGCTGGAGTTTCGAAAATTGCATGTACAGAAGCAAATGTATGCATGCCTATTTATAGGTCACTCACACTTGCAGGGGGTTTAAACACAGCCCTTAAGGCTGTCATAATGCAGGCATTCATGCCTGCATTGAACACAGGAGTTACACAATTCAAGGCAGTGGTTACTGCCCGTTTTGAATTTGGACATCCTTATGTGCACATACGAGCCCAACTACGTTGTTGAGCTTGTCCAAAAAACGGCCAAGCCCACGAACATGCCCAAAGACCAGCCCAAAGACCAATTGCCAAGATCCAAGACCAAGACCAAGGCCAAGGCCAAGGTCCACGGCTCGTGGCTAACGGTCGCGGCCGAGGCGAGGCGGGCGGGCGGGCGGCGGCGCGCGTGTGTGCGCGCGTGTGGGCTTTAAGCCCATACACATGTGCCATTAATTATTACATGCATAAAGGTAACTCCTTATATACTAGAATAGTGATGGTTCATTATTCAATGTGGTATTCCATCCCTTATTAATTCACAATTAAGTGACAAACTTTAATTCACTATTTCTCACTTACCGGGAATCGGTTTAGAGAAAGTGAATATACCACGATCATCTACTCAGAACGTAGATCGATCCTATGATATTTAATTTTACAAAATAAAATTAAATCATTAACGATTCCAACATTAATTCACGTTATTACATAAATATTATATATCTATTTTATATTACAGATAATGTGATGTGTTGGTGTTACACGAAAGATCACATCATCGGTGTCTTATAAAATAACATAAATAGTCAACAACCTATACAATCTTAGAGAATTGGTTTGTTTTGACTATTAGCATACATTAGTGTATTTCATAAACGTTGAACTGGATCGTAATAAATAGCTTCGTTTGTATTTATTTCGGCAGGCCCCGATCTCCATTATGGGAAACCGACCACACCATCATATGTAGCATGCCTCGATGCTCATGTGCTCTAAATATTGCACAATTCTGATGCACAATCACACAATTGGTGTGATTTTTCGGCCAAAGTTGTGACCGGAGACACCATGACCAGCTCCGCCGCGGCGTTCTGAACTCGCTCATCAAATCTCATTGCCAAAAACTGTCAGCTAAAGACTTTAACAGGCCAACCCAGGTTGAGGCGGAAACGTCCGCCGCCATCACCTCGTGATTTGTGGGTTGCGGACATGATCCAATCTAAAGCATGGCTCAGAGGAAGTAGGATCACAGTGGTCCAATATGACGGGGGATCTGGAACACGGGAAACTTGGACGATATGACCGAAATATAAAGATAGATGACCATAAGGGCCCGGGAGGCCATAACCACCCCACTTGTCCGCTAGTTAGCGAGACCTTAAAACGTCAATGGTCTGTGTTGCACGGGTGCGAGTGCGTGGGTGCGAGAGGGATACGATACGAGTGCAGGGATACGATTTTTTGAAAATTTTAGGGTGCGATTCTACGTCTATTTATTTATATATTATTATACATAATACATATTATTTATATATATAATTTTTATCTAATTAGAAAATTACGATTTTTTTGAAAATTTTAGGGTGCGATTATATATATATATATATATATATATAATTTTTATCTAATTAGAAAATTGGTGTAACACTACCAATGTTTATATTTTAGCCGACAGCAAAAAGTCGTCGGCTAAAGTCGAAAATCGTCGGCTAAAGTGGTCAGTTGTCGGCTAAAAGTCGGTCGGCCGAGGTCGTTCGGCTAAAAGTTGGTCGGCTAAAGTTCTACATTTTAGCCGATGACGGAACGTTGCCGTCGGCTAAAATGTATAGGTTTTAGCCGACTGTTACATCGTCGACTAAAGTGTTTCTTTATTTTTTTTAAATAAATACTTTAGCCGACGGTTACACAGTCGTCGGCTAAAGTGTTTTGTTATATTTTTTTAAAATAAATACTTTAGCCGACGATCTGTGCAAATGTCGTCGGCTAAAGTCCAGTGAAAAAAAAAACACCTCATTCTTTGAGGATTTGTATACTAGTCGACGGCATGTCGTTAGCTAAAGTATACTAGTCATTGGCTAAACTACATAACTTTAGCCGACGACTAACTTGACTTTAGCCGACGATCAATAGTAAAGTCGTCGGCTAAACTACTTTAGCCGACAACATGTTAGCCGTCGGCTAAACTTGCTGACTTTAGCCGACGACGTCGGCCGTTCTCTTGCTAGTCGTCGGCTAAAGTGTTATTTTTGGTAGTGTAATATTCATATGCATATTTGTACTATTTGTATAGAATTTGGTACCTATTTTTACACTAATTTAACTAATTGTGCTTAATTATCGGAATACTTTGTGTTTGTTATTTTTGTAGGTAAAAATAAAAATTTTTGGAGCAAACATGCACTTATTGTTTTTATTAAAATCAAATGAAAAAATACAAAAAGAAAAGAAATTAAATTGGGGTTCAAATAAAAAAATAAAATAAAAAGGGTAGTAAGAATATTCATGCACGGATGCATCACCTGAAAGCCGTAAGAAATTAGGAAAAAAAAATATAAAAAATAAGAAAATAAAGAAATGACTAAAGAAATGATAAAAGAAATAAGAAAGTTAAAAATTAGACGAAACAAAGTCTGCAAAGATTTTTAGCACCATGTTCAAGAGATGTCAAATTATCAATTCATACATTTAATTCAAATAGTCGGGAAATTGCAATATGACCCCAAGACTTGATAAAGTAAAGAAATTAGTTACTCCACGTAACGTATCGAGTGCGAATCCAATACGAATCGCAATCACTCCGGCACCGTATAAATATCGAATTCTGCATACTATTTATTTTTGAAAAATCTCTACATCATAGTGAATGGTTTTGGTGTGTAGGGCTGTAAACGAGCCGAACTGTACCGAACATTTACTGGGTTCGGTCCGGCTCGAAATTATTCGAACATTAGGTTCGATTCGGCTCGAAAAATTCGAACATCAGAATTTGAGGTTCGATTCGACTCGAAGGCTAATCTTTTTTATATTGTTCGGTTCGATTCGGCTCGATTTTTATAGTTCGATTCGGCTCGATTACCGCTAGAATATAGTTCGATTCGGCTCGATTTTTCGAACTGTTGGAATAAAATTACATAGTCTCAGAATTAACAAGTCCAGATCCAAAGTAAAATTACATTCCCAAAAGGGATTCATAATTCCAAAATTAACCGTTGTAAAAAAAATGTAAAACAAAATCTAGTACTATTTATAGGTGTAAAAATATAAAAAAAATCAAAATTTGAATTTTGAACCGTTGTGAACCGGCGGTTCACAACGGTCACATTTTTATTTTATTTTTTATTTTTTTACATTTTTACACCTATAAATACCCCCACTCACCCTTCATTTTTCTCACACCAACTATCTTCTATCTATCTACTTTCTCTCTAATTTCTATTCTCTCAAGTGTTATACTTTTAATTGAAAAAATGTCAAGTGGTTAATTCAACTGGGGAAAGGGAAAGGCTATCACCGGCATTCCTCGACGAGGAAGAGGTGATGCTAGTGGTAGTACTCCTACTCATCATATTCATACTCCGAGTTCTAATTCTATTCCAAGTCCGAATTTTGGAGATTATGTTCCCGATGAATTAACGAGGAACAAATCAACGAAATATTTGAAGTCTCAAAATCGATTCATGAAGATGATGAGCAACCAACAAAACCAAAACAAAGGAAACCATCCGAGCTCAAATCTCCATTATTTGCGCTCCATTATACAAAAATGGACGACGTTGCATCCGGTCTCGATCATTTCTTGGCCAGTGCAACTATTGCGATAAAATGTACAAGTTTAAAAACGGAGGAGGTTACGGGACACTCAATGGCTATATACATAGACAACATCCCGACAAAGTTGGCATCGAGACTAATCAAACCCAACTTCGAGTCACGGCGACGTCGTCTAATGCCCCCAATCAAGGTAATAGTTCTTTATTTAAATTTAATCCAATTACCGCTAGAAAAGAATTAGCTAGATTTGTTTGTGGTAAATCTTTTCCTTTTAACTTTGCCGACGACCAAATGTATGAAAATTTTACTCAACTAAGTTTTAATCCCGCTAGTAAAAAAATTTCACGCTCTACCGTAACTCGTGATGTTCGAAAAACTACTAGCGAGGCAAAATTAATTTTAGCTAATATGTTTTTAAACTTAAATCATAAAGTTTGTATATGCTCTGATGCTTGGAGTGATCATTGGGAAGCAAATTCATATATGGGAATTACTTGTATTTGGATTGATGATTCTTGGACTATACAAAAACGTTTAATTGGTTTTAGAGAGTTTAATATCGCACATACCGCCCAAAATATTTCGCATAAAATTCATACAATTTTATCTGAATATAATTTAGTACAATTTTTTTTTTCAATTTCTTTTGATAATACTAGCTCCAATACAACTAGTTTAGGTGGTAAATTTTTTCATGTTAGGTGCATTTGTCATGTTCTTAATTTATGTGTTCAAGATAGTTTAACTGTTTTACAAGAAACATATGCTCCTATCCGTGAAGCAATAATGTATTTAATTAGACATTCGTCTCTAGGTAAAAAATGGAAGAGATATTGCATAAAAAATAATATTCATCCAAAGAAATTTTCAAAAGATATGCCAAATCGTTGGAATTCTACTTACAATTTGTTAAATTGATAGTTATGAATATCGTATTGCATTGTGCAATTTTTATAACGAATAACAAGTACCCGTTTGCTTATTGCCAACTCAATGGGATAAGTGCTCTAGTTTAATGGCACTTTTAAAAAATTTTAAAGAGGCAACTGAGTCTTTGTCCGGTGTTTATTATCCCACTCCTACACTTGTTGTTGAACATTGTGTTAAAATTGTACTTGTATTCAAGTATTTAATTAAAATTCCCGAGTTATTTAATTGTATAAAAGAAATGAGAGACAAATGTATTAAATATTTCGCCTACATTCCTACGGTTTTTTTAGTTGCCAAACTTTTAGATCCTCAAATTAGAGAGGAAGGTTTGCTAAATTTACTTACACTTTACTATAATGCTTTATTTCCTAATCCTATTGCTAATTTTAGTCCTCAAAATCCTAGCGAGTTAGTTCAAAATGCAAAAAATTTATTATCTACTCTTTATCGTGAATATTCTTGTAGTTATAGTGGTAGTCTTGATCTTGGAACGGGTTCTTCTTCTCCTGTTCACATTCCTTCTAGTAGTAGTATATCTTATTTTGGTTTTGCTATTCTGGATCTTAGTGAATGGAATGCCTATCAAGAAGATTTATCCCGAAAAAGAACAAGGTACCAAAGTAATGCTTATCAAGAACTTGAAAATTATTTAACTACTTTTGAATTGGGAGCTTTAGAACGTGGATCGGATGGTAATACCAATCTTATTAAGTGGTGGGCAAAAAGGTCTACAATCTTTCTTGTAGTTGCCACGATTGCGAAGGAAATACTAGTTGTCCCCGCCTCAACAGTTTCTGTTGAACAAGCCTTCAGTGTAGGAGGATACATTCTGGATGAACGACGATCTCGATTGACGCCTCAAAATCTTTAAGCCCAAGCATTATTGAATGATTGGATGAAAGCCGAGTTACGCCAACAAGAACCAAATTATAATGAACAAGAAGACAGTGATACATATGATACCGGATCTAGCAATGATTCGGTTGACTTGGGTGATTGAACCATCTCCTCTCCGCCTCCGCTCCACTCCCTAAGGTAAGTATAAGGTAAGTGAACTACGAGGACTTTGATTCCTAAGATAAGGGGATACGTAGGCAACTTAATCCAAATATTCAAAGTTGAAATTCTTAATTTTAACTTTGAATATTTGAATTAAGCTCAAGTCCATTTTTATTTTTTTCCCCTCCCCCCACCCCCCAAATTTAAAAATGAACTACGAGGACTTTGATTTTGATTCCTAAACTCTAAAGTTACGGATATCGAATACGTAGACGCTTAATTCAAAGATTTAAAATTACAAAATTCAAGTTTAAACTTTAATACTTGAATTAAGCTCAAGTCTAATTTTTACCCCATATTTTTTTAAGTTAAAATTTAAAAATTTCAAAAAAAAAAAAAAAAAAAAAACGTGAACCGCTATAAGGCGGTTCGGTTCCGATTTTCGACAATCCGAAACCGGCGGTTCGAAAAACCGGCGGTTTTAAACCGCCGAACACCTCTAGGTGTAATCCCTAATGGAAAGAACTTGTGGCCATAAAGTTATCGTCATTGTTTGAAATCTAGCAATTTTGGCTACCACATGGTTGTAAAAACTCATGTGGGGATGGAGGTAAGAGGTTCTATCCTTCTTGCCTCCACCTTAAAATCTTTTGCGGGGCATATACGCTCTAACTAAGCCTTTGACAACACCTCATACTAAATATCATTCGTGCAAATTCGATTCGGGGGGAGAACTTCATGTTTTCTTTACCTGGGAGGATCTGTTTCTAAGTCAGCAGAACCCGACAAGACACTGGTCAGTTCATGCACATCTCGCGATTTAACTTGGTGGCAGTAAAGAGAAAATAGAGCGGATACTCTTAGATATATTTAGAGGTAAGCCTAAAAACTGAATTATAAAAATAAAATAATGAAAAGTGTGCTTTGAGATGTGTGTGGTGTGTGGAAAAAGAAGAGAGGGTCTTAAGGGTGGTGGCAATGGTCACCCACTTACCCCCATCTACCCCCACTCCCCACCAATAACATTCTTCCAACTCATCTAACCCTCACTCTACCCCCACTCTACCCCCACTCACTATTTTTTAGTGGCAATGGTGCCTCATCTACCCTCACCACTTTTAATTTTTTTTTTACCTTTTTATATTTAAAATTATATCAAACAATTTAATAAAAACACATAATATTTTATTTTTACTTAATAGGAAATTACAAAACACTTAAAAAAAATTACATAATACTAAAAAAAAAATAATACTTAAAAATAAGAAAAAACTAGTCGTCAAGGTGGCATGTTTGAGTAAAAGGTTTGATGTTTTTTGGGTTGTAAAATAATGTTTTGTTGTGAAAGATGTATAAATGAAAGATGTATATATATAGGAAATGAAAAAGAAAAGAAAAAAAAATTAATGCTCAAACGGTCCAAAAAAGAGCCGTTGGCTCTCTACCCCCATGCGGCTTATCTACCCCCGCTCCTCCTACCTTCACCGTACCCGGGTGGGTGGCGACGGTGTTCACCGCCCGGGTACCTCTTACCCGCATAAGTTCACCGCTCCGTTGCCAGTCCCCTAATTACTTTATTTCTCATGTTTTCTAGGAGTTTGGTACTGTGTCCGGTCCTGGATTTTCTATTCTATATTAGTAAATTTGTTGTTGGGTTATTGGAGTAGTATAATGTGTAGTATTGTAAACAAATAAAGTTTTAGGTGGGGAAAATTATGGGTGAGAAATGATGAACTACATTAATTGTGATTATATTATAAATTAAATTGTGATTATATTGCTACATTATATTTTTACTCTAATTATTGCGGAATTAAACTAATGAGTCATACCATGAAGTTGTGGGAACGAGTGATTGAACAAAGGATCAGGAAATGTGTGAAGATAACAGAAAATCAGTTTGGATTTATGCCTGGAAGATCGACCATGGAAGCAATTTATCTTATCCGGCAGTTGATGGAACATTATCGAGATAAAAAGAAAGATCTGCATATGGTTTTTATTGATTTAGATAAGGCATATGATAAAGTACCAAGAGAAGTACTTTGGTGGGCCTTAACAAAGAAGGGTGTATCGCGGAAATTGACATTATAAAGGACATGTATGAGGGAGCTAGTACAAGTGTACGTACTAATGTTGGGAGGACAGAAGAATTCCCTATTACGATTGGGGTGCATCAAGGATCTGCTCTTAGTCATTTTCTCTTTGCCATAGTCATGGACGAATTGACAAGAGAAATTCAAAATGACGTTTCGTGGTGTATGATGTTCGCGGATGATATTTTGTTGATTGATGAAACGAAGGTTGGAGTGCAACAGAAATTGGAACTTTGGAGGGATACTTTGGAAGCTCGAGGCTTTAGGCTGAGCAGAAGTAAGACTGAATATATGGAGTGTAGGTTTAGCGAAAACAGTGATAGAGAGGCGGGGATGATCACATTTGATGGGAAAGTTGTTCATGGATCCACTTTCTTTCGGTATCTTGGATCTATTATCCAAAAGGATGGAGAGCTAGATGGCGATGTGGCTCACAGAATAAAGACAGGGTGGTTGAAGTGGAAGAGTGCCACAGGGGTTTTATGTGATCCTGGCATGCCTCATAGATTAAAGGGTAAATTTTACCGCACGGCAATTAGGCCTGCGCTGTTATATGGCACCGAGTGTTGGTCTGTAAAACAGTGTCACGTTCAAAAGATGAATGTGGCAGAGATGCGTATGCTACGATGGATGTGTGGTCATACAAAAAAGGATCGACTCAGAAATGAGGTGATTAGAGAGAAGGTAAGAGTTGCGTCTATAGAAGACAAGATGATGGAGAATCGATTACGATGGTTTGGTCATGTGAGAAGAAGACCTATTGATGCCCCAGTGAGGAGGCTAGAAAGTTGGGGAACAAGTAATGTTGTGAAAGGTAGAGGAAGACCCAAGAAAACTTGGATAAAGATGATTGAAAATGATATGCGGTTTCTTGGAATTGGAGAAAGTATGGCGATGGAGAGGCAAATGTGGCGGGAAAGAATACGGATGATGGATGGAGTCTGATTCCTTTTTTTTTTTAAATTCCTATTTTCTTTTATTTCATGTTATCTTTTATTTTATTTTTCAGGATTTTTTTTTAAACATTCATTCTTTTTTTTATTTGCTTTTTCTCTACTTTTTCCCTCTTTTTTCCTTTTATGTTATTTATGTAACGATTATTGACGGTTTCAAAGTTTGATTCATGTTAGCCGACCCCAAATCATTTTGGGACTATGGCTTAGATGTTGTTGTTGTTGTTGTTGTATCGATTTGAAATTATGATAGTAATTGTGACAATTAAATTGTTTTATAACGTGCATCATGTCGTGTGATATAACAAAGAGAACACGAGGAGTGGTAGAAGAAAAGACCTGATCTCGGTGGGAACTTACGGTTGGATTATGGAGACCCAACATGCCTATCTATCGGGCAGTATGGAGCAATCACTTGGGGGATAACTCCTTGTGCGCGGAAGTGGAGTATATTTAATTGTTAATCAGATACATTATCTCGGGGTTTAACTGAAAACTATTCTGAGGGGCTGGAACTACTTCTAATAGGATTAGTCATACGAAGTATGGATTAACTACGTGTCAAAAAAGAAAAAATAAGGTCATTGTGACAAATGGAATACTAAACACCGCCCAAAATTACTAGTCATCGCCCTATAAGATTACCTTTTTGCCCTTAATTCATATCAATTAGATTTTGGATCCTAATTTGACAATACTTTTTTCTCTAAACAACCCACCCAACGCAGCCGAACCGCCGCCACACCACCGGCGCACAGCCGCCGTCCGCCGCCACAGCACTGTCGCACAGCCGCCGTCTGCCGTCGCACCGCCGTAGTCTGCCGCCATGACCGGAAAAGGAAAAGCTCCGGTAACTTTTTTTTTTTCGTTTTACTATTTCATTGGCCGCGGCCGCCGTGCCGGAGTGCACGGTAGAGGCCGCGGCCGTTATTTTGAAAGGCGTCCGACGATGACGCCTGGCCATGGCACAGGCGTCCGCCGATTCCGCCGCCCATGGCGCAGCGCCCATGGCAGACGCCAAAGATGTGGCAGGCGACGCCCACGGACGACGCAAACCATGCCCAAAGGCCCAGACGGACGCCTAGCCCGGATAAGCGTCTGCCTTGACGCTGACCATGGAAGTAGCGTCTGCACTGCACGCCCGTGCCATGGTTCAAGCGTCCGTTCCGGACGCCCCAGTCATATTTTTAGAAAAAAATAAATTTTTCAATTAATAATTAATAATGTGTATTCTTTGTATGATTATTACTTATTAGTTGTATTGTTTGCTAAATGCATATGAGAGGAGGAGCGGGAAAATCTATGCCGCTAGTCAGAGATTTGATGGATTCTGGAGCGCGTCACACCAGAGCTCGTGGTGTTGATGCTTCCGTTCGTAGACAGCGGGAGGCAGAGCGTAGGGGATTGGAGGACGTACCTTATACGGATTTTGGTACTGAGGATTCGAGCGAGTATTATTCGCACGATGAGGCCGACGATCAGGAGGGCGGTGATGATTCTTCTTCATTTTCGTGCCGGGTTCGGAAGAGGAGAGGGGGGAGGTTTGTGACTTCTGGGTCTACCAGCAGTAAACGGCGTAGGGCAGAGGATGAGACATCTTGGATGGTTTCTGAGGAGATGCCTGGTGGCCCTATCGACGGCAGCGTTATTCCGAGTTTAGGTGGGCATGTCGCCGCGCGTATCTGGATCGCGTCTAGTCGATGAACTTCCTCTTAGTCGACCCTTAACTGCCGTATTCACTTTTGGTTCAACGTAACGCGTTTGATCAGGGTGAAGATGATTGTGGATCATAAGTGATACGTTACGGACAACTGCAGGATCGCTCTGTCTGACCTCATCGACAAGGGCCTGAAAGTACCGCTGGTCCTCCGATTCAGCACTGGTAGAAGGATCGACAAATTCGGTCGTGTCCCCACCATCACTAATAATAAGTGTTTGCCAAAATATGTGAAGACGACTAACACTGCATGGGGTCTGCGATTCCATAAGTCTCTTGAGCTCACACGCACAAGGAATATGATGGGTGGTTTGGAGTGAACAACCGCAACGATGGTACACTTGATCACTTAATTCTCTCATACGTGTCAATTCATTCGACAGTAATCGCAGACAATGATGGGAAACACGACAGCGCAAGTAGTTGAACAGAAAACCAGAATACACCACGCCTGTACGACACCTAGACTGTTCAAGTGTGTATCTGATCTGCGTAAATTGTGATTCAATCTCCTGGTTGACTTTGGTCCAGACATTAACGAGGGCTCCGGTGGAAGAATTAAGCCATTGCTTTAACTCGGCATGTGCACTCTCAACTCTACAAGTGGTTGTGTTTCCAAAATGAAGCACTTTATTCGTCCACGCAACAACGAACATCTCCTTGTATTTTAGCCATGTACCCTCAACGTAGGATATCACCTTAGGATTTCATCTCCATGTATCCTTCATGAGTTGCACCGCTTGATCATATTCCTCGTCGGTCGCCGCTTCCATGATTTTCTTCCATTTCCCATTTTTAAACCTTTGGCCCATTTCTTTATCTTTTCCACAAATTCTGTAGACCTTGTCTTCAACATCCTTATTAATATGCCATGTGCAAAGCAAGTGGGTACTCTGTAGAAATATCTCTTCAATAGGATGCATCAATCCCAACTCGCGATCCGTAACAATAGCCGTCGGATGAACATCAAACCCAAGCAAAATTTTCAACTTCTGTAACACCCACGCATAGCTCGATTCGGTCTCATCTTTCATAATTGCATAGGCGATTAGGAAGTTCTTGTTACATGGAGTCATCCCGACTATCTCGAGAAATGGCATCTTATACTTATTCGTTTTGTAGGTGGAATCCATGCCAATGAACCATCTGTAGGTCCGGATTAAGTTGATTGATGTTGGATGTGCCATGAACACGTGGGTAACAGCATTTGTATCCGGGTCGGCCTGCGTCCAATGTACGTAGTTATTCGTCACAGCCAAATGGTGAAACTGACCGACGATATCTCTTTCTTCAAAATCATGCTTCCTCAAGTGGTCTCTATAATTATAGATATGTCGTCTAGTCGATTTGTCCTCGGGAAATTTATTCTGAACGGCCGCCAAGATGGCACACGGCTTGAGCAAAGACTCATCTCACGAACAACTTGTTTGTCCGATTTACTCGATCCACTCATTTGACGATGCCCTCCTGATAAACAATAAATGAGTGATTGTGCATACCCTTACTCCCAGAGATCGGTCGATTATCCAACCACTCAAGTCATGCAATTGTTCGGCCTTTATCTAAATGTACACTTGCATGCTTTCGTCTTTGTGTCCTTTCGAACAAATGACATCCAAATCTCTTAATACCCCTCTCGCACTGCTCACCACTTACATCTCAATAGCTTTGTCTTTCCTTTATTCTTGTACGAAGAAATGATCAACTCGAAACTAATTTGAAGAGCAATTTTTTTCGCCCAACCAATCGCATCACAATCACTAGCGAATATTTCGTCATTAACGAAATAACCACTATAACCACTGAAATTTTTAATTGACAGAATGTTAATAATAATACCAATAATATTATTATTAATATTTAAAATCAGGCAAAAAAAGGGTCCAAAGGCCCAAAAATTGTGCTCGACCATGGCCGAGGCGTCGGCTTGACGCCTGGCCACGCATAAGCGTCTGAATCGGACGCCTAGCCATGGCACAGCGTCAATCGGACGCCCCGACCATGGTTCAGCGTCTGGTTTAGACGCTAGACCTAGGACGGAGCGTCGCACTGACGCCCGTACCATGGTCCAAAGCGACCTGGGACGCCGTTCATGGAACAAAGCGGAATAATCAGACGCCTGCGTCATTTTCTCCGCAAAATTACCTCCAGATGCGAATTCTCGTCCATTTTCGTAGTTGTCGATAATATTGACGATATATATTTGATTGTGTGTTCTGTAGAATAAATGAAAAATTGTTTCTAGATTTCAATTCGAAAAACTTGAGCTTGAAAGATTTTGGTGTGGTGTGGTGTTTAGAAATAATGAAAGACTTGAAATGAATAAAAAAGTAATCTTATAAGGCGGTGGCTAGTAATTTTAGGCTGTGTTTAATAATACGATTGTGACAATTGACATTATTACATCTCTATTTTATTGTCTTTTTCCTTTTAAACTATTGACCAGAAGCTCAACAAAACAATGGCTGCAGTGGCTTTGACTTTGTCGGGGAAGAAATTAAAATTCAAAGAGTTTGAGTTTAATTTTTTTTTCTTTTTGACAAACTGAGTTTAAAAAAATAAATTACCGCAATTTCCTCCCACGGTTTAAGTGTTTATTACACCCTCCATTTTTCTTTAGATCTCGTTTGACTTTTTGACACACATTTTTAGGTACTTTGATCGGGTAGTTAAATTTATCATTTTCTAAATTTTATTTTTTTGAATAAAAATATACAATCTAAATTTTAATTCACAAAAAAAATTGTTTAAAGATAATAATTTTAACTATACGGTCAAAATACCTAAAAATGAGTGTCAAAAAGCCAAACGACATCTAAAGAAAAATGGAGGGAGTATTTTTTGTGAGGGCTTATATTTTAATTTTCGAATGTTTGTAGCTCCCAGGGGCGCAGCTACATGGGGGGGACCCCCTGAAAAATTTTTTGCGATGTGGGGGTATATAGTTTTCATGTAGAAAAATTTCGGTATATTCGGTTTCGCCCTCCCATTTTAATTGCGATGTAGGGGGTATATAGATCCCGACCCCCCACTGAAAATTTTCTAGCTTCGCCACTGGTAGCTCCATCCTTTTTTTTAAGAAGTGGACAAATATATAGTTAATGTTTCATAAAGTGTTGAAGATGATGAAAAATATAAAATGGAAGGAGCATATAGTTGTGCCGGTGAAAGATAAATTAGAGAATCGAAATAAGCCATTACGGGGACAAAGAAAATCGACGTAAGTGCCTATTATTGGGATGAAATTTAACTCGATAGAGGATGTGCGTAATTGTTATAAACAATATGCTCGAAGGATTGGATTTATCGTATATGCTTTAAGAACCAAGAGAGTCAATTACGATGTTAAATTTGTTATGTTTCATGTGTTTGACCATGAGAGACAACAAATATAATTATAATTCCACTTCATCTACTTAACCACTTTAAGTACAATATGCAAATTAAGGATCGTGATATTTGGGGGTATTATTAGGCGTTTTACTATGACACGAGTTGAATTGGACCACATTTATTATTTGAGTTCTACGAAATCTCGGTTTCATAAGTGTAGTCGAGCACTCGCCACAACAGCCAAGAGACGAATGGGGGTTGATAAGAAGAATGTAACAAGAATGCACAAAATATTTAATGCGATGAGCGTTGAAGAGTGAGGTTATGATAAGTTGTTGTTCACGGAGAAAGATATATGTAATTATAAGGATAAGAAACCACGACTACAACTTTCGGAGGGAGATGTCGATGCAATGCACAAATATTTTTTTAAAATTGGAGGTCGATAATTCTGAATTTTTTTATTTATGCATCTAGATGAAAAAGCTCGTGTGCAAATGTCTTTTGGGCATACGAGGAGTCATGATAACTTTTAAGGAGTTTGGGGATGTAGTCACTTCGACACTACTTAACTTATAAGTAAATAAGATATGTCATTTGCTTCATTTTTGGGGGTTGACAACCATTTGTTGGGGTTAACCTCTGGCTAGTAGCCATTTGGGGGAGAAATTCCAACAACTAGGTAATTTTTTCGACCAGTTTATTATTATTATTATTATTATTGTTGTTGTTGTTGTTGTTGACTTCAGTACCGATAATTTTTTTCAGTTTTTGCTTTTGGCTGCCTGCCAGCCGCCGCCGGACCTCCAATGTGTCGACCTTCACCAGCGAAACTCCGACTTGTTCCCCGAATGGCCTACATCGATCAAATAAGTTTTTTTGGTCCGTTTATCGGTATATTTCTTTCGGTAGGATAATTTGATTAATCAAAGATTAAAGTATAGTCTTAACGTTTACATAAATATGTAAAAAACCATACAAGGGAAATATGTAAAAAAATATCTATACTATATAAAACTTATCCCCCTTAATTTAATGTGGAAGGGGGATTTATGTCACTTATTCATGTTAAAGGATTACATATGAAGAGACTATTTTAATTGTAACTTTTAATGTAAATAAACTAATTTAAATACAAAGTTATGATAAACATCACAATGCAAATGCACCTTCTAATATACAAGGTGATTAAAATGAACTTTTAAAAGATAGTAAATTACAAGATGATTAAATTTTAGCTATGAAATCTTAGATACAATCGGTGCATCGCACGGGTTGAATAAACCAAAAACAACCCCGGAGCAACATACGAGTTAGTAAAGCGTCATTTCATATAACTAATTACATAGACTAAAATAAAAGCACAATAACAATAAAAAAACATATAAACTTCTCTAAAAGGCATTTAAATTCTGTCATCTGCTCATTCAACCGTCTGCCCCAACATTACGTACAAAACACATAGATATTCAACCAAAGACCGTGCATCGCATGGGTTGGATAATGCCTGGTATATAAAACTTTTGATGGAGACGATGTTATTATACAACAATAAAAACTTTTCAAATGAGGCGGACGAGATATCTTTTTACTCTCTTTTTCATGTTGAAAACTTGACAAATAATGTGTATTTGATGCATTTTAAATAATAATTGATGTGCCTAATAATGAGACATGTGATGGAATTTAAACTTACTTGAATTACTATCAGTAACAATCATATTACTATCAACAATCAGTTTACATGCGTGATATGTTATATGCAGTGTATTTCTACCTTGAATTAAACTTCCTATGTTGGTGCCGATATTATATATATAATTAAAAAAAAATATAAATTTATATAAATAGTCCTATATTTTATTTTTGTTTTTCATTTTATATTGAAACAATTTGTATATTTTATATTATTTCTCAAATGGTCACCAAAAATATAATGTGAAAGGCAATGGGACAAGCCTGTATATGATCAAGTCAAAATTAACTATGATCGTGTATTATTAATATTACAATTGTTATAAATTTGAGAGAAAAAGAGAGAAATTGAAAGAGAAGAAGAATAATGTGTGTATTCTTATGAGGGTCAAAGACCTTTATTTATAGGTACACATCTAGGGTTTCAGGGATATAAAAGTCATTCATTAGTAAATACATTAATTACAACACTCCCCCTTGAATGACCTTTAATACATGCTGCCTCATTAAAACCTTGCCGGGAAAACCCAGTGGGAAAAAACCCGATCGAAGGAAAAAGAGTACAAATACTTCCCCGAAATCGATTACATAAGATCTTTGAGTTAACGCATTCCGATCTTGTGTACTAGTCTTCTGAATGTTGATGTCGGCAACGTCTTTGTGAATAAGTTCGCCAATTAATCACTTAAGTGAATATTTGATGTATCTACCTTTGAGATACAAGTGATATCGTCTTCATACAATACTTCCTCTTGAATATTATGATGTTCATGCCTCATCAAAACTCCTTCTAAAACCCCGTGGGAAAACCGATAGAGAAAAAGAGTACAGATAAATTTGCTCATGTGTTGCATTGGTTGCCTCGTTAAAAACCTTAATTAAGAAAACCCGTGGGAAAAAACTTAGAAAGGGAATAAGAGTACAACCATTTGGTCTTCAGACCTTTGACCTTCACGGCCGACATAATCTTCAAACCGATTTAAAAGTTATCACTTCTCCTCAAGATAACAATCTTGCACTCCAATACCATGAATATAATTTTCAGACATGGAGAGATTTAGTGAATAAATCTGCTAGATTATCATTATTGCTCTTTTGAAGCTCGTGTGGAAATAAATTTCATCTTACTTGCCCAAACATTATATGCAACACATAAATGGAGAATATTTATCATCATAATAAATAGGCAGTATGAGAACAAATATGAAATCATAATCCCTAATAGTCACCAATATCGAATCTCGATCTCTTTCATGTAATAAACCAATATGGTTAACACCATTCCACATTCTCCTTTGTTGTTACCCAAAATATTATCCGGAGATAGTATTGCTGGAACGATCGAGTAACAAACAAAATGCGAGAACACTTCCGTGGGAAAATAGATAACACAAGATTTGCCGGGGTTGTTAGTCCCGGGCTTGAATGCTCTCGCGAGATGTTATTAATAAATATACTGTCGAGTACAATGTTAGAATCTAATACAATGAGTGTAAAAGCTTCTAGTTATCTAGGCTTTAGAGCGCGTAGATTGCCGGAAGAACCAGATGGATGAATCTGTGAGTTCTTGCTTGGAATTTATGATGAATGTGTGTGAATGTCACTATGAATATATTAGTGCTTGCCAAAAGAGCCTTTTGTTCTCCCTTTGGTGTGTATTTTGCACTTAATTCGTGGTAGGATCCGTTCTTTTGGCCGCAACAGTGAGTTCTCTATTTATAGGGGACAAGGTAGTTGGGATCCCTCAGGCGATCGCGGGCGATCGCCGTTTTCTATATTAAAATAAACGGCCGATCGTCCCGTCACGTGGGCCTGCTCCTTGAGGTCCGAGGTTGCGCTTGGAGGCCACCGGTGAACCAATGGGAAGCCAAAGACGCTGCCGCGAGTCGCCGTCGAGGAGGGTCCACTCGTACCTTTCGGCGCCTTGTCGGTAGGTGTGGTAGGTGACAGTCAGTCAATGATCCTTTTGTTGGTATCCTATGAAGATCCGCGGGTGGGCCATCGTCCAAGATTCGGTCTTCGACGACTTTGACGGATGCCGGATCCCCACGTGGCATGAGACGATCGCCTCGATCCGTTAGACAAAGACGATCGCTGTATCAAAAGACGATCGCCGGTTACCAAAAGACGATCGCTATATTATGCCGGACTTTAGGTGTTCGTCCGAGTTTGGCTTCTATGGTTGACTTTTCGTGGAGGTCGCCGATCGCCTATCGTGGCGAGTTAATCGTCGCACAACAATTGCCCCACTCGCCTTGATGTTGAAAACACGGGGTGAGGTGGCACTGTTGGCGATCGCGATGTTTAGACGATCACCGATCCAATTCAAATATGGACGACCTTCTTTCGCGTCGGGAGCGGGGAAAAGAAGGCGGGCCTTTCATAAGCGGGCCGACACGCGTGGCCGCTGGGGGAATCCGACGGTTTGTCGGACACTTACCGGGCATGCCCTCGAAAAGACGCGTATGCGGGATTCGAGGGCCGCATTTAATGCGTCCCCACGTGACGATTCCGATTCGGCCCCCGAGGTTTCTCCTTTTTGCACTTAGGCCCTCGTTCCCATCTATAAAAAGGGGGGGGCTTCTTCTCCTTCACTTTTTACGCACCCTTAGCATCCATAGCCGAATTTCTGCAGAAATTTCTGGAGCCTTTGAGTGCCGATCTTCTTCTTCTTTCTAGGTAAGATTAAATTTAACCTTCTCCTTATCTTTATTTTCCAATATGTCGGGAGGATCGAAAACCTTCGAGACCGGAAGTTCTTCCACGCCATGCGTTGAACGGGAGGAGGTTCCCGTTAGAGTGGATATGGAGACGGCAGCTGAAGCTATTCGAGCGGGGATTGCACCCGAAGAACTCGAAAAACTTTTCAACGAGGCCGAGGTAGCGAGGACGGCGGAGCAGGGGGGTTCGCCGGTGGATGAAGACGATCTGGCGCGGGAGGCCTGGGAAAGAGAGAGCAGATTCGGCCCCTCCTATGTGGCTTTTGCTCAGATGATGGAAATGATCGCTGGACCTTGCCCGGAATTCGATTTCGAGGCCTACTCCGCCGCTCACCCTTACAAACATGTGAATCGGACGGTCTTTCAGGCCGCCGTCCCGTCTCCGTGGACTCTCGGCCAGATCCGGAGTACGGCGACCAAGAATGACTCCGAGCCGGAGGGACAAATATCACATCCCATCTGACGTTTCCCTTGCGGTGCCTATGGTGATTGAGAGCGCCGACCAACCGCCCCTTGATATGGTCGCAGTCAAGGAGATGATTATGGAGGCGGGTCTGCGATTCCGTTGCCACTCGCCTCCTATTTGCCGATCGCTGGAATTTGGCGCCTTCAATCGACGCCGAATGCTTGGCGCAGATCATCTCGCACGTTGACCTTGTTCGGCGGTCACCGGTTATTTCGCTACCTTAGCGCTACCGAGATGAATTATCTGCTTAAATTGGGCTGCAGAAAGGGACGATCGGCGGTTATCATATCCAGGCCGACTCGGGAGAGTGGTTCTTGGCGTGCCGAATAAGACCAGGCGACCCGGCAAAATGGTGTTGGGTCGGCGGGGCATGGCGATCGGCGTTGAGTGAAGGGCCGAATGAAGAGGAGATTCCCACTATTTTCCTGGAGAGGAATCCGAGTAAGGATTTAAACTCTCCCTTTGATTGAGCTTGTCTGACTGATCTAATTTCGTTTTCTTTTGCAGACCTCTTGTACGGCAAATGACCTCCCATTTGATTTCTTGATCGTTTGGGAGCGTATTCGTGCGTTCGAACTCCTTTATTGACGCTCGCTCGCTCGGTACGGAAGCTCATCGGGTGGCGGCTCGTTGGTCTTGCTACCCTCGTCCCTTGAACGTTCAAGGGATGAGGTTAAGTGGTGTTTCCTTACTTTGACGATCGTCGCCAAGATGTTGTTTTATCTTATCTAACTTGTTTGCACCTTTTCTTTGACAGAGGCTTATTTTCCCCGATCGCCGAACCTCCGCCGAGATAGCTATGTCGGACTTGGGAGTTCTTGGTCGCCTTAATTTGGGCAAGCGGTGGTCGCGTTCTCGCGACGACGTCTCAACTCGCCCGGTGACGAGACCCGCCGAGGCGCCGGCCGCCAAGCCGGTGGTCGAGGGAGAGGAATGCTCAAACGCCGCAAGAGGCGGAGGTCTGAGTCCCCGTCGATCTCCGAGGCGACGTATCGATTCTTGAGCCTCCGGCCGCCGCGCTCCTATCTCCGCCATCCCGATGATGGAGCGTTCGCGCCAAGCCCACGGTCACCGGACCCGGTCATCCGCGGCTCGGCCAAGAAGATGGCGATCGCCGATGCGAGACACCCGGGCAAGCCTTTTTCTGACGTGACTCGAAATGGTCAATAGGTAAGAGTGGGTTAAAGTTTCTTCTCGAGTCGCATTCCGAGCATGGTATGGGCTAACTCCTTGATTTCCTTGGTTTGCGCCGCAGGTTCGCCTCGCCGACCGGACGTCGCCCCATGGTGCCGGATTTCTGTCGAGCAAGGCTCCACAAGGTTCCGTCAAGTCCTCGCTATGTTCGCCAGCGATCACTTCGCCCAAGGCTTGACGACCGACCTTGACGCGATCGCTCGTCGGCGCTCGAGATGCCATGCAGCGGCCGTTGCCCTGGCTCTTCAGCCGCGACGATGGCCGTCCTGCCGCCGGATTTTGAGGGGCGACCTCCACCGCTCATCTCCATCGCGAGCTCGAGACCGCCCGAACAAATATCGAGGATGCCAACCGGATCCGGCCGATGGAGAAAGAGTATGAGGAGACCGCCAAGCGGCTAAGGTGACGTGGATCGATTGAAGCGTGAGCCGAGTCGCCCAAGGAAGCCGCTGATCGATCCAAGAATAAGGAGAAGGAGACTCGCCAAGCTCGAGGCTTCGCAGAGGAGGCGACGGCCAAGGTCATGTGGATCGCCTCGTGGTGAGCCGGAGGCGGCGAAGAGAGAGCCGGAGAAGGCCAGGCGAGAATGTTGCCAAGGCGGCCGAATCAAGTGAGGTCGAGAAGACGGCGGCGGATCTCGAAAGGGCACCAAGGCGATCGAGGTCGATCCCTACCTTAACGTTGGGCACGTCGGCGAAGTTCGCTTACTATTTGGCCTATGCCGACGCCGTCCGAGTTGCTAAAAAGGCAGGGTCGAGACCGGTCCTCGATGGAAAGCTTCAGATCCTATGTCTCCAAGCATCCTCTCGCATCCGCAATTCTCTCTGCCGATCCTTGATTTGGTCGACCTCGGATTGACTTGAGTTGGTATACCGGCAAACTCATTCATCCCGAGGCCGATGCCCAAGCCGATCCGCGACCGAGGGCGAAGACCAAGAAAGGGCTTTGAGAGGCTTTTTGTTTTTCCTCCGTAACTTGTACTTTTGTTGTAATGCCTTCAGCCTTGAAATGTATGAAGCTTGTGTTTATGAATAAAATACTTCTTCTCTTATTCCGCGTAATGCATTATATGCGATCGCTTTGACTATTTGTGTGCAATTTTTCGAGTATGCGTATATTTGCTTTCGATTTTTTTTGTTCGTCCGCCGATTGTCCGAGTGTTGAAAGTATTGACATGTTTTGAATTGGAATTCTTACTTGTAATTTTCCGGACGATCTCGATCGCCCGCATGTTTTTGAGCGGCCGATCGAATATGGTTTCTCTTTGTTCGATCGTATTTGAGAGTAGCTCGGCCTATCCCTGCCCCCTTGTTTTTGTTCACTTATTGTAAGTAAGGGAACAAAGACTAGTCTGTCTGGCGAGCTATCTTCATTTCGCCGATTCTGAAGAGTCATGTGTGGTTGCGGTGTTCGATGGACCGATCTCCCCAATCGTGTCTTCGTGTGCGCGGGATATTTAGTATCCCGCGACTCACTTTTTGTGAGGGTCCTCCGTTAGGCTACGCCTGCCTTGTGTTAAAACGAAAGGCGGGCGATCTCGGTCTGGAGGAGTCCTTGCGCGGAGTGTTGTCGGCTTATTCGACACCACGTCCGCGGCTTGTCACTGCTTCCACCTCGGCCCGCCATGAAGATGGCGATCCTCGACGGCGGTACGCGTTGAGACGGGGGGTAACGACGTCGCATTGTTCGGGTTCACCATGTTAGATGATGTACCTTGAGAACGTGCGATCGCGCCACCGACTATTTTGGAGGGTCCTTCGCCACGCCGACCTCGTATTTAAACGAAGGGCGGACGATCTCAGCCCAAAGGAACCTTGCATGGGCGAAGCCGTTTGTTCCATCGACCTCCGTGATCATGGCCGCAATAATTTCACCTAGGATCGCCGTGATCGCCGATCGTCGGTGATATGCGGTGCTCAGTGGGGCGATCGCCATAACAGATGGGATAACAAAAATCTCATTATATTCCTTGTACATCATTGAAATCGAATACAAATTTATCACCGATAGTATTTTTTCGTATGCACGGCGCCCAGGTATTGGTCCGAGTACCGTCGGGATGTTCCAGCCGTAGGCTCCTTTAGTTAACCATCTGGATACTCGAAGGTCCTTCCCACTGGACCAAAGACGCCTGTATGGGTTTGGATTTTCTTGAGGACGAGATCGCCCACTTGAAATCTTCTCCCTCGACCTTTGAATTGAAGAACTTCGCTCTCCTTTGTGGATTGTGTTCTTCATTTCGAGGTCACCGCCTTTCTTCAAGCATGTCTAGGTCGATTCGCCGGCTACATCGTTGTCGGTCGTCATCTCCTGTTCGGTTCGATGGCCGAGGACGGCGATCTCCGAAGGAATCACCGCTTGCTCAAGGTAAGGGCGAACGGGTTTCACGGTTGAATTGCGGGTCGTCGTCGGTAGGACCATAAAACGCCCGGGAGCTCGCTCGCCCATCTTCCTTGCCCGGATTCGAGTCGTGCTTTGATCGTGTGTTTGAGGATCTTATTCACCGCCTCTACCCGCCCGCTCGTCCGAGGGTGATAGGCGCCGAGAATAACCTTTTGACTCCCCACTTTTCACGCATTGCATGACTTCTAAGCCGCCGAATCAAGCTTCCCGTTGTCGGAGATGATGGCCTCGGGCAAACCGAATCGGCATATTATGTTTTTCCATATAAACTTGATCACTTGTTCTTGGCCGATCTTGTTGAGCGGTTCGGCCTCGCCCATTTGGTGAAATAATCGACCCCAACGATGGCGACTTACTTACCGGGCCGCTTTCGGCAAGGGACCTATAAGGTCGATGCCCCATTGCGCAAACGGCCAAGGGCCGTACATGGAGGTGAGCCGTTCGGGTGATAGTTTTATGTTGGGGCCCATTATCCGACATCTATGACAAGATCTCGCATAAGCGATCGCATCTTTCCGAAGTGATGGCCGAAAAATCCTTGTCTCGCTGCCTTATGGAGGAGGGCTCGCCGCCCGCGTGGTTCCCACAAATCCCGCCATGGATTTCAGCTAAAACGAGCCGACCTTCCTCCTGTAATACACTTGAGGAGGGAAGGTCAAAGCTCGCTTGTAAAGCCGATCGTCCAATAGGGTATACCCGGTCGCACGAAGCCGGAGTTGGCGAGCTTTAACACGGCCGTCGTGACCGCCTGTCTTTTAAGTATTTGATGAACTGAGTCATCCAATTCTCTTCGGCGATGGCGACCGTGGTAACCAAATTCTGTCGATCGCCTACTTGCCGACTTTGTGATTGGATGTTGGAGAAGTCACGCCCATCCGATGATGCTAGTTTGGAAAGTGCATCGGCCGGGAGTTGTTTCTCTCGGGACTTGCTCGATTAGTACTTCTTCAAATTTTGTGCACATTTCGCGACCGGCTCTTGGTATTTGACCATCCGTTCGCCGCGTGCCTCATATTCCCCTTGACTTGGTTCACGACCAAAAGGGAGTCCATGTAGATATGGAGGCGTCGAACATCTAGTGGCGAGGGCTAGATCAAGCCCGCCTACTGTGGCTTCGTATTCGGCTTCATTGTTGGTCGACGAAACCGAAACGCACGGCATTTGTGAAACTCGACCGTCTGGGCTAATGAGGACAATCCGCCTTTGCTCTCGCATTGGTCGCCGAGCCATCCACGTATAATTTCAGCAGTGTCGGCCGACTGGCCTGACCGTGAGGGAACGTTAATTCCACCACGAAGTCCGCCGAGCTTGGCCTTTGATCGCCGTGCGAGGAGCGTAAGTGATACCGTATTGTGCGACCTCCAATGACCACTTGAGGAGTCGCCTGGTGTCCTGGCGGCAGACTTGTCTTAGAGGTAGAGTGGTTAGGACCTCCACCGATGATCGAAGAAGTAAGCTCTCGGGCCGTACACTCATGACAAGGGCATAGGCGATCTTTTCCAATGGTGTGTAACGTGTCTCGGCGTCGTGGAGCGCCCGGCTAACATAGTAGATCGGCAAGTGGGCTTGCCTCTGCTCGCACTGCACGGCACTCGGCGACCTCCGAGGCCGCTAAGTAAAGGAATAATTTCTCACCGGATCGGCTTTGCCAGGATCCGGGGTTGGATAGATATTCCTTTATTCTCGCGAATGCTATCTCGGCTTTCTTTCGTCCATGCGAACTTCTTGTTCTTGATGGTCGCGAAGAAAGGCTTGCTTTTATCGCCGAGCCGTGATATGAACGGTTGAGGGCGGCTAGACACTGTGAGGCGTTGCACCCGCTTGATGTTTCGCGGTTCCCGCATGTCAAGGATCGCTCGTATCTTGGCGGGTTCGCCTCGATCCCCTTCGCTCACTATGTGCCCCAAGAACTTCCTGAGCCCACCCCAAGTTGCATTTCTTGGGGTTCACTTCATGTTAAACTTCTCAAGGATGGCGAACGTCTCGGCAAGATCGTTGAGGTGATCTTCCTTCTTGAGGCTTTTGACCACGATATCGTCAATGTAGACCTCCATGGTCTTGCCGATCTGATCGGCGAACATCCCGTGGCTAATCGCCGTAGGTCGCCTCGCTTTTCAAGCCGAACGGCATTCGACCAGTATATGTCTTTTTCTCGTGTGGAAAGATGTGTGTTTTATGTCTTCCTCTCGCCATCGGGATTTGATGATATCCGCGAAGGCATCCATAAACGACATCATTTCGCAACTCGCCGTGCTATCGACCGGATGATCGATATGAGGCATTGGGAAGTGATCTTTTGGACATGCCGCGTTGAGGTCGGTGAAGTCTATGCATAATCTCCGAGAGCCATCGGCTTTTTGACGAGCACCGCGTTGGCGACCCACCGTGGTTCGTCGGTTGCTACTCCGATCACTGTTGCCGAGTAACTTCGGACTTCTATGCCGAGCGCGTATTTCTGACCGAACTTCCTACGCTCGTGAACAGGTTTCATTGCCGGTCGATCTTGAGATAATGGCAGCGTGTTCGGGACTTATGCCAACCATATCTTGATGCGACCGTGCAAAGACACCGATGTTCTTACGTAGCAAGTTGATCGATCTCCCTTTAATTCGCGGTCGATGCTCGCGCCGATCCGTACCTCCCGCTCGATGATCCGATCCATCGTAATGCTTTCCAACTCTTCGACAGAACGGCCGCCTCGCTTGGTACGATCTCCTGACTCGGTTCTTGGATCGATGTCGAGACTTGGCTCGAAACCGATCCTTGGCTCGATGTCGTCCGTCGATCGATGAGAGATGGCGTCCTCGAGTCGGGTTGGTACGAAGTCTCGTGCTCGTCGATCTCCATGGGTTGATCGTCGGCCGCTTCAATGTTACATACAAGACGGAAGTATTGAAAGAATTAACAACATAGGAGTAGCTCAAACATCTCTTTGCCATTAGTTGATCTCCTTTTACAAGACTGACCGTCCCATCTCATGGGGAATTTGATACAAGAAAGAAAGATGAGGCGACCGCCTCAAAGGTTTCTAAAAAGGGGCGACCTAGGAACCCATTATAGATCTGGGCCTATCTATGATTACAAAGCTTAAGTTCCTAGTAATCCTAACCTTGGGATCATAAAAGCATACTAGCTCGACGGAGAGCTTGATCCTCCCGTAGGCTCGATCGTGTTGTCGCCGAACCCTTGAAGTACGGTGTCGAAAGGCTTGATGAATTTGATCGGTTGCGAGTTGGTCTAGGGCGGATTTGAATATGATGTTGCAAAACTCCCAGAGTCTACCAACACGCGATCTACCGACTTCCCAAGGATGCAATCGCAGAACACTAGTGCATCCTCAATGTGACATTGCACTCCTTCCCCGTCCTTGTTGGAAAAGGTGATGAGTGCGTCTCTAGAGATGGTCGGTTCCGGGGGTACAACGACGTGGACCCCGGCGAATGCCCTCAGCTCGGCTTTTCGTTTCCTGTTCGACATGGTGGAAACCGGGGAAAGACCCCCGAGGTTTCCACCTCCCGCTTGAAGCATGTTGACCCGGCCGCCAGAGTTGATCGGTGGGACCGAATCATCAGAGTATTCCGGCTCATGCTCAATTCTGGCGACCGGATTGGGAGGAGTTCTCTCGTGTTGCCGACGCTCGCGCCCTCCGGTCCTTTCCGTCCTTGGTTCCGGCTTGGTGACCAAGTTGTCCAGTTTGCCTTCCTCAAACAATCGCCAGAGTTGCCTGAGGAGATCGCGGCACTGGCTAGTGTTGTGGCCGGGACTCTTATGATAGGCACAGAATTTGCTACGGTCTAGGTGACCGTGGTCCCTTATTGGCTTAGGCTTGGAAAGCCACTCGCGACCCTTGATCGCGTTGAAGATGTGGGCCTGAGATAAGTTGAGGTTGTGAAGTAGGTGGACCTCTACATCCTCGAAGGCTTTGAACTCGCCAGCGGCTTGGCGATCGCCTTCCGGGCTTGGCGACCGCCTTCTTCCGGACATGGGAGGGTGCTTTTCCTTCTTCGGATGGTCCTCTTCTAAGCGGAGTGAGAGCATCCTCTGTCCGGCCAGAACCCGCGGCCTTGTTGCGGAAGATCGAATAGGTCTGGGATATCTTTTGTGAGGTGCTGAACATGGGCGAGCGTCCGTGGAATCCGCTCATAATCGAGTTGAGAGCGATCTCGCTGGCCGACGGCTCACCGGTGAGGACTATCTCGTCTACCCGGCCGATGTAATCCTCATCCGATTCGTCCTTCCCGCCTGATTTTCATCATGCGGTGAGGACCTTCCGGCGAGCGACTTTGGCGAAGTATGACTCAAGTCGCTCGCTAGCTTCTCAAAGCAATTGATTGAGCGAGATGGTAGTGAGGTGTACCATCCGTGGGCGAGGTCGCCAGTTAACGGGAACATACGACATTTCGCCGCATCTGAAGCTCCGCACCCGGTCATGTAGATCCGGAATTTGCTTAAGTGGGTTTCCGGATCCGATTTCCCCTCGTATAAAGGTGTTTGTGGGGGATTGATAGTTGGTTGGACTGGGGCGAGCTCGATCTGAGTCGTGAGTGGTTCGCTTGAACCAATGATCGATCTCCTGGCGCCTGCCCCATTTTCCATGAGCGCCTTCATCTCGCCGAGTCAAGGCGTTGTATGGCGGCTATCGCCGTCGCCCGACCGTCGCCGATTGACTCGTAGCGTGAACCAAGGCGATCGTGTGCGATCCTGGCCCCGTGGTGAACGACGATCTCCCTGCCAGAGGGTTCCCTTCTTGGGTGAGCAGGGGCTCGTTGACCGGTCTGCCTCTTGGGAGTCGGATACGCCGAACTCCTGGTAAAGGATTCAGATATCGATGTCTCCCGGCTGGGGCCTGAGTGCCCCGGTCGCCATGAGGGATCGCTCCCTAGGCGGCTGAAGACGGAATCGTCCCGCCTTACGAGAGCCTTCTCCAGCGGCTCGGGGCTTTCTGTCGATTTCTCAACATAGATCCCCTTGAGCTTCCGTTTGCTTGCCCGGCGGTTGGCTGACGGGGTGACGGTAGGCGTATCGCGGGCCCTCTGCCGTTCCCTGAGGATGGCTATAGCCTCCTCAATCTGTTCCGATGTCTGGAACCGGTCGAGTGAGAGGCTAGAACCGTCCTCGGGGCGGGAGTGAGAGCCTAGCGTCGCCACGGCCGCCTTCCGCCGTGGGCCGGGATTCGGTCCTCGCCGAATAAGATTTCCGGCAGATCTCGAGTGGCCCTCTTGGAGGTTGTTGCTGATGTCATTTTCTGATGGTTTTTCTATTGAAGAACAGTGAGTGTTTCTTCAAGTATATGTCCGGAGAACAGTGAGTGTTCTTCGAGACGGTAGGAATAAAAATGAAGGTTTAGATGCCCTCCTTCTAGCGCCAATTGTTGTTACCCAAAATATTATCCGGAGATAGTATTGCTGGAACGATCGAGTAACAAACAAAATGCGAGAACACTTCCGTGGGAAAATAGATAACACAAGATTTGCCGGGGTTGTTAGTCCCGGGCTTGAATGCTCTCGCGAGATGTTATTAATAAATATACTGTCGAGTACAATGTTAGAATCTAATACAATGAGTGTAAAAGCTTCTAGTTATCTAGGCTTTAGAGCGCGTAGATTGCCGGAAGAACCAGATGGATGAATCTGTGAGTTCTTGCTTGGAATTTATGATGAATGTGTGTGAATGTCACTATGAATATATTAGTGCTTGCCAAAAGAGCCTTTTGTTCTCCCTTTGGTGTGTATTTTGCACTTAATTCGTGGTAGGATCCGTTCTTTTGGCCGCAACAGTGAGTTCTCTATTTATAGGGGACAAGGTAGTTGGGATCCCTCAGGCGATCGCGGGCGATCGCCGTTTTCTATATTAAAATAAACGGCCGATCGTCCCGTCACGTGGGCCTGTTCCCTTGAGGTCCGAGGTTGCAGTTGGAGGCCAGCTGGGTGAACCAATGGGAAGCCAGCACGCGTCGCGAGTCGCTGTCCGAGGAGGGTCCACTTCGTACCTTTCGGCGGCCTTGTCGGTAGGTGTGGTAGGTGACAGGCTGGGGTCAATGATCCTTTTTGTTGGTATCCTATGAAGATCCGCGGGTGGGCCATCGTCCAAGATTCGGTCTTCGACGACTTTGACGGATGCCGGATCCCCACGTGGCATGAGACGATCGTCTCTGATCCGTTAGACAAAGACGATCGCCAGGTATCAAAAGACGATCGCTGGTTATCAAAAGACGATCGCTATATTATGCCGGACTTTAGGTGTTCGTCCGGAGTTTGGCTTCTATGGTTGACTTTTCAGGGAGGTCGTCGATCGCCTATCGTGGCGAGTTAATCGTCGCACAACATCCTTCATGGAGAAATATTAAATTTTGCTAGTATGTTAACTTCAAATTGTATATCAGGCCTGATAATGTAATGCTTCAATAGCATACAAGTACGGAATTTCTGGTCCTCTTATATCTTTGTTATTTTCTTGAGATCTATATGAGTCGGTATCCACTTTAAGTGGTAAGACAACCTTTAGGTAGCTAAATGGATAAAAACTTTCCATCATATATGCTCGATCTACAACTGAGACAATACTAATACTTAGTTTTATCTAAGTTTTTCATTTTGAACTTGTATTTAGACACGAGTTCAAATAATTCACATATATCCTCTTTAGGAGGAATTCACTTAGTCGGTTGATCCACCAGACTATTTCAAAATGTATAAATATTTATAACTCAAAATAGTACATGTTGCGAATTTCCTGTTCCTATTACTTTAGGAACCTTAAGTCCGTCAGGAACTTTCATATAGATATTCGCGTTCAATGACCCATAGAAAAATGTGGTGATGACATCACTAATTGAATATCTATATTCATAATAATTGTCATGTATATTAAATGACGAAATTTAGTGCCAACGGGCGAATATGTTTTGGGTATGCGCTTAAACCCTTGATATGCTAATCTCGCTTATCTTTCACCACTTTATTTTATTTCGCGAGTTAATCTTTGTCTCAATTGCTTATACTTTATTTAGTGCTTCAGACACTCTACTAGCAATTGTTGAGACACAACGTGTTGTCAACAACTATCATTCTTATAAACAATTCTCCCATATTCACAAAGTCAATGACAACTTCAACAAAATCAAATATTCAACATTTCCCATAACATTTGATTTGGTCGTCCCATAATCCAATACTGTAATTATTTAGTGCACGTGCAAATTAAGGTATTGAGATTCTCATCTTCGGGACGATCCTCTTCAGGAGGTTTTTGAAGTGATGTTGTAGTTTAATCTATTTGTATTCCGCGGATTTTATCTTTAATACCAATAAAGAATACGTCTCTCACGCTTCTGGAGTCGAGGAGTATCAACAAATATATTTCTTTCATATTCGACCTTAATTCTTTATGGTACATATACAACTGGTATATGAGATTTCATCACTCATTTGGCAATCAATAACTTGTTGAACTTCGAGTTCATAATGCGTAAATTTAAATATCCAACCCAATGAGAATTTTCCGACTTTCTCTTATTTATATTTCATATCTCCCTCTAATGTCGGAGATAGTTGGGATTGGATTATCAAATCAATCCTCTTCAGGAGGTGCACTAATAACAGAGGGCGTGACTCAAATATTGTGCATTTGATATGGATACTTGAATTTGAAATTCATCGCAACATGATCATTGGACAAAATATTATATCGCTTATAATTAATTCAATACTCATTGAATAAAGCTTCTTTTAGAGCCGACAATAAGAATATTGCCATATGAAATTATACCAATCCTTCGGGGATTGTCTTTTCATTCCTCAAGTAGAAATTGAACGAATCAATATGACATAAAGTTATGTATTTTTCATTTGAAATAAATACATGCAACTTCAAATGTAAATTGCTCTCCAGGAGCATGTATTTTTCTTCAAAAATATTAATTGTGCTAACTCAGGAGCAACAATTTAAATCAAAGATAATCATATATTACCGAAAATATGAAGTACTCATCAAGAGTATGTGATATTTTTCAAAAGTATCAATTATGCTACCTTGTGAGCAACAATTTATAAGCATATAACACCCAAAATATAAATTACTCTAAAGAGTATGTAAATATTAATTAAAAGTATTAATTGTGCTACGTCATGAGCAACAATTTATATCAATGTGGTGATAATAAAAGCAATTCAATAACACAAGGCTATATAGAAAATATTCAAAATAATGCCTTTTTTTTTGTTTAATATTCTTCAGGAATATTAACTTTAATTGATGTGTTTATCATAAATACTATCATAAAAATATGACTATATATCGTTCTGTTTTATCAAGAACATCAACAATTTATTTCTAATAATCTTCTGGATTATTAAAATTACAAATTCATGTTTCTTCAGGAAACCATGAAAATATATTAATATAATGTATTAAAAGAATCATTACAAATAATTTTATATCAATGATACAAGTATCATCATCAATATAATATATAATAACTATCGTTATTACTCTTCTTCCAGAAGAAAGTGCAATAATTATTATGCAATTAATCCAACATCTATAAAATATTGATGAAAATTGGTCAACTCAAAATAATACAATTTTAAGTGTATAAATGTACTTCATGATATTTACTAGTAGTTTGTGATATTTATCATACAATATGTGTGAATTTGTATTAATATATCTTCAGGATATATATCATAAATAAACATATAGTTAAATAATATATAAAAATAATATAAATAGACTTTAACACCAAACACGTAAATTTAAATATGTAAATATTGAAAGTATTGGGATTAATAGACTTTTGGTCTAATAAGTGGTGAATATTATTTACATTGATTTTTTTTATAATACCAATTTCTTTTCTTCAGAAATTGTATATGTCATTTGTCTCACTTGTTATCGCGGAATCATACATATTTCAAGCGATAGTTTAGAAATCCACAGATTTATCGATACTTAGAAGATAATAGTGCAAAATCTTCGACCATGTAGGAAGAAATTTAGTGGTTCTTCATGAACTGTCAATAAATTTAGCACTACCTTTTTTTTCATACGAAAAGTATCATTCTAAAGATATCATGCATATTTGCACTTTGATGAGACAATAAATTATGACAACTATTTAATCCCAATAGCTTGACATTCTATTCACAAAAAGAAGAAACAAGATAAGCCAAGAATTTGAATGATACAAATATCTTCAGGATATTTGACCCTTTTATCACTAATTATATAGCAACAATCAATTCAAATCATACTCCAGGTATGACATCATATCTTATATTGATAAAAACTCACAATATATCATAAGAGATAATAAAATATTAAACTACACAATATATAAGATTATATATTGACATATAATCTTAAGACTATCATTTTCGTGTCCTTATCATTAACCGTTGATATATCAACTCCACGAGATGAAATTTATAAATAATTATCCCCTACAAGGATAAACTCTAAATTGTATCTACTTCGGGAGATAAAATTTGAGCCATGTAATATTGAAGTTTTTAATTTAATATTGTTCACTTCCGGAAACAACTTGATAGGAATATTCGACCACTTACTAATCTTGCTATCATTGGAGCACAGTCGGATTATGATTGTGGAGTATATCATATCTTGTACAATCTCGATAGAAAATATTCTCAAATCATATTAATATTTTTTTTTTTTGGGATATAAATTGTATTTTCCTTCAGGGATAATATCATGCTACATCAAGAGCATAATGATTTAATTATGCTAACAAATCAATATTCTTCAGGAATATTGTATCATCACATAATCATATATAAAAAAAAAATTATTCATTTAGAATAGTAATATTCTTCACGAATATTACAATTAATTGTGCTACTTCGGGAGCAATAATTTTAAGACCCATAATTGAATATACAAAGGGAAAAAAAATAGTACGAGAATTAATCAAGGCTCGAAATAACTAAACTAAAATAGTTGATTTTTCAAGAGCACTTACAATATTCTTCAGAAATATTATTTTGTATTTTTCATTAGGAATTGCACAAATTATTAGATCTCATAGTGTTCTTCATGAACACATCATATTCAACTAGAATATGACGAGATAACATTGTCCTTCTTCAAGAACTACAACAAATTTTTTACCTTAATAATCTTCTGGATTATTAAGTATTGTTGAATCGTGTTTCTTCTGGAAACAAGGATGAATATGATTTGATAATAAATTTTGAGGTCATCATATATATTATTTATATATGATGCACAAAAAGATATAAAATTTAATAACTAAATATAATATATTTTTCCTCAAAATCATCATATAACAAGAAAGTTTTTGAAGGAGTAAATAGAATTAATACCGTTCACCAATGTAAGAAAAAGACTATTTTTGCTCGGACTTTTTTTTTATATGCAATACATTTTAGAAGCCGATCTCCACCGTTGAATTTGTAGATCTGTTTGTCAGGAAGATACTGTAAAAATTTTATGCTGATCCGACGGTTAACAAAGCGGGAATCGCGATTTTAGCGCGGTCTCGCAATGCAGAAAAGCTGCTCGCGTTTTTTTTTTTTTTTTTTTTTTGAAAATCGAAGTGAAAAAAAAAATTCTACTCATGTAGACGCACGATAACGTGTTATGATTTTGAGAGAAAAAGAGAGAAATTGAAAGAGAAGGAGAATAATGTGTGTATTCTTATGAGGGTCAAAGGCCTTTATTTATAGGTACACATTTAGGGTTTCAAGGGTATAAAAGTCATTCATTAGTAAATACATTAATTACAACAACAATCTATATATTGTACTATTATCAAAATTATATAGTACTTCTCATTTTATGTTTATAATTTTGAGAAAAGATGCAAGTTTATTATTAGTTTGTCTAAATTTCTAAAGTAATCTTTTTAATTACATAATCATATCATTATATAAACTTTGTAATTAACAGTCTAACTCCAAAATAAGGTAACAATATATAGTATTCATCGTCTAAGTATGTACGAAATCCAACTAAAGTGTCACATAAATTGAAATTATTTTAGAATTCAAAAACCTTTAGTAATAACTAGAGAAGTTTTAATATAATAGTTAAAAGTATTTTAATATTGAATTTCATTCATTTCGTTGTTGTTTTTTGTTTTCCTACTTAATTGAAACAAAAAATATATAAATAAAGTTTGAAAAAATGAAAATGCTGAAGAAATAAATTCTGTAAAGATACATATTTATTTTAAAGTTTAAAAATTAATCATAAATTAAAGATATAAATTTCCAAAGAAAATATAAAATACAATTGAATTCCAAAAAATATAATCGATTATGAAATATTAAAGATAAATATTATAAACAAAAATAAAAAATATTTATGTAGACTAGATATGAAAAAAAGTCCGAAGTAATGAGCAATTTTAAAATTAATAATATTTTAAGATTTATTTATAATGTGTAAAGCTAATTTTGACTCTTAGATTCAAATTTTGTTTTTAGCATTTTTCATATTTTCAAAATTTATTAGTACTTTCGAATATAAGTTTTCTATATTTATTTGTAAGTAAGATCTGTTGTGTTTTTAAATATCTATATTTAGAGTTTGAGTATGTGCTTAATATTTGGAATAGTTATTCTTATTCATTTTTGTATTTATAGTTCACTTTTGTTTAATTTAATTTTATCCATGATGGTCAAATAGTGTAAGATACACGAATTATACTTATTTTTGGATTTACCCAATAAAATATATTTATATTGAAGGGTACAATTATGTTTTCAATATTTTTTAATCATATTTTCAGAATTTATTGTAGCTTTTTAATTTTCTATTCAGTTTATTTGTACGTTTCTAGATCTATTAAAATAAATATATTTTAAAGAATTTATAAATTTTGTTCATGATTTATATATAATTTTAGCATTTACTTCTAATTTTTAGGATTTACTTATAAACTTTAAATTTAATTCCTTTCAAAAAAAACTTTAAATTTAATTGTTACTTTTTTAGAACTTTTATGTATTCTTTTTATTTAAATATACTTCTTCATAATTTATTTATATTTTTTGTATTATATATTTATTTATATTATTACAAATTTATTAGAAATTGATAAGAAACATGTGCATTCTTATTTATAATCTTATAAACTTAATAATGTTGTCAGTATATTATTTTTTATTTATACTCTTTAATATTTTATTTGTACTTTTGGATTTATTGGTACAGTATTTATATTTTAAAGATTTATTTATTTTTTAATATTAATTTTGATCTTTTAATATTTACTCTATTTTATGATTTTTGTAACTTTTCTAAGTATTATTTTAGAATTTATTTTTTGTATTTTTAGCATTTATTTGTATTTTCCAAAATACGTCCATATATTTTCAAATATTATTATATTACTAAGATTTATTTTGCAGTTTCTCATATTTATTTGCTAATCTTAGAATTCACAAAAATTTTATCTATAATTTTTCAAATATTATTATATTACTAGGATTTATTTTGTAGTTTCTCATATTTATTTGCTAACCTTAGAATTCACAAAAATTATCTATAATTTTGAAAACACTTTATAATTTAGATGATTTTTTTGTGTAATTTACAGTTTTACACTATAAAATGAAAAAGATTTTTTATTTGTCCTCTCAAATTAAGGTTATTTTTTATATAAATAATTTAAAATTTATATTTTATATACTTATTCACTTTGATCCTTATGCTTACCTACATACAGGTAGTATAACGTGTACCCATTCCAAGAAAAACCCTATGGAAATATGAGTATGCTGTATGCTAAACTCAAAGAATTTCGCTTAGATCATCTTCACGGGTTACTTCTTTATTTTCAGTTTTTAATGACATTATTAGGGGTGACAAAATATATCGAAATGCTGAAATATCAAATTACCGTACCGAAAAATTAACGAAATTGACGAAAATTTCGGTATACCGAATTTTCGGTACGGTATGGTGCCGTACCGAAAAGTACGGTAACAGTATGAATTTTTTTTATTTTCGGTATATACCAAGATACCAAAAAAAATTTGGTATTTCAATATATATATATATATATATATATATATATATCGCTATATCGATATTTTCGGTATTTTTTTTATTCGGTATTCGTATATATCGATATATCAAGATTTTTCGGTATTTTGGTAATTTGATATTTCGATAAGTTCGGTATACACTGATACCGAAATAAAATTCGGTATACCGAAATTTCGGTACGGTATCGGTATGGACCGAAAGCCATACTGAAATTTCAGTATACCGGACTTTGGTATACCGAAACTTTCGGTACGGTATCGGTATGAATTTTGTTGTACCGAAAATTTCGGTACGATATACAGTATCAATAAAAAATTCGATACGATACGGTATACCACCCCTAGACATCATCGTAAATACATCATTTTCAATTACTCCCACGTTTACCGAGAACAATATTTCTTTAACTTTAGTTTTTGCTTATATCATTATGGACCACAAAATTCACTAACTCAATATTTTATTTATTCACTTTCATATTGGTAACTTTAAGTTTCATATTTATCAAATTTAATATTTTTAGTTAGCATAAAAATAAATTAATGCGGAGAAATAAATAAATTGGTACAATACAAAAATAAAAAGTAAAACCACAAAAATACAAAATACGAACATCAAACAAAAAGTTAGGAAATTTTTATTTGATGCATGTGGGCCCAACAACAAGTTGTAATAAATGATTAAATAACAGAAAAAAATGAAAAAAAATATATATATTCATACATCTGACTGATGTATCACGCACTAGATATAAATTACCCCAACTTTCTTGAAAATGTATAAGGTGATGTTGGGCCTTGTTCTGACCACACGCTGTCTGTGGTTGCATAAAGTGGGATGGGTAATGGCCCACTTCTTTTTCGGCCCAAATCATTTTTGTTTCTTTTTTTGACATTTTCTTCCGGCCTTTTTTCTTGTGCTTCTTTTACAGTTTTACTACGTCAATCATGCAGAAAGCACATGTCCTTTTTTTAAATTTGCATTTGTTTTTAATGCGTGGGACCCGTTTGTAAATATATCAAAATATAGACACTAAAATTAAATAAAGGGAAATGCTAAGTCCACAAAAAAAAACATCCACGAAATCATACACAAAATGAGGTGTCAATGAGTGATTGGTGTATTTTCTCATAATATTTTCGAACACTGAAAATATGAATTTGAGCTAATGTAAGAAAAGAATATCACATTTTTTATGTGTGCTTATGTTTGTAATGATATGTTGTGCTTTCATTTAATTTTTTTAAAGATTTGTGGCCACTCGAGACCACCCCCGATATAGGATCATGTTACAACATTACGTGGCCGTCAAAAATCAGCCATCAGTTTGAGTTACTCGCTCTCGCTTATTGAGCTCGGCGTGATTTCAAAGATTTTTAATTCTCAAATTTTAAAGTACTTTATCCGCCACAAAAATACGACATATTTTTCTTTTTTCGTTTCATCCATCCACGAAAACATCTCTTTCCTTATTTGAACATAAATGTATTAATTAATAATTATCACTCTTAAATAGTGGAGAGAGAGGGGAGTCCGGGGGTCCATCCGACCGTCAGAAATTCACCTATGAAATAATGGAAAATATATATATAGTTGTCCTACGTAAGTAATATTTTCGTGGAACGAGAGATTTTTTTTTTTCCGATTTTAAATATTGTTATTGTGGAAGTTTATTTTGTGGCATGTGCAAGTATGTTCCTGGTTTGGAGACCTACATACGATTGAAGCATGTGAAAACTGTAGTAGAAATAACATTAAAATAGCAAGACATGTGATGTGTTGGTTGAGCTTTACATTTCACTTTATTCCAAATTGGAAAAGGAGCAATGATTATAATATTAGGTGTGGTTCAAAAATGTAAGGGGGCGTTCTGTTTGTATTTTATTTTGTACTTTCATTTTGCAAAATGTTTTATATTTTTTATTTTTATTTTTATTTTCAAAGTTGTTGAAAACGCGTTCTGTTAAATTTATTTTGCAAATTTTTTTTTTGTAATATTCAAATTTAATTCATAAATCTTTATTTTAGACTTAATTTCAAATTAGGATAATCAAAAAAAAAAAACTCAAAATGCATTTTGAAGATTTTTTGTTGAAATACACACAAAACGCTCAAAACGAGGTTTTGGGCATTTTGCGTTTTGTGTACAAATATTTTTTTTGTTTTCCAAAATGCATTTTCGAAAATGATAAAAAGAACACGTTTTTAGTGTTTTCGAAAATAAAAACAGAAAATGACCTCAAAACAGCAAAGAGAACAGGGCCTAAGAATTAGGTCCTGTTTTTTTGGACTTATTTTTCAGTTTTTCAGTTCAGTTCAGTTCAGTTTAGGTCCATTCAGTTCAGTTCAGTTCAGTTCAGGTCCATTCAATTCAGTTCAGTTCTTCTTCTTCTTCTTATTATTATTATTAATCTTAATTATTATTATTATTATTATTATTACTAATAATATTTATCGTTGTTGTTGTTGATTACTATTATTATTATTTACCATTATTATCACTCTTATTATTATTATTATTATTATTATTATTGTTATTATTATTATAGTTATTATCGTTATTGTTATTAATATCATTAATATCATTATAGTTTACCCTTATCAAATAGATCTCAACTTATCATTTATATTTTATTATATTATTATTTTTATTATTATTTTATTATATTTATTATATTTATTTTTATAATTATTTTTATTATTATTATTATTATTTACCCTTAATATATATTTCAGTTCAGGTCGATTCAGTTCAGATCCATTCAGTTCAGTTCAGTTCGGTTCGGTTCAGATTCATTCAGTCCAAAAGAACAGAGCCTTAGATGTTAATTACTTGGAGGAATGATAGGGACACACCTCGAACCACACCACATACACACTCCGTGCTTTATAGGAATTGTACCGTATACTTTACAAATAAAATAGTAATAATAATATTATAATAAAATTAATAATAAAACACGCAGTACAACCCCGTAAAGTACCGATGTGTTCGGGGTGTAGTTCGGAGTGTGTCCCTATGATTTCTCTAATTACTTGACCTAATCTTAACTTAAACTAATTTTTTAAACGAAGAAATTGCATATTTTCCAATTTCCCAGAGATTTTTTCTTATTTCGCCTTTTTTTGCCCTTCTGTATTTTCGTATGAAGTCTTAAAGTTTTTATTTATTTATTTATTTATTTATTTTCTTATTATCTTGCGAAGTCTTATTTTATTATTATCTATACTATATAAAACATATCCCCCTTAATTTAATGTAAAGGAAGATTTATATCACTTATTCATGTTAAAAGATTACATATGAAGAGACTATTTTAATTGTAACTTTTAATGTAAATAAATTAATTTAAATACAAAAGTTATGATAAATATCACAATGCAAATGCACCTTCTAATACACAAGGGGATTAAAATGAACTTTTAAATGATAGTATAAATTACAAGATGGTTAAATTTTAGCTATGAAATCTTAGATACAATCGGTGCATCGCACGGGTTGAATAAACCAAAAACAACCCCGGAGCAACATACAGGTTAATAAAGCCTCATTTCATATAACTAATTACATAGACTAAAATAAAAGGACAATAACAATAAAAAAACATATAAACTTTTCTAAAAGGCATTTAAATTCAGCCATCTACTCATTCAACCGTCTGCCCCAACATTACGTACAAAACACATAGATATTCAACCAAAGACCGTGCATCACACGGGCTGGATAATGCCTCGTTTATGAGTATTTTTTAGAGATCATGCCCCAATAAATGAATGTAATAAATTGATGAGTCGCGTAAATAGTGACTATAAGTGTATGTCGATAATTAAAAGATATTAATACTCTTTCCATTTCAATTTAAGTGGAGAGTTTTTTTTTTTTTTCCTTTTTTCAATTCCCAAAATAAATTTCCTACTTTATATCTAAATTATCATTGTTCCAATAATTATTATACCTCATATTATAATCATAAATATAATATGTGGAATAACGAAACACAATAAGAAACCTAAATAGCTTTATACAAGACTGGAAAAAATGAAATATTCATTATTGTGGTTATTTCATCATTATTTATGAAAAAAGAGAGTATTCATTATTGTGGTTATTTCATCGTTATATATGAAAAAGATATAATTATCTTGTAGGAGCATGTTGCTAACGCTCCAACCTTCCAATTATTATTGTATATTTTTTGTTAAGGGTAAAATCGGAAAATCAATTTCTATTAAGGGAAACCTTACATTTAAATTGTGAAGGAGGGAGTATTAATATTAAGAATAAAGTAGAAAGTGACATGGTTGTCACTAGGGCTGCAAGTCTGGTCGACTCGACTCGGGTTCGACTCAGGTTCGACCCGTTTTCAGCAAATTCGACTCGACTCGACTCCATCGACCAGGTCAAGTTCAGCTACAAAAATAAACTCGTTTTAGTAGTTGAGTCTACTCAACTCGACTCGTATTACCCGATGAGGGTTCAAATGTCTGGCCTGAATTCGACTCGACTCGTATACCCGACTTTTATTTTTTTTCCCAAAAAAATATTTTTTGTCTAAATAACTGGAACTTTGGTTAATTTTAATTTTTTAGTGTTGTATACCCGACTCGACTCGAATGACCCGGGTGTACCCGTCCGAACCGAATCCGGCAGGTTCAGTCGATACTCGACTCGACCCGGGATAACTCAACTCGATTTCAGAAAAAACAAAACTCGACCCGAGTTCGAGCATACCCGACTCGAGTCCGACTCGTTTGCAGCTCTAGTTGTCGTAAAATTCCCACGAAAATTTAAAAAAAAAAAAAAAGAATAAAAATAAAATTTCGAAGGGGATGAGACAAGTAGTAACACTTTCTGTGAGGCACTGTATCATTCCTTAGGTATCTGTAAGGCTGAAGTTGACACTTTTCGTGAGCCACATGTCACAATTCAACACATCTTCAAAACATACCTTTTATCCATTAGAAAAGAAACATTCATAGTCTGTTCCATTATGGTCTCTATTGATTTGAAAAAATCTATATAACAAAGTTGTAAGAGGAGTGTTTGGTGCACTCTAGCAAAGAAAAGAGTGCATATCATGTATACCGACATAATCGAGGATATCTACGACGGGGCAGCAACAAATGTTTTGAAATAGGGCGAATCAATTCGGTTCCTGTAAAAAGTTAACTAACTTTTGAAATGAACCGAATCGTTTCATTTTAAAGTTTTTCAAATTCAATTCCAAATTTTTAATAATAAAAATTTTAAACAAATTCGATGTAGACAGATATTTTTCTTATTATTTGAAATTCTAAGTAACAAGCAAGAAATGCAAGTAAATTTCAATCTCGCCATAAACAAACTATGTCATTTTAAGTAAATTTTATAGTAATATTTTTCTATTTATCTAGAACCCGTGGAACACGCATAAACGATCAAACTCAAACGGTTCGAATCACAATGATTCTTCTGACTATATTATACAAACTCGATATGATTTTAAATGATTCGAAACTAATACCAGAGAAGTCCCACGCCTACATTAAACTGGCAAAATATTACCCCGCACCCAATAGCACTTAGCAAGATGTCACCTCACCATATTTAGAGTGATGTACTATATATAAAGTTCTGGGTGTAATATTGTTGGATACATATTTTTCATAACACATTTTGTATATTTTGATGATGTTTTAAAAGGCAAAATAACATTTCATATTTTCACTGCGTAACGTACGTAATATACTCTTCATAACGTACATAACATTCACATTTGAATTCAGTGTTTGAAATACAGGTAACATACGTAATACTGACTGTATAACGTACGTAATATTCGAAATTTGTACCGTTGCAAGGAGTCAATAAAGATGTCATTGCCCGTTACAAAAAGTCATCTCATCCAACGGCTATTTGACAAAGCATAACGTATGTAATGCATAGAAGCATAACGTACGTAACAGCTAATGCCAGGAGTCCCTGCCCATTTTCTAGTGTATCATTACGGCTGTTACACATAAGGTGTAATGTACGTTATAGGGCTTACATACGTAACTCTGGTTACATAACGTACGTAATACAGGCCTCCTATTCTAACGGGAAAATGGCCTCCAAGAGCTATAAATAGAGATGTTTCAAGGTGTTGAGCGACACACAAATGATTATTAAGCATACATACTCTCATCTGAGCTTATCACGCAAATCATTCTGAGATATACACATTCTGTATTTGATACAAGAAGAATTGTTTTACATTCCTATATACACATTCTTGTATCTCTGTGAGAAACTGTACTGTAAGACGAGTAACTGTACTCGCAAACATCATTGTATTTGTGAGAGTTTATCTTGTACTCGTAAAGCAAGATAGTCAAGTTACTCTTGAGCCAGGAAATCTAACAATTGAAGTTTAGCACTAAGCTCGAAAGTGCTGTTGTAATAGAGTTGGCACTAAACTCTAAAGTGCATTCAGTATTGAAGAAAAGTCCTAGTCGATACACTAGGTAGGGGACGTAGGCTTCGTTAATAGCCGAACTTCTCGAACAAATTCTTATGTCATTTCTTTTCCGTTTCTTTTGTTTATTACTCCGATTATCTGCTTCCGCACAAAAAGAGTTCAAAACTCTAATCCTAACTATTCAACCCCCTTCTAGTGGCGGTACCAATCCAACAAATATAAATATAGCAAATGTATATAAATATGGCAAATGTATATGCATATAGCAACGTGAGCAACTTACTAGGTGCTCTTGGGGTGCATGATACAAGTCATGCATTAAACTTGACGAGTTATGGCAAAATCCCGGTTATAATGACGCGGACATTCGACTGTTTTAACTAGAAAAGGATATACCATCCTGGTATGAGAAAATGACATTTTGGTGTAAAGTTGATGTATAGCATTGAGTTATACGATATGATAAGATATTCGTAATACATTTTTTCGTGAGCTTGTTAAAAATAAATTACGGCAGTAGACGGTCCTTAAAACTAAATCTTAAATTTAAGAATATCAATTGTTTGAGTTCGTCTTAGGGAATATTTATACCGTAAAATAGGGTTTAAGATCTTAGTTTTCTTCTTCTTTTTTTGGTTTTCAATTTTTAGGGGGATTCTTTCGATTTTTTTGGTTCTTTTAGTTGTTTATAACATTTTTTCAATTTTAGGACCTTTTTAGGGGTTTTAGTTTTCAGAGTCTTATCTTTTCCATTTTTCAGAGATTTTTTTAGTTTTTAAGTTATTTTGCTTTTAGTTTTCTATTTCTTTAGTATTTTTAACATCTAGTTATAAAAGCTTCTTAAGTATCAAGGTCTGTAAGAAAGTCTTACACAAGTTTTGCCTTAAACAAATCTTAATTTAACAATAAAGTGGAATCCTCTATTTTTTTTTTCAAAAGAGCAGTTTATAACTCCTTACATCTTCTTTTGGGATCCTTGTTGAATCTTTTCTTATCCAACATTTTTAGAGAGCCTAAAAGGAGCATGCATATGATTGAGCATATAAGCTTTCACCTAAAATCATCTTAACAGAGTGGGAAAAAAGTCATAATTTTTACTCGTAAAACGAAAACCATATTATTAGTTCATAACCAAAGATGTCACATATGCCAAAACAGCTATCACAATCATGAAATGAAGGAAATAGTTCGATAGGAGAGGCTTATCTGGACTTCCTCCAAAACCTTCATACTCTGCTCTAATCTTTTGTTTCATGGCCTCCGAGACTTCTGTGAGCAATTCAAACAACACTCAACTTGAATTTTATTCTCCACACACACGATTGGTAAATCTCGTGACATGTGGAAGGAAGATACTTGCGTTGAATTTTAGTCCTGTACGAACCATAAGTAAACCAGTTAAAAAATTCATTAAGCAATCGATATTATTACTTATATAATGGCTTCCATGCATGAAAAGGAAATTTTATTGAAGCAATGTAGATTGGTTCACCAGAGCTATTGTCAATCCATTACCTTTCCCGTTGAGAACTTTGCTGACATAAATGTTTCAGGGTGACTTGTCATCTAATGAGAAACCCTTCAAAAGAAATTAAGAGTGAATTATTTTAAGTGTTAATTACAAGAAATACCCATGAGGTGCAGATTAATTAAAAAACAAAAAGGTCGACTAAGTTTTAAAAATTGCAAGTACCCCCTCTCCTTGATGTTTTTTTTCTTCCTATTTTCCAAGCTGCACCTTCGAGAGGGGTGGTATTTGTAATTCTGAAAGATATTTAATTACTCCCTCCGTCCCGCCCGAAGTGCAACACTTGGTCCAAAAAATCTCTTTAGAAATGCAACATTTCATTAAATACCTCAAATCACATCAAACCATCTACTTTTACTTTTGAATCTCCACCCGACACTCACCATCAATATTTTTTACCTTTAATCTACACCACACACTTACCATCAATACTCACAAAATTTACACATCTATCATATCCAATCATTCTCCTAAAATACACCAATTTTACTCACTATGTTGCACTTCGGCTGGACGGAGGGAGCATTTCTTGGGTAAAATTTAAAAGGTTAAGGATAAATACCTCAGGAGGGTCAAATTTAGCTCCAAGATTGCTAAGCTTAGCATGAGCTTCAGCATAATCCTTGAAAAATTCACCTTGATCCTCGGCATATTTCTCTGCATATTCCTGCACGGGTAATTCTATATAAGCTCCAAAAGCCATGGGGTGTAAGGAACGCTTTTCCGGATGTTGTTCCGTAAAGTTACCTTGAATGATGGATCTTCAAATAGAACAGCATCTGTAGGTAAAACTAGAAGATCCTCGTCCATTCTTTCTTTGATCTCCTACAAATGGACCATGCACAAGAACAGAACTCATCAACTTCTGTTAGAAAAATGAGAACTAGAAGATTAAAATATCATCATATACATATATCACCTTAAAGTAGGAATTATCGAATTTCAGCCACTGCACTGTCCATGATTGTCCTCCAGGGGTTCCTGGTCCATCTTTCTGCCATGCAGAGAATTTTCAGTTCAGTACATATCTATAAGCTACTGTGTATGTTTTGAAATGTTAGCAGTGGACAACAGAAAACCTGATTAATGCAAATTAAAGAAGCAAAAGTGAAGGCATAGATGGCTCAATGTTAGATCACATCAACAAAGACTTTGTATACATGCTTCATCATTAGTGCTTAAATATCTTGTAACGACACATAGCTTGTGCAGGCATTTACAATTTTAAGGTCCATCAGAGATACTGAAATTTAGCCAAAAAAATCCACGACAAAAATATTTCCTGACATACTACTTCGCCTTGCCAGAATTTTGTTGCTGGATGATGACCTCTTTCTTGACTATAATAACATCAGTGTTGCTAAGTCGTCGACATGTCGGCCTGATAGTACATCGGCGACTTGAGTCTTTCGACCTGATCTAGGGATGGCCATCGGGTCACTTCGGGGCCGGGGAGTCTATCCCCGCCCCCGATCCCCAAACCCGAAACTAATCCCCGAACCCACGCAATCCCCGAACGGGGATTATTTTACTCCTTGATCCCCGCCCCGAACGGGGAACAGGGATCCCTGCGGGAAATCTGGGAATTCTAATTTTTTTTCTAATAAAATGTAAATTATGAATAATATTTTCTAATATTAATTAACATGATAAATTATAAATATTTAATATTTATTTTAATTTAATATAATATTTTAAACCTTAATTTGAATTTATATTTATTTATACTACTGATAATAAGCAAAACTAATATTATTATAATTAGATTATATCATAATTTGTAAACTTTAAATTAATGAGTGAATAAAAAATTTAAAATATTACATTGATATACATTTTTGATAATTTATTTGATATACATATAAAAAAAATTGTTTTTACTAAAATTAGGGTTCGGGGAGCGGGGCGGCGAAACACTAATCCCCGACCCCGTCCCGATCCCCGAATTTTTTATATATTTATCCCCGATCCCCGCCCCGTACTCGAAAAAATCCCCAAATCCCCGACCCAAACGGGGCGGGGATCGGATCGGGGTTGGGCGGGGCTGGGAAAATGCCCATCCCACTGATCAGTGATCCTCTCTGCGACTCGGTCGTGACCCGTGACAAACATGACCGGTTTGAAGTTTGAACAAAATTGTAGTAAAATAAAATTACAACTTAGGCTTACAAATTTTGGACTCTCGCTGGTCTACTACTTCCAGAGAGTTGATCTTTTTCAAAGTCTTGACGATTGAAGACATAATTCAAACAAGGACCCATAATTAGACGCAACAAAGAAGATCAAAAATCAACTGAATCTAAAGTGTTGACAGATGATTGAACCCTTATTTGTATTCATTCGTCATCATTAAATTATTTGTTAATTGTGATTTAAACATATTAGTCATTGAAAAAAGGAAGTATTATGTGTATAAGTGATACTCCCTCCTTCCCAAAATAGTTGGCAGGTTTCAACTTTACTTGAAATTTAACGAGCTTTCACTTCTCTTGTTATTTGACAAAACAGTTTGCAGGTTTTAACTGACACATGACACCATTTTAGGAAATTTACAAAGTGTAAACCTGCCACTGCCAACCATTTCGGAAAGGGGGGAGTATTATATAGTAAATTTGATAAATGTGTCTATATTATACTCATTCCCTCCTATTAGTGTTGGCACATTTGACTTTTTCCTGGTCAGTTTTTTTTTTATTTTGACCATGAATTTATGAAAAGATATATTTAATTATGATGTGACATTAATAGAAATAGCTTTATCATGAAATGTATTTTCCAAAATATTATGATTTTATAATTATAAAATTATAAATAATCATTGTCAAAGTATTGTTAGTTTGACCAGAAAAAAGTCAAATGTGCCAACACTAATGGGACGGATGAAATATAATACCCTGTGAACGACTTATCAACTCAGTACGACTTGCCAGACGACTTGTCGACACGTCGTCCTGACAATACATTGGCAACTTGACTCGTCTTGGCGTCGTGACAACCTTGAATAAGATATTCTAATATTAAGTTCTCTTACTCAACATGCAATATATGTTAGAATCAAAACTAATGATTTAATCTATCAACATGTCATTATCAAGTAAAAATGTGATGATTGACGAATAAATGGTAAAGCCCATGGTGCTACCGTGTATTTGGTCTCAGGTTTGCCCCATCCACTGCGATCCGGCCTTGACCTACCGAGTGTGTGCGCACCAGAGAGAGCAACTATTTCCTGAACATCAAGAAGCTCATCAGATGTAACACTATTACTAAAAACAAATATCAGGTTAAATAAGAACTAGTAATACCTTGTCATTCAATCCCATCCGGTAGAAGACATCTCGCAAATGAGCAGCAGGGGAAGGAGGGCCAGCATCTAATAAATGAGAATATTAATAGCTCATTAGATGTAACAACAATATTGCATAATGATAATTATATGGCGTAGTGGAAATGAGCACTGAAGGAACAAATCTAAAGTTAAACTGCCTGTTATAATTAAAAGATTTATCCACTGTAATGAACAAATAAGGTTTGTACTGAAATTTGAATTTGCTGAAAAACGAAAATGAATTATTATTTCTTCTTAGTGTACGGTTCAATTTTTTGAGGCGGAAAAAATGTCGAGAAGGCAGGTCATCATAGGGCTTGGATATTTTGTACATGTTGACATAACTTGTCGATTAATGTTCTTCAATTGCATCAGTTTTTATAAATAGCTACTAGCTTCACAACTCGAGTTTTGCAACTCATCTAGAGAAAAACATTTAAGTTTCTTGGCTGTAAACCAATTAAAAAGAGCGTGTTGCACTATAATTAAAATCTAGACCAAGCCTCAGCAAAACTGGACACCACAATGCAGCCATTAGACCCTTACTGGCTTCATAACCATTAGAGCAAACAAACCTTGAAGTGCTACATTTGTTTTACCTGGGAGCCTTCCCTCTTCTGGACATTGTTCAGGTGCAGACACATCTACTCTTCCATACTTCATAGGGATTTTGGGTCCCCCAGCTTCCTAAAACAAGAACAATGATATTTGTCACACAATGGTCCCGATACTATGAGTTTATAACTCCAGTGGTACCACTCACCTCTTGTGTTGATGCAAGGTTCGAACCCCTGAACCTTTCAGTTTATTAGGTTATTACAATTCCCTCCCCTAGGCTCCACCATAACAATTTAAACAAAATGACTAATATCCCGACCTGATGTACATGTAATTTTATTTTGGATAAAATCATTACATTTCATCAAAAAAAAAAAACATAATAGTCAAACACCGGAAAAATAAGTGTTCTCATTGAAGCTGAGTCAAAAGAACTAACCTCTATAGCAGTAGCACTAGCCAATTGAAATAAGTCTGCGTATGTCATGCTAGGATACTTGTCCTTGATGGGCTGAAGAAGTTTAAGAGCACTGACAAGCCCTGTCCAGCTCCAACTTCTCATGCACCATAATCATCAACAAATAAACACTTGAGCCATAAAAATAAAAATCTTACCAGCATTTGCTCCATGTTTCAGTTCTATTTGATATCTTAAACTTCCATTAGCGCCACCCTTTTGTGGCCACTCCTCAATATTCTTGTTATATGTACCGGCATCATGCCAACCCAGTCGAACCTACAACACAATAACAATAATCATAAATTATTAGTAATTTTAATAGTAACAGTAAAAGTAGTAAAGACAACAACAATAATTATAGAGGTGGTAGTAAACAGTAATATGGAACTCTATTTGTCGAGGCCAAAATTCGACCTAACATTTTCCGTAAGCCAACTTCGCTATGTCAATTCAAGTTTAGCGTCCTTATTGTTTGTGTTGCTCTAGAAACAGAATATCATGTGCATTTATAACGAAAGGCGATGAAGCTTGATCCCCTTAACTCTTAAGCAGTTAAAAGCTACATCAATACATAAGAGTTTGCCTACCTACAATGCTAAAGGTAATCAACCATATTCATAATAGGTGGAAAAGAAAAGTCATATCCATGACTAATAACATATTCAGAAAATGAGTCTCATGTATAGCTCCAAAGCCGAATCTCTTCAATAATTACTTCAAAAAGAGAAATAAATAGACAAAATCAAAAGAAGCTTACCAGAATAGGGTGACAGAACTTAGTCTTTAGAAGGTCCTTTATATCCTCACGCGCACTCTTCAGCTGCTCAGCGTCCGATGCTACGCATTTCGGCGACGACACCGTCGAATAACCTATTCTCCCCCTCGAAAATCGTGGCAGAGAGCTTCGCTACAAAAAATCATCAAAAAAAAAAACAGTTAAATCAAGTAAAATAAAAAGGCATAGTCCGAATGAATGAATAATATGTAGCTACCTGGGGGGGAAAGAGGTGGGTGACGAGAGGAGACGATCTGGCAGAGGCGGAGCTGAGAGAGAGGGAGGAACGGTAGGAGAATCTGGTGGAGGAGGCGGTGACAGCAGGGAGGAAGCGAGTAGCGGCTGTGGTGGTGGTGATGGCGGCGGCGGCTGATAGAGTAGACATTGCTGCTGTGTTGGTGATAGTCAGACGATCAGTCATTGGCTATTGTCTCCTTTGGTTTCGGATGTGTGAGAGTGCGGGTGGAGGTCGTATCAGCGTATTTGGGCGGAGTCTCTCTCCTGTTGTGTTTCCTCAAATTTTATCAAGTTAATAAACGAAATCGAGTAGGTAGATCTGGTAATTCATTCGCCGCAGTATTTTCACAGAACAGACTCTCGTATTTCGCACTAAAGTCCAAATCATACACGACAATCGTATTTAATTCGCACACGTCGCGGTCGCATCGCATAAATTCGTGTCATTACGTGTCGTATTTTCGTGTCAGGCACATAATATAAAATAAATATTAAAATGTTATAAAAATAATAATAATTTTAATATTATAATATTATTTTTATAGGTTTTAGTAGACGGAATGAAACGAATTACAACGCAAACACGAATGTTTACACAAAATCTATGAAAGTTCACATTATATTTTCAAATTTTAAAGTTTAGTATAAACATAATTCATAAAATATATATATTTTTATTAAATTAAATATAAAATATTATATTTATTTATTTATTAATTTATTTATTTCGTGTACCTCGTGTCGTGTCGTGTACCCAAAAGGTAAACACAAAACCGACACTAAATCTCGATCGTGTACTTTCGTGTTCGTGTATTTTCGTACAGACTAAAATGCAAACTCAAACACTAAATTTTCGTGCTTTTCGCCATGCTTTCGTATTAGGTACAGAAATTCACGGTCTACGAGTAGGGTATGTTTGGTGCATTTTCTTTCATTTGAGGTACAAAAACATCTCCACCATATATATATATATATGCTCGTGGAAATTAAAATAAATATGTCTGATCATCAATCGGAGTTTATATTATTAAAATTAAAATTTAACCCAAAAAAAAAATTAAAATACATAAGATGAAACGTCTTTGACTACACACAGTATAATAACTCATGGCATCTGTATTTATTTGAATGAAATGAAAATATATTAGCCCAAACAAAGAGTCAGATTATTCATATTGGAATTGAAGTAAATAATAAATAAAGCAAACGCATAATCTAAGTCCTGTTTGGCAATGTCGACCGATGCTATTAGTGGTTAATTATTTCAATCACTTTATTTAACTAGCTGATTTACTGATTTCTTAACTAACGCTCTCACTGTTCGTAAATTATAGAAATATTTTGTAAATTAGAGTTAGTTATTTGCTATTTTATACAAAAATGTATCTCTTAGAAGGAGAAAAATCAAAACCAAAAGAAAAAGCTAATATCACCACTTTTTTATTTTAACTCAATTATGCAAGCCACTTACTAACACTTTTTTTTCAAAAAAAAAAAAAAAAACTCAATGAATAAGAAGGATATAAATAAAAGATATGAGAATAAAAAAACTTGTCTCATACTCTCTCCATCCCGCCCAAGATTATACATTTTTTCTCAAAAAATTATTCATTTACTAAGATTATATATATTAATTTTCACAATCAAATAAAACAATCAACTTTTGCTTTTTAATCTCGATTCAATACTTTTTACCTTTTTATTTTCACCATACAATTATCTTTATTACTTGTATCAATGAATACTTAAAATATAATAATTATACACTCTGTGTCAACTTTTGGTTGGGACAGGGAGAGTATATTATAATTAAAACTTTGCTTTTTCTAAATAGTATTAACTCCTTGTATGGTGAATACAAATCAGCAATGTCCCGATTGTAAGGCGCTCCCAGATATTATCAGGAGCATACTTCTGTTTGGAAACCCGAGACCAAATCCACCACATCAGCAATGTCCCGATTGGACAGTAGCTTACGGCGCTCCCAGATATTATCAAGAGCATACTTTTGACCATCGCCGGCAGCCAATAAAAATTTTTGGCCATAACCAATATATGTCCAAAAACTTTGAGCAACCGGCCACAAAGACTCCTGGAGCTTCATCTGGCTTTACAGATTCTGGATACGGCTTAAGCTATTCGGGTAGATGGGAACATTCCTGAAATACAAATGTAAAAAGTATATATATTCTTTCTAATCATTTTGCATCAAACTTAGCGCGAGAAACATGTCCGTGTTGGAATTAAAATTACATTAACCATGAAAAAATCAGTTCAATACAACCATCCAAAATACACCCAAAAGGCTTGAATCACAAACTACAGACCTTAAAAAATTAAAAACTCCAAAAAAACTAATAACCTTAAAAACTGGAAACCCAAAGAAAAATAAAACGAATTAAAAAACTAAAAGAACAAGTAAAACTGAAGAAAAACAACTAAAAAACTAGAAGATAAGAGGGTCTCACACAAGTTCATGCCAAATACTACTCCCTCCGTCCGTGAATTAAATTCTCGATTCCCTTTTAATTTTTGTCCGTGAATCAAATTTCTATTTCACTTTTTGTACCACCATACCCTCTCACTTTACACAAATTTACCACCAAATGCCGTTGGTGGACCCACTCAAAACAATTTTATCTCACTAAAAATAAATTTATTCCACTTTATCACTACCCCTACCCTCAAACTTTTACTTTACATTATTTCACTTTATCCCTTTTCTTAATCAATTTGTCAGTGTCACTTCGGGAATTTGATTCCCGGACGGAGGGAGTATAATATATATATATATATAAAGACATACAGCACATGCACACACACATACACACACGCGTGTGTGCCGGTGAAAAGTTAAACCTGTCTTTGATCTTCATTACTATTTATTTGCTACTCAATAATTTTGAAGTTGACCTTAATGTTACATGAACATATATTTTCCTTAAACAAGTATATTTTCTTCCGTGTGCAAATAAAAAGGGGAAAAAAAAAAAAAGAAACAACGAAAAGTTAGGGAATAACATCATATACAAAGGTCAAGATAAGTCAAATTTCTAGTTTCTAGAAGACTTCGTAGTAATAAAATACATTAATAGACATCCACGTGCAGTGAAAATCAAATCAAACCAAACATACTCAGTATATCCAGCTCAGAGCAAGGTCTGGGGAGGGTAAGATGTACGCAGACCATGCCCCTACTTTTTACAGTAGGGAGGCTGTTTCCGTGAAGACCCCCAGCTTAGTGCACAGCAAAATATAGAGTGATATATACAAAGAAGCATATGATGCGACAAAGCTCAAAACCATACCTGAGCTCATGGCTTAATTCACATGAGACTTACCTACGGTGACTTTGGCAACTGCAATCTCGATGAACGCTGCTCTAACAGAAGAGAGGTTGACTCTGCGCACAGTTCCCTGTCAAAAATACACCACACGCAAAAGGCCATAGGATAAAATATACACTAAAGGTAAAAAAAATTAAAAATGCAATGCTCTAAGTCAAAGCTAACCGAGCAAGTAGATAGTGGATGTTTTCTGACAGGCATAGTTATTAAAGGCGAAAGGCGCACCAAGGCGATAAGGGCTCCTATCGCCTGAGGCGCAAGGCGCAAGGCGAGGCGCGCGCCTCACAAATGTGAGGCGCAAAAAATAAAAAAAATAAAAAAGAAATTAAATTATAAAACTAGATGCATAGAAGCACTTTTGAGTATTTTCAAACACTAAACAAAAGTACTTCTCTGCTTTAGGTGGCAATTTAAGTGCAATTTTTCACCTTGATGCATAGAAGCACTTTGAGTATTTGCAAACACTCCCTAAACCCCCTTAAAATTCACATAAATTCTGTGACAGGCCTCCTGGTACACTTACATTGCTTTGCACATATTCAGAGCTAGATCCTAAGATTTTCTCTGCGTAAGCACCGAGTCCGCCTTTAATGAATCCGGAACTTGCACCATAGAATGTATCGCCAAAAGGATTTGGCTGGGCGTTTGGTGGTCTAGGTACCCCAGGTTGTGCTCCAAGATTATCATACATCTCCTGAAGAATCAGGGAAATTTGCACGGACATAAACAAAGTTGTGATGGCAAGGGGATCCGCCAGAGAACAAAAGGAAAGGCACTTGATCCAAAAAATCATGAAAATCACATATACCATTTGTTAGCAGTATATAAAATGAACCTACAAGTTTTGGGGAGAGGATCGGGTGCAATACAGCACCATGCTGTGCTGCACCCCACCATTGGATCACACACACCCGCACGTGTGTGTGTGCGTGTGTAATCCGACGACGGATCTGGTGCACAGCATGGTGCTGTACTGCACCAGATCCGAACCCCAAGTTTTGATGCTTCAATTATATTGTCTACGGAAGCTTCCTTTGGTAGGCGTCATCCACTTATATATGTGTGTCAGTGTGTGTGTATTCCAATACTTACTTGTATAGCACTTGTACCTCTGTTATTGTTGAAATTATAATCATATACTCCGTCTTAGTACAACTTTTAAATCCGTTATTCTCCAATGCTTCTCTCCATATTTTCAACTTTGCTTTAGCACCTACATTCATCTCGTCCACTAAAACAATGTCCTCCGCAAATAACATACATTGTGACACATCTATCTTATCTTATATATCTCGTCCACTAAAACAATGTTCTCTGCAAATAACATACACTATGACACATCTATCTTATATTATATATCTCGTCCACTAAAACAATATCCTCTGCAAATAGCATACACTCACATCTATCATATTGCGTCCACTAAAACAATGTCCTCTGCAAATAACATACACTATGACACATCTATCTTATATTATATATCTCATCCACTAAAACAATGTCCTCTGCAAATAACATACACTATGACACATAGATGTGTCATAGTGTATGTTATTTGCAGAGGACATTGTTTTAGTGGACGAGATGAACATCGATGCTAAAAAAAAGTTGAAAATATGGAGAGAAGCATCGGAGAATAAAGGATTTAAAATAAGTTGTACTAAGACGGAGTATATGATTATAATTTCAAGTGCTATACAAGTAAGTATTAGAGCACCGAGGATTCTTGAAAAGGACAAGTCCAAGTATTTGGAGTCAATTTTTCAAACTAATGGAGAATTGGATGCAGACGTTCCTGATAGGATCCAAGCAGGATGGAACAAATGGATAAGTGCATCGGAAGTTTTATGTGACAAAAATGTTCTTGAGAAGGTGAAGGGTAAATATTAGGGGTGTTCAAAAATACCCAATATCCGGTATCCGGTATCCGATCCGAAAATCTGAAAGTCCGAAGTTTCGGATATCCGAAAACTCGAATATCCGCTTTTTCGGATTCGGATGTCAGATATGCCTTTTGAAAATTTTTGGATATTCGAATATCCGAAATATCCAAAAAATCTATAAATTATTTTTTTATATTACAAATAATACGAAGATATACACTTTTTTTGGCAAATTATATGAATATATTTATTTTTCTGGGTTTGAATTGGTATCGTAGTATTATTTATTTAAGATAAATAATTAATTGAGTCTATATGTAATTGGTTGTAAAAAAATTTATAGTAAAAAAAATATTTCGGATATTTATTTCGGATATCCGATATCCGTATCCGAAATATGGGATATCCGAAAATCGGATATCCGAAATTTTGGATTCGGATATCAATATTTACTATTAGATTTTTTGGATATCCGAAATTTTAGATATCCGATAATTCGAATATCCGATTTTGAACAACCCTAGTAAATATTACAAGTTGGCACTTAGACCAGCGATACTTAATATAGATCAGAGTGTTGTGCAGTAAAGTACCAGTATGTACAGAAGGTGGCGGTGGCAGAAATGAGAATCTTAAAGTGATCCAAGGTAAGTCAGAGGTGGCCCTATTGAGGACAAAATGAGAGAAAATCGACTAAAATATCATAGCCATGTGCAAAGAAGACTACTAGAGGCTCCAACAAGTAGGTGTGAAATTATAGACACGAAATCGTGTCAAAAGAAGAGAGCGCGGCCAAAAAAGAGTTTGAGAGAAACTATTAGAATAGACATGCAGCAAAGAAACTTAACAGATGAGATGACCCAATGGCGAGCTGATTGGAGACGTCGGATCCATATAGTCGATCCCACCGTAGTGGGATAAGGCTTAATTTGATTTGGTTTGGTAAGGAAGCACAAAAACCTTGGACAGAATGCTAGCTGATATTTGGACACAATCAATGTACTATCAAGAAACAATGATGTACACTATAAAATAAGGACTAACATTGCCAAAAGTTACTTCTGTGATACATTTCCAAGCAATATAGATGTCGGAAAAAGACTCATACAGATGTATATATGCTTCTCCCTTTCCCAACCATAATAGCAGATAAGAACAAGCTTGTATGCAGATAACATCTGAACGCCCTTCCACATGTTGTGCAGCGCGCGCCGGCGCACACACACATATATATAGTATACGCCACAATTTTAATACCACCCTACATCCAACACCAAGTTATCGTTATTGCTCAAAACATGAAAAAGGAAAAATTTAATTCCTTGGTGTAATGGTAAACTCATTGTCCGCATAACCATCGGGCCAGACCTCGCCTAGGCATTGGGCTCCCAATGGCGGTCTATGTTATTCTTCAGATTACCCACCGTTGAATCCTATCTATCCCCGCTAACCCCTAGGCTCCAGTGTAATACTAGTTAAATTGAACATGTTGTTACACAGATCCAACCACTTCGCAAGCTTTCCCTCAAACACCGAGATTAAATGAATTTACCAGCAGAGCAAGTCAGATATGTCACCGAATGGTCAATCGCGCTTTTCGATCCCATGAAAATTCCGACCAGGAAGTATGTATCGTAGTAAAAAACGAAGCGAGAAGCAACGAACGATGTGTACCTGTGAGTGAAATCGCCAACGATTTACTGCCGGCGCGGCGACGATAATTCGAAACCTTTATCGGCTGGGAAGGTATTTGGTAAAAATGAAGTTTGGGCTACTTCTACGAATTTTGATATTTCATAATTAAACATGGACGGGTCTATTAAAATGTGTGTGCATGCCGGATCCAATGGTGTGCAGCAGCACAGCACGGTGCTGTGCTGCAGAGGATCCGGCTCCATTACAATGACCGTGGTTTCTAGGGAACCGGTATAATTAAGTATAAATAATTATAATTAGTATATAATATAATCACAACTCATTGTGTATCTTAATAAGTATTATCCTCAACATAATTACAAGTTTTGTGTATAATATAATTATAATTGATATATCGTACATGATACTTTATGTTGCACTGTATAATTTTTCGTTGCTAGTTTTTAAGAACAGTTTTTATGTTATTCATACTTTTAGGTGGTGATGAAAATGTTTAAATAGTAAGAATATTTCTGTTTTATGATAAAATTAAGAATTTTCAATTTTACTATATGTATCAAATTATGTTTAAAATTGAATGATATTGCAATCTTTTATAGTATTTAGTGTATTATTTAAAGATAAAAAAAGCGGAGAGAAAAAATATTTGGATGATGTATTATTATATATGATTCAATCATATTTAAGGATAACAAGATGACAAAAATACATAACTGAATATAAACTCTCCATCCCACTTAAATAGTCGACTTTCATAATATAATTTTTTCCACTTTATATCTCTTATGCTTCATTTATACAGGTACCAGAGATAACCCGTGCCATAATGGTGAGATGACTGTGATATAATTTAATAAAAAATAATTAAATTATCAGATTACTTGTTAGAAGAAAATAGGTTGGTTCCAAAATTCTATCAGTGGTCGATTGACCTGCTGTAAAAAAAAGGAAAAAAAAAAATTAAGAACCGCCGGAAAGTAGGCTGACGGACCTGACCTTCAAAAAAGAAAAAAGGTCGGCCGCCGGAAGAAAGTAGGTCGGCGAAATGACGTTTAAAAAAAACATTGGAAAGCAAGCCAGCAGGTCAGGCGTAAAAAAAAGGAAAATAAAAAGTTGTCGGGGGCCTTATATTAAATAAAAAAATGGCTGCCAGTCGGAGGGCCGTCAGCCGTCGATGGTGGCCCGTCGGAAAGCAGGCCGGCGGGCTTGACGAAAAAAATAGTCGGTCGTCGTAGGTATGTCGGGCGATTGGCGGCGGCCCTACCGTAAAAGCTGATCGGCTAGAGGTTCATCAGAGATCCCTGTAAAAAACATTGAAGATTAATTGCCCGTTTGATTTACTTTAATATTTTAAGAGTATTTTCTAAAATTTATTGTTGTTGAATATTTGATATTATTATTATTATTATTAATCTATTCATGTATTACATGAAGTTTGTACGTAACAGAATATATTGTTAATACTGCACAAACTATTAATAAAAGTAAAGAACAAATATTGTCGCATGTCGGGCTCAACCTTTCAAGATCTCTTTTTAATCATGGTCAATTTTACGTTCCCATCAAAATGAAAAGTAAGAAGTTTGGAGATTTTGTGCATAGATAAAGATGGACAAATATAATAAAATAAGAAAAGTTGTTTATAAGGACATATGTACCGCTTGTACTCCTTTTATTAATTTTACAGCTGCCAAAATCGACATCACTATATGCAGTTAAGTTAAAATTAAGGCAAGACGGATACCATCTTAAACCAATAGTTCCATTTAAGTAACAAAAGATTCGTTTACATGCAATCCAGTGCGATTCCTCATGATAAGACTGATATCTAAGTACATAAGCAAGTTGAAAATATTATGTCTGGTCTAGAAGCAGTTAAACAAAGTAGAGAGCCGAACATACTTCGAAGGAGCTTTTGATCAATTGATTTTCCACTCTCATCTTTAGAGCTGCAAACGGGTCGGATTCGAGTCGAGTACACCCGAACTCGAGTCGAGTTTTTCAGTTTTGGAATTCGGGTCGAGTTATCCCGAGTCGAGTCGAGCAGCATATAAGCCTGGAGTTCGACCCGGTCGAGTACACTCGGGTCACTCGAGTAGCTCGTCGAGTCGGGCGGGTCGGGTAGGATTCGGGTCGAGTCGAGTTGTACCTGTTTTTCTGACATTTTCTGCATATTTTTCTATAAAATTCAAAAAAATTTATTCTACAAAATCTTGCTTTTTACATAAACATCAAATAAGAAAAAAAATCATAACGTTAAAAAATAAAAGCAAGAAAAAAACAACATAAAATTAGGAAAATAAAGAGTCACTGGACTGCACCTGCACTGCACGGGATGAGGGTTTAATTAACCTAGCCGAGTCGGGTACCTGACGGGTCGAGTCGAATTCGGGTCATCTAATCGAGTACTATGTCGGGTAGACGAGTATACCCGACTCGACCCGAGTACAAAAACGAGCTCTCGATACGCGCCGAACTCGACCGGGTCGGACTCACAGAACTGAGTCGAGTACAAGAAATTCGAGTCGAACCCGGGTCGAACCCGGGTATACTCGACCGGATCTGCAGCTCTACTCATCTTTATCCAGTTTTAGTGAAGATGGCATTGGAGTATAAATAGCTTTGCTACCTTCCATTTTTGAATTTTTTTGAGTAGATTATTTGTATATTTGGTTTGATGAATAAAATACCATCTTCATATTGTTTAGTTTGGAGCCCAAGGAATAATGTTAGTTCTCCAATCATACTCATTTTGAACCCCTTCATAATCTTATCAAAATATTGGCAAAAATAGTCGTTAGTAGCACCGAAAACAACGTCATATACATAGATTTGGCATACAAGTATATCTCTATTCAAGGTTTTCACAAAAAGAGTGTTGTCAATATTACCTCTTTTGTAGCCATTCGAAATGAGGAATTGACTTAGAGATCATACCAGACTCGTGATGCTTGGTTAAATCCATAAAGAGCTTTGTTGAGCTTGTAAACATGTTGGAAATTTATGCTCATCAATCCTTGAGATTGCTTCACATATGCTTCTTATTGAATGATATCATTAAGGAAGACACTCTTAACATACATTTAAAAGAGTTTGATCTTTTATGAGATGCAAATGCACAAAGAAGCCGAATGGCTTCAAGTCGAGCGACGGGTGCAAAGTTTTCTTCATAGTCAAGATCTTCTTTTTGATTGTAGCCTTGGGCAACTAGACATGGTTTATTTCTCACTCGATAACCGTCTTCGTCGCACTTTATTTTGCACACTCATTCTAGCCCGATAATAGATTTATCTTTCAATACTGGAACTCACGCACCCTTTGTGTCACGAGGTGCCCGCGACCCCAGGCGGTATTACCTGATCACAGGCCATTCATGGGCCCACTTGCAGCTTTGTGGGATGCCGAGCCTCATTGCACTTCAAGTTATCATCTATAGTGTAGGGCTTTACTTTATTTTCCTTGTAATGTTGTAATAGCTAGTTAGTGCTTGTTCAGCTTTTCAATATCTAGTCTTGTCATTAGCTTTTATTTTTCTAAGCCTATTATAGGGGGGAAGAGTGTACTGAAGTGTTGTAGTACGAATTGGCTAGTTTGCTGATACCCTCCTATCCGTGTATGCTTGTAATCGTTGTTGCCTATTATAATCGTTTCTTGTATTAATACAAATCGATTTTCATCTTCAATTTTACTGTGCCACTAAAATGTCTCGGCGTGATTGCATCGCATTAGCACCAACTCCCAAACGAGTTAGGCGGACGTAGTCGGGTAAATTGACTACTAGCCGCACAGTGCGCGTACATTATATACAAACTATAAGCGCCCCGTGACAGGTGGTATCGGACACCAGTTAAGGTCGAAAGAATGGAATCGAGTAACGAGACGGAAGTGCCTAGAAGGCAGGGCAAGAAAAAGGATGACGGAAAGAAGAAAGAGGCCGAGGCCCCTAAAGACCAATTCGATAATTTAGAGCAAGAGTGCTCTAGATTGAGATATGTTGTCGAGACCTTGGAGGAGAAGGTTGAGACCCTCGAGACGGAGAATGAAGACCTCCGAGCCCAGTTGGGCGAATGCATAGAAGTCTACCGAACCTTTGCTGAAGCAATGAGAGCCAACAATACGGATGAATTGAGACGCGAGATGGAAGCAATGAGTATCCAGATTTGATTGATTCAAAGAGCTGTGAACAACACTCCCCATGTTGCTCAATAACCTATTACGAGAATTCGGATCCCCGAAACAAGTTTCTATAGTGGAACACGAGATGCCAAGGAAGTTGAGAACTTCCTATTCGACATGGAACAATACTTCCATGCCGCTAATGTTTTGGACGAGGCGAGAAAGGTGTCAACCGCCATAATGTATTTGGTTGATGATGCCAAATTGTGGTGGCGCACCAAATATGCGGACATTCAGGCCCAACGAGTAAGAATTAATACTTGGGAACAACTGCGAGATGCCATCAGGCAACAATTCTTCCCAAAAAATATTTAGTACAACGCAAGAAGGGCCTTGCGAGATTTGAAAAACACCGGTCTTATTCGAGATTATGTGAAGGCATTTTCGATACATATGTTACACATTAGCGATATGTCGGAGAATGACCGGTTGTTTACGTTCCTGGAAGGCTTGAAGCCATTTGCTCGTACAGAGCTTCTGCGCCAACGAGTCACAAACCTCAGTGCCGCCATGGGAGCGGCAGAACGATTAATGGACTATACGTCGGAACCTCAAAGAGATCGTCCAGTAACAACGAACATGGCACCATCCCTAAGTGCAATGCCTAGACCGTTCAAACCTAACGTGAGTCGGAGTGTAGGGGATCGGCAAACCTATACTCAAGGAAGTTCATATGGGAGCACGAATCGTAGCAAACCTACAGAAGGTCAGTAGGCCCTCCCCAACGAATCATTAAATGTTTCCTATGTGATGGGCCTCATCTTCTCATTAATTGTCCGAAGAGGCAACTTTTGAGTGCCCTAACAAGCGCTGTAGAATTGAGTTCGCAACCGAAATAAGAGTTGCAAGTACCAGATGACGAAGGAAGATCGGAAGATGAGGAAAATATTGGGGCCATCAATCAATGGTGCAACTCGTTAACCCATCATGTGGCAGCTAAGTCAATAGTGCCGACAAAAGCCAGAAAACCTGTACCTGCACTCACGACAAGTGGTCCCGACAAGAGAAAGAAGGGATTAATGTTTGTTGATGTTAAAATCAATGGGAAAAATATTCGTGCCATGATAGACTCGGGTGCCACCCATAATTATCTGGCGAGCACCGAAGTGGGGAGACTTGGACTATTGTTAGAGAAAGGAGTGGGCCAGGTTAAAGCCTTCAACTCTCCGGCAAAACCAATAGCGGGGGTTGCCAAGGCTATTCGAATGAAGATAGGAGCCTTCGAGGGTAGGGCCGACCTATCTGTTGTGGAAATGGATGACTTCAAATTGATACTCGGGCTCGAGTACATGCGTGATACTCAAACCCTAGTCATGTCGTATGCTGATGCACTCTTGGTTTTGGGGGATAAATCACATATTATCCCAACAATTAGTGCAACCTAAGGGCAAAATAACCTATCCGCGCTACAATTCAAGAAGGGATGCAGGCATGGTGATCCATCCTTCCTATGCGCCTTGCAATTCGACGAAGTAGAGGAGTTGCCAGGTCCTATCCCTGATGCTGTGAAGCACCTCCTAAACAAATTTGAAGATGTTATGCCCGACAAACTGCCTCGGAAGCTTCCACTTAAGAGGGCGGTCGATCATGAAATTGAGTTGGTGCCGGACACAAAACCTCCTGCCCGAGCCCCTTATCGTATGTCGCAACCTGAGCTTGTGGAACTCAGAAAGCAGTTAAAAGAGATGTTGGAATGTGGTATGATCCAACCGGCGAAATCACCCTATGGAGCTCCTGTTCTCTTTCAGAAAAAGTCTGATGGAACTCTGCGATTGTGTTGTGATTACCGTGCTCTAAATAAAATTACAGTGAAGAATGTGTATCCTATTCCACTTGTAGCAGATTGCTTCGACCGACTCAGTGGAGCGGAATACTACACAAAGATCGATCTGAGATCAGGTTATTGGAAAGTTCGCATCAAGGAGGGAGATGAAGTGAAAACGACGATTGTCACATGTTATGGGGCCTTCGTGTTCTTAGTCATGCCCTTTGGCCAAACAAATGCCCCAGCTACTTTCAGCACCTTGATGAATCAAGTTCTCCAAGGGTTCTTGGACGAGTTTGTCGTGGTATACCTGGATGATAATGTTATATATAGCCGAACCTTGGAAGAACATGTGGAACATTTGAGAATGGTTCTTACTAGGCTTCGTGAGCATGAACTATATGTTAAGCTGTCGAAGTGCTTATTTGCCCAGAAGCGGATCAGTTTCTTGGGTCATATCGTTGAGTGTCGCAGTATTCGCATGGACCCGAAAAAAATACGAGCAATCCAAGAATGGAAGCCACCAACCGATGTACATGAGGTACGGTCATTTCTCGGGTTGGCAAATTACTATAGAAGATTTGTGATGGGGTATGCTGGAATAGCAAGACCCCTAACCAATTTGACAAGAAAGACGGAAGTTTGGAATTGGTCGCCGGAATGCCAAATTTCCTTCGACAACCTAAAGAAGGCCATCCTAACAGACCCGGTCCTCGCGCTACCAGATCTATCCAAACCTTTTGTGGTTCAAACGGATGCTTCAGATATTGCACTAGGAGGAGTTTTAGTGCAAGATGGCCATCTTGTTGCCTTCGAGAGTAAGAAACTTAAGGATGTCGAGAGGCGTTACACGGTGCATGAGAAAGAGCTTTTAGCAGTGGTCCATTGCCTTCGAATTTGGAGACATTACTTATTGGGGTTGCTGTTTATTATAAAAATTGACAACACTGCTTAGTCACTTTCTGTCCCAACCAAAGCTTACTCGGAAACAAGCGAGATGGCAGGAACTATTGTCCGAGTTCAACTTTGTGATTGAGTATCATGTCGGTTCTAGTAATCAGGTGGCGGATGCCCTGAGCCGCAGATCCGACCTAGCTGTTCTACAAGTACTGGCAGCGCTTTCTTCGAGTTAGGTGACCACTCCATTAAAAGATCAAATACGAGAACTAATGGGAGCCGATGCAACGGCTCAATGTTTGGTGAATCTTGTCCTCCAGGGTACAACACGAAGATTTTGGCTCGAGGATGGTCTCTTATGGACCAAGGGGAGACGTATCTATGTACCTCTAGGCGGCGATATGAGGAAAACTATTATTGCGGAATGTCACGACACTCTCTGGGCGGGCCACCCAGAAGAGGAGCGCATTGTGGCCTTAGTTCAACGAGCTTACTATTGGCCCCAAATGCGGGACGACATTGAGATGTTTGTCCGCACCTGCTTGGTGTGCCAACAAGATAAACCCGATCGACAAAAGAAGGCAGGCTTGCTGGAATCACTACTCATTCCTGTCAGGGCTTGGGAAAGTGTTTCAATGGATTATATCACCAGTCTACCAAAAGTTGGGGATCTTGATGCCATTATTGTTGTGGTAGACCGTTTCTCCAAATATGCTACATTCATAGTGGCACCCAAGACAGCTTTCAAGGAATAGACAAATTCTCTTTTTCAAGCATATTGTTAAGTATTGGGGACTGCCGAGGGACATTGTTAGTGACCGAGACCCCCAGTTTACTAGTAACTTTTGGACCAAGCTCTTCAAACTACTCGGCTCCAAGTTGAATATGAGCTCTAGCTTCCACCCACAATCTGATGGCCAAACTGAAAGATTTAACTCGATGTTGGAGGAATATCTTCGACATTTTGTGAGCACTAATCAGAAGGAGTGGGTGAAGCTTTTGGATGTTGCTCAACTGTGTTTCAATGCTCAAAAATGCTCTACCACCAATAAGAGTGCTTTTGAAATTTGTAATGGGCAGCAACCACTCCTCCCGCACAATATTGACATTGTTCCACAAAACGCCAGGTCTACTTCGGCGCAAACATTTTCCCTTGAATGGGAACAAAACCTTGATTTGGCCCGTGGCTACTTGGAGAAGGCTCAAAAGCGGATGAAAAAATATGCTGATCTTAAACGCCGCTTTGTTAAATACTGTGTGGGTGACAAGGTAATGATGAAGGTCCCGAACCAGAGTTCCTCCAGGGCAACACGAGGGAGAGATTCACGGCTAATGCAAAAATATATTGGGCCCCTAACCATCCTCAAAAGAGTCGGAAAGGTAGCCTACAAGCTAGAGCTACCCCAATGGTGGCGCATTCATAATGTCTTTCATGTCAGCCAACTCAAGCCATATCAGGCAGACAAAGAGGACACCACACGCAACCTGCCCAACCGTCCACAACTGAAACTACGCAACTTGGGGAAGAGGGTGGCCGAAGCTATTATCGACCACCGTGATGCAGGGCCGAGAAAGAAGCTACACAAAGAATATTTGGTGAGATGGCAGGGCTGCAGTATGGAGGAAAACACTTGGGAGAGTGCGACAACACTTAAAGCTTTTCAACCAATACTGGATGCTTATCTCACATCTATGGCGCCGAGGACGTCACCAACTCAGAGGGGGGAGTGCTGTCACGAGGTGCCCGCGACCCCAGGCGGTATTACCTGATCACAGGCCATTCATGGGCCCACTTGTAGCTTTGTGGGATGCCGAGCCTCATTGCACTTCAAGTTATCATCTATAGTGTGGGGCTTTACTTTGTTTTCCTTGTAATGTTGTAATAGCTAGTTAGTGCTTGTTCAGCTTTTCAATATCTAATCTTGTCATTAACTTTTATTTTTCTAAGCCTATATATAGGGGGGAAGAGTGTACTGAAGTGTTGTAGTACGAATTGGCTAGTTTGCTGAGACCCTCCTACCCGTGTATGCTTGTAATCGTTGTTGCCTATTGTAATCGTTTCTTGTATTAATACAAATCGATTTTCATCTTCAATTTTTATTGCCACTAAACGCCTACGGCGATTGCAGAGATTAGCACCAACTCCCAAATGAGTTAGACGGACATAATGCAGAATTGATTACTACCAGACGGCCACAGACATTATATACAAACTATGTCGCCTGGCAGACTTTGGGTGGGTGACGCACGATATGCTTTACTAGTACCTATAAATTGTGGACTGAAAAATCTTCTTAACTCACACAAGGGGTGTGTGACGTGACCTGCAACGCCCCTAGAGTGTGTTCTGCATCCTTCTAAATTATTCAACCCTTTTCGCTCGCGCGCTTAAAAAGAACGTCTGACGCGGTTTATTTTATTCAAGAAGTATTTGGTTTGTCTAACCTGCTAATCTCTCTATTTCCTCTCTGTCTGGTTCGATCTTCCAGGCTATTGGCAAGCACGAGGTCAACTCTTATTTTTCGTAATCACACACACACACACACACTCTTTCTATCTCCCTTCTCCATTATTTTAATTGTCGATTTTCTGGTTCAGTTTCCGACTTATCATGGTTACCAGTATTGTTTCAGTTTCACTTCAACTCCTCAATTAATTTTCCTAAATCCGATCAAATGGTTGTTTCCATGTCTCATCCAATGGCTGTTTCAGTATCTCATCATCATACGACGGCTGAGGGACTCGAGAGGGTTGCGCGGGATCTGAGATCAGTGTACGGCGGCGGCAAGACGAAGGCTTATGATTGGCGAGTTTCACAGTTGAAAGCACTTCTCAAATTAACCACTTACCATGAGACAGAAATCATCGAAGCTCTGCGTTCTGACCTCAACAAGCCAGAGCTCGAAGCTTTTGTTCATGAGGTGAGAATCGCTTATTCCTTTTTTTTTTGTTACTGTTTCTCTTTGCTGTTGGAAAAGTAGTATTTCATATTGATATCATAGAATCAGACATAATCCACATGAAAATATCGTAATAGAGAGTGATTGGGTGTTCGTAACCTTCACGATCCAACTTGAAGAGGAGCATAGAAAATTATTATGAATATTTTTTGGGAGATATGTTCCCAATTCCTTTACGCCCTTCCATGTGTATACATACTCCACATTTCGTGAATCAGTGGCGGAAGCAGAACATTTACGGTGCAGGGTCCGGACCTATTTAGATTGCGGAGGCCGAACATCCATATATATAGCTTCCCCGATTTCATAGGAGAATTTCCATCGGCCGGAGGGGTCCGTGGACCCCCTCCCTCCGCCCCTGTTGCGAATAATAGACCAAGTTTACGGCCAATGTTTTCATTAATCTACTCCAAAAGATTCTAATTTTATTCTCACCTTGTCTTCAGTAATTAACATTTATCCTTTATCATGTAGGTTCATGGAGTGACATCATCATGCAGGTTGGCGTTGAAGGAATTACATCGATGGATGCTGCCGGAAAGAGTAACTTCATAGTTAATTTGTAGAGTGTTTTTTATGACTCTCTTGGTTGTTGGATAGAGAGGCTGTAACTTGTACATTCCCTAATCTACGTTGCAGGTGGAAACATCAAGGATCAATTTTCCATCATCAGCTGAAATCGTGCCGGAACCTTTGGGTGTCGTAATGGTTATATCAACTTGGAACTATCCTTTTAGTATGTTTAGTTCTTATCTTATTCTCAGTCATGTTCATATTTTTTTTACTCATACTAATTTTATCCATCATAATCTAGTATTAACATGTACTCTGTTTTCCATCGGTGTTTTTCAGCTCGCGCTTTCGCGCGAGTCATAGCGCGGTTGGATTGTGATATCCCACATCGGCTAGCGGAGAAGGGGCGAAGTGATTTATATGTGCATGCTCGTCTCCAAATAGCATGAGGCCTTTTAGGAGCTCACTGGCTTCGGGGAGATGAGCGTGCTCGGGAGAGAGCAATCTCAGGATGGGTGACATCTTGGGAAGCTGCTCGCGGGCTCCCAACAAAACCGTGAGGGCCAGTTCAGAGGGAAAAAATTGTTATTTAAGGACCGTAACTTTAGGGGGTGGCAAAAGTAGGACTGTAACTTTTCGGGCTGGCAAAAGTAGGACCGTAACTTTTTAAAAGTAGCAAAAATAGGCCTGTAATTTTTTAAAATAGCAATTTAAGGCCAAATCAAGCCCAGATTGCCCTCTTGCGGGCTCAAATTGCACATGTGGGAATTTTTATTAATATAAACATACTTTTAAATTCTACGTCATTTTTTACTAATTTTATTTTTTTAAAGTTAAATTCCATGTCATTTTTTTTAAAGATTTTTTGACATGATAATGAAAAATGTGTTTCTGGACAACTAATCTTGTCGTTTTTTTTTTTTTTAAAATTGCACATATTTTGTTCTTTTTTGGACATTCCACCTGTTTAATTACTGTGCATAAAAGTAATCTTTTGCAACAATTAAAATATAAATACAACATAAAAAGCTAAATTAACTCGTTTTAGTCATTCCGTTAAGTATATTTATTTTATTGTTTTAAAATAATATATATTATCATTATATTATATTATATTATATTACATATTATATTGATTAATTATATTTTTAAATTGTATTTAATAGAAGAAAATCATTTTCCAACTTGCATAATTTCGTTGCAATTTTTATACAAATTTCTCGATATTAATTATAATTTTTTATGTTCTAAAAATTAAAAAAAAGCAAATTTCAATGGTTAAATTTAAAAGTTTGCCCCTCGTGGGCCTGTTCTAAGGAAAAAAATAATTTTAATGGTTAAATTTAAAATTATAACCATTAAATTTAAAATTAAATATTTTTAATTAATATAACAAGGCTATATTGGTCTCCTTTTAAATTAAAAACTGATAATAAGGTATATAATTATGATATTATTATAATGGGACATATTTATAAATTACCCATTAATTTGTGATATATTATACAAATTTCCTTTTAATTTATTTTTTTGTTTTTTTCTGAATTTTTTTCTGAAAAATTCTCATGAAAGTATTATTTTTCTGAATTTTTTTATTTTTAGAACATAAAACATAAAAAATTATGATAAGAATTTAACTTAAAAAAATGAAATTAGTAAAAAATGACGTAGAATTTAGAAGTATGTTTATATTAATAAGAATTCCCACATGTGCAATTTGAGCCCACAAGAGGGTAATCTGGGCTTGATTTGGCCTTAAATTTCTATTTTAAAAAGTTACAAGCCTATTTTTGCTATTTTTAAAAAGTTATAGTCCTACTTTTGCCAGCCCGAAAAGTTACAGTCCTACTTTTGCCAACTTGAAAAGTTACAGTCCTACTTTTGCCAATCCGAAAAGTTACAGTCCTACTTTTGCCACCCCCAAAAGTTACAGTCCTTAAAAAAAATTCCCGTTTAGAGGAGTCCCCAAAGCGGAATATCATGCTACGACGGAACGGTCTCGGGATGTAACAATTTGGTATCGGAGCCATTCTGCCGCATAGTGCGAGTTTGTCGACGAGGACGTCGGGCCCCTTGAGGGGGGTGGATTGTGATACCCCACACCGGCTAGCGGAGAGGGGACGAAGTGCCTTATATATGCATGCCCGCCTCCAAATAGCATGAGGCCTTTTAGAAGCTCACTAGCTTCGGGGAGATGGGATCTCCGAAGTTAAGCGTGCTCGGGAGAGAGCAATCTCAGGATGGCTGACCTCCTCGGAAGCTGCTCGCGGGCTCCCAGAAACAAAACAGTGAGGGTCAGCTCAGAGGAGAGTGCCCAGAGCAGACAATATCATGCTACGGTGGAGCGGTCCCGAGATGTAACAATTTGGATCGCGCACTGCAAAAGCGCTACATATTGCATTTTTTAACCTGATGCTCGGATAGTTCACGCTAAATAATTGTGATGCAGGTAATAGCGTAAATGCGTACGCTATTACGCGAAAGAACATATAGCGCACACTATACAACAACAACATTACCCTAATGCCTCAATGGCTCCCGCAAAAGGCGGGGTAAGGGGGGATCGGATGTACGCAGCCTTACCCTTGTCTGAACACAGAGATGCTGTTTCCGGATGATCCAAAATGAAAATTGCATCGAGAATTGCATGGAATGACTAGTACTTAATGAGAAAAAGAAGTGCAGCCACACTATATGTTAAAAAAACTGGTGGAATTCTTGGAGGGCATGATGGTAATTTAGAATCGCAGGTTTACAGAACTCCATCAACTCCACAGCGACACTTCAGAACTCCAAAACAAAACCCTACCTGATACAAATGCTGATCTATTGGTACCTAATGATCAAAGGCCTAGAATTGTGCACGTGTATTCTAGAAGGAAGAGAGGGGCAATTGTGGAAAGTGGCTAGTATTTCTGTTAGAAGAGAGAGAATAGAATAAATAGAATAGGGAGGGACGTCATTTGCATGTTATGTTATTTCTTTTGTTGTGTGGCTCAAAGCTTAGCTTGAGAGAGGGATTATCCCTGGAACCCTTTTTTGTATTTCTTCATCTGATTTCAATTCAATTCTCCCTGCTTCATCCTTAATTCTTCTCTAATATTTGATTACAAGTTCTGTGTTCCTATCATTGGTCCGACCTGCCTTCGATCTGCCGTTTCCCTTTTCGTTCTCCATGGAAACTCGATCTGTGCAATCCCGATTGGATCAACATGATGAGAACATTCAACGCCTTCAGTCTGATGTGGCTGATATCAAATTGTCGCTCGAAACTGAGAAGCTCGAAAATGCTGAATTCCGTAAGGTTATGTTGGGATGGGTGAAACAACAGAACAAACAACCTCAATTTTCAGATGGGAAGGAAGGATCTGTTTTCAGCTATGTTTTCCATTCTGGGGGCGATGATCCACCTGGAGATGGTGAGCGTATTCTCCTAAATCTACCTCCACTGATGGGTTGCCTTGGGCAGTGAAGAAAATCAAACTTCCAGAGTTCTATGGCTTTGATCCACAAGGCTGGATTCAGAAAGCAAAACTCTACTTCGACATTAACGGTACCTCCCTAATTTACGTATTCGCTTGGCTCAACTTAGTATGACAGGAGTGGCTCAACACTGGTTTTCCATTCTTCTACAAGTTCATGATTCGTTAACCTGGGATCAGTTTCAATTGGAATTGCTGCAGCGATTTAGTGGATTGGAAATCCAAAACCCTTATGAACAATTAGCAACGATTAAACAAAATTCATCGATTCATGACTATATCGATGATTTTGAATACTTATTGTCCCTGGTTCCTCGTTTGCCAGAATCGCAGGCATTAGGCTATTTTGTAGCAGGTCTTCGTGACGAGGTGAAGCGTTGGGTGCGATTACATCGTCCTTCTTCTCGCTTGGATGCCATGTATTTGGCTAAGGATGTCGAGGAAATGCTCCGGCCGTCATCGGGAGGAATTTCTCAGTTTCGTTTCCGATATCAACAACAGAACGGGTCAGGTCCTTTTCTTCCAGGTGATCGTTCTTTGGGTCGTAACGAGTCTCGTGGGCTGATTTCTCCAAAATCGGGTAATGGGCCTGTTCGTGGGGAGCCCATTCGAACCTTGAACACCAATCGATCATTGGGCCCTGCTTCATCGGAGATATCTACTGTCTTAAATCGGGATCGTGGAGTTCGATCGCTTACTGCATCTTGAATGGGAGGAGCGGCGGAAAAAGGGTTTGTGCTTTCGATGTGGGCAGCAATTCGGTCCTGCACATAAGTGCCCCGAAGGTAAATTACGTGTGTTGCTACTCGGAGACGATGAGTATTCTGATGATGGAGGTTCCCAATTTCGATTTGATGAACTTCCAGTGGTGGACGATTTAGAATCGCCTTCAATTCCTCAAGGTTCCTGTTCAGTGTTGGAATTTTTTGGAGCTCAATCTTCCGTTTCTGGTGGGAAGACACTGAAACTCGACGGCTCTCTTATGCAAATTCCGGTGGTAATTTTGGTTGACAGTTAGGCTACCCATAATTTTGTGTCCAGCAAATTGGTTCATTCTCTGGGATTACCTATTACTTCTTTCGAAGGTATACGAATTCAACTTGGGGATGGTTATCGTGTTTTAATCACTCAACAGTGTTGCAATATTTCTGTCTCATTGGGGGCTTGTTCTTTTTAATTTATGCTTTAGTTTTTGACACCGTGGATTTGGATATGGTGTTGGGTATGGATTGGTTGCAATCTTTGGGAGAGGTAACTCATAATTGGCAGGATTCTTGGATGCGTTTTATGTATAATGGTGTTTGGGTTACTCTTAATGGTGTTCGTTCTTCCTCTCAGCATCAAGTTGCGTTACATAAATGGTTGTCTTGTGTTGATCAAACTCACTGGGGCACTTCACTTCCTCTTTTTCTTATCTATGGTCTCGATCGATTGTCTTTATCCCAACAACATGATTTGCAGCTGGTGTTGGATGCTTGTAAAGCTGTTTTTAATGCCTTAACTGAGTTACCCCCTGTTCGTTCTCACGATCATAGTATCACCCTTATGAATCCTAATCAACCCATTTGTGTACGACCTTATCGATATCCTTATGTCCAGAAAGCTGAAATTGAGAAACAAGTTCAAGAGCTTCTTGCGTTAGGAATGATCCGTCCTAGCAAAAGTGCTTTTTCGAGCCCCGTTATTTTGGTTCGCAAGAAAGATCAAACTTGGCGTATGTGCGTTGATTATAGGGCCCTTAATAAGGCTACCGTTCCCGACAAGTTCCCAATTCCCATGGTCGAGGAACTCTTGGATGAGTTACATGGGGCACGGTTTTTTTCTAAATTGGATTTGAAGTCGGGCTACAATCAGATTCGTATGCAACCTGACAGTATTGAGAAAACGGCATTTCGTACCCACGATGGACACTATGAGTACTTAGTCATGCCCTTTGGACTTATGAATGCACCCTCTACATTTCAAGCTGTTATGAATGAGATTTTTCGTCCATTATTGCGTCGCACGGTAGTCATTTTTTTTGATGATATCTTAATTTATAGCTCTAGTTGGGATGCACACTTGAAAGACTTGCAACAGGTTCTCGGTATTCTACTTTTGCATCAGTTTGTAGTTAACCAAAAAAAGTGTTATTTTGGTCACACTTCTGTGGAATACCTTGGTCACATCATTTCGGGTGACGGAGTGTCCATGGACCCTAGTAAAGTCGCTGCAGTTTTGGATTGGCCAGTTCCACAACACATTAAAGAACTTCGTGGTTTCCTCGGTCTTACCGGCTATTACCGTAAGTTTGTCAAACATTATGGAAGTATTGCTCGTCCTTTAACAGATTTAACAAAAAAAGATGCTTTTCATTGGAATGAGTCTGCTCAAAAGGCATTTGAGGCCTTGAAATTGGCTCTCGTTTCAGCCCCTGTTTTAGCCTTACCAGATTTCACCATTCCCTTTGTGGTGGAATGTGACGCTTCGGGACGTGGTATTGGGGCGGTCTTAATGCAACAAGGGAAGCCACTTGCTTATTTTAGTAAAGCTTTGAGTGATAGGAATCTGGCCAAATCTGCTTATGAACGTGAGATAATGGCCTTGGTTTTAGCCGTCCAACATTGGCGCTCTTATTTGTTGGGCACCACATTCGTTGTTTACACTGATCAGAAGAGTTTGCGCCATCTGCTTCAGCAACGAATTACTACTCCTGACCAACAGAATTGGGTTGCTAAATTGCTTGGCTATAACTTTGATATTTGCTACAAACCCGGAAGAGAAAATCGTGCGGCGGATGCTTTGTCACGCAAGGCAGATTCTGGTGAGTTTTCCACTCTTGTTTCAGAACCCTTATGGTTACAAGGATCTCAAATGGTGGAGGAAGCCAAGAAGGATGTTACAATCCAAAAAATTATGCAAGCCTGTTTGGAAGGCACCAACGTTCCTCCTGGATTTTTGTTGCATCGAGGGGTCTTATATTATAACAATCGCTTAGTCATTGCTCGTACTTCGACTTTTATCCCTGCTTTACTACGTGAGTTTCATACCACTGTTTCGGGGGGCCATTCGGGATATTATCGTACTTATCGACGGATAGCAACCAATCTTTATTGGCCGGGTATGATTAAAGATGTAAAGAAGTTTGTTCAGGCGTGTGACATTTGTCAAAGATGCAAGACGAGTGCCACTGCCCCTGGTGGTCTTTTACAACCATTAAACATTCCTGAAGCAATTTGGGAGCATCTTTCAATGGATTTCATTTTGGGGCTGCCTAAATCAAAGGGATTTGATGCTGTGTTGGTTGTGGTGGATCGACTCTCTAAATACAGTCATTTCGTGTTGCTTAAACACCCCTATACAGCCAAGACGGTGGCTGAGGTTTTTGTGAAAGAAGTGGTTCGTCATCATGGCATTCCCAAATCTATAATTAGTGATCGGGATCCCTTGTTTATCAGTCGCTTTTGGCAGGAGATTTTTCGTGCCCAAGGAACAGCGTTACATATGAGCTCCGCTTATCATCCAGAGACGGATGGCCAAACGGAGGTAATCAATCGCTGTTTAGAGACGTATTTACGGTGTTCTGCCACTGATCAACCTCGTAATTGGTCAGTGTGGATTCCTTGGGCGGAATTTTGGTATAATACTACGTTTCATGCTTCCACCGGTACTACCCCATTTGAAATTGTGTATGGTCGATCTCCTCCTTCTGTTGTTCATTTCATTCCAGGGGAGGTGCGTGTTCAAACAGTGGCTCAAGAGCTTCTGGATCGAGATGAAGCTTTGAAGCAATTAAAGCAACATCTGTTGTCTGCTCAATCAGCAATGAAGGCACAAGCCGATAAAAAGAGGAAAGAAGTTAATTTTGTGATTGGGGAATGGGTTTATGTGAAGCTGAAACCTTATCGTCAAACTTCAGTTGCAAGTCGTATTCATCAGAAGTTGTCAGCTAAGTTTTTTGGTCCCTTCAAGATTCTCGACAAGCTTGGACCTGTGGCTTACAAGCTGGATCTCCCTCCTACGTCGAAAATTCATCCCGTCTTTCACGTGTCGCTTCTTAAAAAGGCGATTTCTGCCCCTGTAGAACAGAGTTTGCCTCCTGATTTGGAGTTGGGAGTTGATGATGTGTTGACCCCGTTGGCTGTGTTAGCTCGACGATCTCTCAATAATTTTCAGGAACCAACGGAACAGTGGTTAATTCATTGGAAGGGTCAACCAGAAGAGGAAGCTACTTGGGAGGATGCAGTAACTATTCAGAGTCAATTTCCTACTGTCAGTCTTGAGGACAAGACTTTGTTTGAAGGCGGGAGTAGTGATACAAATGCTGATCTATTGGTACCTAATGATCAAAGGCCTAGAATTGTGCACGTGTATTCTAGAAGGAAGAGAGGGGCAATTGTGGAAAGTGGCTAGTATTTCTGTTAGAAGAGAGAGAATAGAATAAATAGAATAGGGAGGGACGTCATTTGCATGTTATGTTATTTCTTTTGTTGTGTGGCTCAAAGCTTAGCTTGAGAGAGGGATTATCCCTGGAACCCTTTTTGTATTTCTTCATCTGATTTCAATTCAATTCTCCCTGCTTCATCCTTAATTCTTCTCTAATATTTGATTACAAGTTCTGTGTTCCTATCACTACCTTTCAGAACTCCAAAAGAAAAATCTGAGATAATCGACTCTTCATAAAATCCATGCGGTACTTCAAAAAACCCTGCCTTTTGGAATGTAATGATTAACTATTATTGTTGTATTGTTATTTATCTCATTTATTTGCTAATATGAGTTTATATATATATATATATATATTATTTTAAATAATTAATTGACATGCTCGAATAGCTTACGCTATGCGCTACGCTATTTACGCTACGCTACAGTGGAACAAAAACGTTACGCACATGAAAAGCGTTATTGAAAACACTGGTTTCCATACATTGAAATAACCAACAAGCAGATTTAGATTTATCTTAGGGATAATGAGAAGTACCCTTTAGGTTTGACCTAATTACCAAAAAAAAAAAAAAAAAAAACTAACATTCAAAAATTCGGAAGTATCCCTGAGATTTGGTCGTGCTAAAACTCAGGGGTTAACTTCAATATTCTTTTTATAGATGTGAAAGGACGTTTCAAATAGTTTTTTTGCTTATGAAGGGGTAAATGTAAGACAAAAACTTTCGGGTATTTTTCTTAATTAGGTCAGACTTTGGGGTTCTTTTTTTAATTAACCCTTTATCTTATAAACATTTCATCTGCAATAGGAAAGTGAAAAGGAAAATCTGGAGGATAGAATAAGTTGTGCTTAGGTTTGTTGCCTTTGCTTTATGATATGAAATCCTAGTAGCAACTTCTAGCTATGAGTACCCGTTAAACCTTGCTTCTTTTTGGCCTTTTTTGCTTCCTAGTGTTGTCGCTCGATCCAGTGGTTGGAGCTTTAGCAGCTGGTAATGCTGTTGTTTTAAAGCCATCAGAAATTGCCCCTGCAACATCCTCGCTTTTATGCGAACTCCTAGGCAAGTACATGGACACCTCGGCTGTTAAAGTTGTCGAAGGCGGTGTGCCTGAGACAACTGCATTGCTTGAACAAAAGTGGGACAAAATATTTTATACAGGTAATGACAAAGCCAATCATTCATGCTGATGTATTACAAATTCCTAATTACCTCAGAACGTAATTCATAATGCATAAATACTGGTGGTTCTTACACCTGTTCAGTTTATTCAGAAAAGATTTGCGAATCAGGTTGTGTAATTTTAGGCCGTGTAGCAAAATGGTTCAATAAAAATGCAGGATTTGCAAATCCATCCCCTGACTATATAAAAAATTTTGGTCTTGAATTCACCAAAAAATGGGGAATTGCACGTGCGGCTCATGTAAATGAAATCCGCTGAAATTAGACCTATATTATGTATGGTGCATTTTACAGGACCAAACTTGAGAGATATTTTATGTAGTTACATTTATAGGACTATTTTGCTACCCGCTAAAGTCGCACAACTAAATTTGCAACTTTCCGTTACAATTCTTGTTCTATATTTGGAGATGAATGGCGACATGTTTCTGAACATAGAGTTTATCCGCTAGGTTGTTTATACTGGATTTTAATTGTTGCCATTATTCTCAAACAGTTCATAAATAGATAAAGAGTTGATCCTGATTCGTTTTAAACTAGTAAATGTATAGGGAATAGCACGGTGGGACGCATTATATTAACTGCTGCTGCAAAGCATCTTACACCTGTGGTTTTGGAGCTTGGCGGGAAATGTCCGGTGGTGGTTGATTCAAACATCGACATAAAAGTAAGTTTATCTACTTCAGGTCAGTTACAAAAATACCCCTAATAAAAATATTTTTTTTTTTTCAAAATTACAAATACCCCTTGATTATTTATTTCTAGTTTTTCAAAATTAAGACCTCAAGACGATGATTGCAGTTCTCAAGAGGAGTATCTTTTGAAATTGGGCAAAATTACCAATTAGGGGTATGGACTTTCCCATATTTTGCACTTATGGTAACAAACTTTTTTTTTTTTGTATCATTTAGGGGTATGAACTTGTTTCCGTCCAACCAAGTTAGGGTATCCGTGAATTTCCGTCAGTTGAAGTTAACGTACTTTCTGACCCGTCTATTAAGTCACACGTGTCACCTTCTGATTGGTCCACGTGTCTCTGGTTGACCTTCATCTTCTCCGGTCATCTTCTCCGGCAACGAAGAGCTTTTCCCGACCACTATTTTTTTTCACCCATTTTTTCATCTCATTTCTTTCGGCCACCCTTTTATCCGGCAAAGTTTTTTTCCTGCCACCCTTTTTTTCCTACCAAGTACCTCCGTTTATATATATATATTGTAGTTGCATGGCCGGAAAAATAGATGAAAAAAGTGGCAGGAAAAACTGGTCGGAGAAGGAGAAACCAATCAAAGACACGTGGACCAATCAGAAGGTGGCACGTGTCACTTAACGGACATGTTAGCAAGTTCGTTAGATATAACTGACGGATTTTCACGGATACCCTAACTTGGCTGGACGGAGATTTTCACGGATACCCTAACTTGGCTGGACGGAAACAATCACATACCCCTAAATGATGCAAAAAAAAAAGTTTGTTACCATAATTGCAAAATTTGAGAAAGTTCATACCCCTAATTGGTAATTTTACCTTTAAAATTTTGCTAAACCTCTTGTGTAGTTATTGCAATTCACCCTTCCATTTACCCAAAGTTGTCCACTTGTGGAATCAATACCAGCAAGTGTCATTACTTCATTAGATATAAATCATGTCATTTCAAAAGGTTGCAGCAAGACGAATAATTGCTGGCAAGTGGGGATGCAACAACGGACAAACCTGTGTCGCGCCAGATTACTTAATAACTACAAAAGAGTATGCTTCAGAATTGGTAAGCAACCACATCTGATTGAGTTAAGAACCATATCTCGCATATCGACAAATGTGTTGAGTTTCTTAGTTTTTTCTCTCTCTCTCTCTCTCTTTTTTTTTTTTTTTTTTTTTTCTGTATGATCAAATTTTGATGACCTTCTCAGATAGATGTTTTTTCAACTGAACTTGAGAAATTCTATGGAAATGATCCTCTGCAATATAAAGACTTGTCAAGAATCATAAACTCCCGTCATTTTGACCGCCTAAAAACGTTATTGGATGACAAAAAGCTTTCTGGTAAAGTAGTTATTGGAGGCCAGAGTGATAAAGCCAATCTGTGAGTTCAAATCATACACTTGGTTCTGTACTCCTTTTTTTTTGTTTGTGTGTGTGTGTGTGTGTGTGTGTGTGTGTGTGTGTGTGTATATGTGTTTTCATTTTTTTTTTTCTACAGCAAGATTGCTCCCACGGTTGTACTGGATGCCCCAAAAGATTCCCTTATCATGAATGAGGAAATTTTTGGTCCTTTACTTCCCATTGTCACGGTAGAGACTTAAGCTTCTGGTAGATTTTAGTTTGAACCAAATTTATATTGCATATACTATTTACTTTTCCGATGCACCGTAAAGCTAGTGCGTTCTGAACATTGCACGAGCAAAGATTTGCCCATGGTGATTGGTGAGAATGATGAAGTCAAGGAAAAAAACTAAAGCCTTTATTCCCAAGTAGAATTTTGGGTACGCCACATGAACCACAATGCAAATCACGTAGAATCGCTCGCTCGCACGAATGTTCCTTTTCCACTGGTTCCTCTCATTACAGATTCCTTCTCCACTGATTCTTCTCATTACATTTATGATCCCTGTCTATTCCCTTCACTTCGAAATCCGACTTATGGAATCAGAGGAACCGAGAAGGAAGATTCATGTGAGTGGTTCTACGAATGGCAAATTCAAGAAAATTTATTCAACTAATAGAAAATTCCCGTCTTCGTGGGAAATATTGTTAAACACATTGCAAAAAATATGATGTTTGTGCTAACTCCTGTTTTTGCTGGCGGCATCTTTTAATTCCTTTTGCTGTTTTTACGTTATGAAGGTCGACAGAATTGAGGACAGCATTGCCCTAATCAATTCTAAAGGCAAACCTCTTGCGGCATATCTATTTACAAATGACAAAAAACTCAAAGAGGAATTCGTAGGAAGCGTCTCGGCGGGGGGCATGGTCATTAATGACACAATTGTGCATGTAAGTCTTTTTCCCTCCCTAAAGTTATATCTAATATCCTCACCGAAGCTTTTTTTCCCTTGCACACGTGCTTATATAGCATGCAAGTTATATCTTCAGTCCTCAAAAGCTTTTTTCACTTGCAAACATGCTTATATATCATTCTTTCTTATTTCTTCCTTGATGTTTACAAGATGAATCTTCCCTTCTATGGATACATGCAATAATGGGTGTGTCATAAGGCCGAAAAAATTGGGTCATAAGGCCGAAATTCCTTTGGACTGTCATTTTTGGCGCTCATGTCCGGACAACAACAACATCTAAGCCTTAGTCCCAAAATGATTTGAGGTCGGCTAACATGAATCAAACTTTGAAACCGTCAATGATCGTTACATAAATAACATAAAAGGAGAAAAAGAGGGAAAAAGGTAGAGAAAAAAGCAAATAAAAAAAGAGAATGAATGTATAAAAGAAATGAAAAATGAAAAATGAAAAATCCTGAAAAATAAATTAAAAGATAACATGGATTAAAAAAAAAATCAGATTCCATCCACCATCCGTATTCTTTTCCGCCACATTTGCTTCTCTATCGCCATACTTTCTCCAATTTCAAGAAACCACATATCATTTTCAATCATCTTTATCCAAGTTTTCTTGGGTCTTCCTCTACCTTTCACAACATTACTTGTTTCCCAACTTTCTAGCCTCCTCACTGGGCATCAACAGGTCTTCTTCTCACATGACCAAACCATCATAATCGATTCTCCATCATCTTGTCTTCTATAGCCGTAACTCTTACCTTCTCTCTAATCACCTCATTTCTGAGCCGATCCTTTTTTGTATGACCACACATCCATCGTAGCATACGCATCTCCGCCACATTCATCTTTTGAACGTGACACTGTTTTACAGCCCAACACTCGGTGCCATATAACAGCGCAGACCTAATTGCCGTGCGGTAAAATTTACCCTTTAATCTATGAGGCATGTCAGGATCACATAAAACCCCTGTGGCACTCTTCCACTTCAACCACCCGGCCTTTATTCTGTGAGCCACATCGCCATCTAGCTCTCCATTCTTTTGGATAATAGATCCAAGATACCGAAAGAAAGTGGATCCATGAACAACTTTCCCATCAAATGTGATCATCCCCGCCTCTCTATCACTGTTTTCGCTAAACCTACACTCCATATATTCAGTCTTACTTCTGCTCAGCCTAAAACCTCGAGCTTCCAAAGTATCCCTCTAAAGGTTTATTAGCCGGACCTTGCTTTAAAATTTAGATGAATCAGCCGCCCGGGCCCACCGTCTGTTGGGCCAAATAGGCCCGATTCTTTAGGTTTATTATATTACTCGGGCTCGACTCTATATGTTCTTCATCTAATGCTATAGAGAGATGAATGCATTATCAAACTAGAAAAGATTAATTCCAAAAATAAAAATAGATGTTTTAGAAAGAAGAAGAAAAAGAAACCAACTACCTTCCAATTTACTAATAATCGCCTTAATATTTGTTTCTACGTTCCGAATCTTTAAAGGGAGACATATGTCGGAGGAAATACAAGGTTCTAGGTGTTCTTGTATTAATCCTATTTGTATTTGAAAAAATACAGTAAAACTTCTATAAATTAAAGATTTTACAATGAGCTCAGAACCACGTAAATATATGAATTTGAAGAGGTTATAACTAAAAAAAAGTAGTATAATATATACGTAATTAATTTATCAAGTATTAATTTATAGAAATTATATTATAAAAGGATTGAATGTACTTGGGCTAAATCACAACGAACAAGGTGGACTCATCATAGCAAACTTGTTGGTGTAGGTTATCGAGCGCAATCTGCCATTTGGAGGAGTTGGGGAAAGTGGAATGGGAGCATACCATGGCAAATACTCTTTTGATACTTTCAGCCACAAAAAGGCCGTTTTACAACGTGGATCAGTGGATGTAGACTTAATATATCCACCATTCACCCCATTGAAGGTAAAACTTTTGAAAGCGCTTATAACTGGCGATATACTAGGTATTCCTCGTGCTTTGATTGGTTGGTAAGATTTAATTACGTTATTCTCGATACCCAAATACTTTCGAATCTACCATGTCAACGTTAGAATCACTTATAGAGCTCCTTCATTGTCCCTCTTGCGTGGCCGGATACGTACCTTCATTAGCATATTTATTTTGTGAGGAAGTTTAAAGTCACCAACTCAACAAAATGTACATGAAAATGTATATGAAATTTGTTTTATGGAAATTATTATGATGTACAGTAGAATCATAATAAATTAATAAGGTCGGAACCAGAAAAGAAAATATTATTTCGTCGAGATTATTCAATAATCGAGGTAAATTTAACACTAAATCTTTTATATCCAGACTAATAAAAAGTATTCGCTAATCGAGATTATTAATTTATCGAGTATTACTTTATCGTTGTAACTTGGAACTTCTATATTTGAATATTATGATGACTTGATATTGCATTTGAAGTCTATATACATGCAAGTCAAACCCGCCAAAACTGGGCGACGTGTGGTTATATTCCGGAAAATGAGTTGTTACAGACTTGTGTAGTTATATTCTCCATATTCACTTTTCATTTTTTCCTGTGCTGGAAAATAAAATTTGAAAAATTAGTGGTTCCAATTTGAATATATTATTAGTAATATTTGGTATTATTATAATATTATTGAATAATATGATAATATTAATATAATATTAATAAGATATATGTTATCAATAATCACAAATAGATAAACATTATATCAATAATAGCTATTATGTTATTATTCTTCGCGTATAATGTTTATCTATTTGTGATTTTTTTATTATTTTGAGTTGGTTTGACAATCAAATACTTAATTTAATGTCTTGATTGTTCACGAAGTTTTGCTGCTATATTATATGGACTTGGATCCCTTGCAGTGCACAGTAGGTGCTGTGCACTGTTGTGCGTCGGATGGAACACGCACAAACACACACACTCGTGTGGGTGTGTGTGATCGGACGGTTGGGATGCAACACAGAGGATCCAAGTCCATATTATATTGAGTATACTACTAACATAGACTAATGCTATTATTGTACATGTGTAGTATTATTTGATTCTTTTTGTTATTAAAAAATGATTTTTAATAATATTTTTGGGTATGCAAATGTATTTTATATCATAGATGTGAAAATGTAATTAATTAGATATCTAAAACGGATGAAAAATAACTAACTTATTTTATTTTAAAGAAATAATTAGTAAGTTATTGTCTCTTAGAGAAACAATTGTTTTGATATCTATATATGTAAAGAGAATTTGTTCCTAAAAATTGGCAAAATTTTTGTTTCCCACCCAAAAGCTATGTCTAAAAAAGGAAAATGCTATGCTACCTATTTTATAAGTCCCTAATTTCCCCCAACATCCTAATCAGATGGATTTTATTGGACCCCTCGTGTATAAATATGAGTCCCACGAGTAAAAACACGACACATGTCATTTGGGAACATATGTTGGGACCAATTTCGGGTTGTGTAGAACTCTTTCTAAAAATGTGTTTACCTTTTTACGTGTAATAAATTTTTGTAAAAATAAAGCAATTTATTTATGTGAATCAATTACCAAAAAGTACACATTTTACCCAAAAGTATGTGAACACTTCATTGTTTTGTGAACACATCCTTCCAAATAAAATTAAACAATTCTGACAATAATTAATTATTAAGATACACATCTTACCAAAATTAAATATGGAAATTATTTACACTTTTTTATAATTCAATTAACAGAAAAGAAAGTCTGGGCACTTCATTATGCTTTGAATACCAATTGTAAATTAATTTTTTCCTCAAAAATAAAAAATTAATTATTGACACCAAATATTAAATTTTTTACAAAATATATATTTTCCTTACAAGCTAAATACCTCAGAAACAACTAAGCAATTCATTGTTTCCTTAAATACTCATATGGAAATAATAAGCAATTAATTTATTTTTCTTAAAAAAAATAAATTGTGTTCACGATCTATATCTTTCCTCAATTTTAGGCATTATACACGTACTGTGTGCTTTTATAATATTCTATTCCATAAAAAAATTGGTATTATAAAATTCTTATAGAAAAATCCAAATTGTATATTAATTTCCCCAAATATCAAGTGAAAAAAATTATAGACACAAAGTATATCTAAATATTCGTATATTATACACATAAATATAATCTGGTATCATAAAATTCTAATCAAAAAATCCGTGAACAAAATTATCTAAGATTATATAAAATATATACTCCTCTATTTCATATTAAGTAACATTTTATTTTTTCAAGTGAAACTTTGACCAGGTATTATTTTATAAAATACGATTGTGAAATTTATAGTATTAGATTTTCACTAACAAATATTTTTATAATAGTAATTTTATTATTATGTTTTAGAGATAATTTATGGTCAAAATTCAATTTAAAAAAAACAAAACATCATTTATTATGAAACTAAGGTATTCTCCTGCAAGCTATATATTTTAAGAAATAATAAAGCAATTAATTGTTTTCCCAAAATACTCATATGAAGATAATAAACAAATTAATTATTTTCCTTAAAAAGTGAGTATTGTGCAAGATATTTCACTTTCCATCAATTTTGTGTATTATATACATTAGCTTTTACAATATTCCACTCCATAAAAAATCAGTATTATGAAATGCATACCAAAAAAGTCCGTGAATAATAAGATTATATAAACTATATATAAGTTTTGTTGCAAGCTAAATATTTTCAAAAATAATAAGCAATTAATTGTTAAAAAATTAAAGCAATTAACTGTTAAAAATTAAGGCTAAATTTATTATGTAATTGTGTCTATTTTTTATTTATGATAAAACACGTATAATCATTATGGTAAGTGTGTGAACTGATAATAATAATTTTTATAGATTGTGCAAAATTGTTAAAACAATTTTGAATCTACAATTCATATTTAAAAATATATAATTAAAAGTTTTTTTTTTGGATTTTTTTATTGATATTATACTTTCAAACAATAATTATTTTACGGAAAACAATTGGATTGCATGTTGCTCTTGTATTATTCAAATGTTTTTCATGGTAGATCAACTTTTTATTTAATTGTAATTCAATATGGTATTATAAAAGTTGAAAATAATCCAGTAAAATTAGGTATCCAACGTCAATTTATTAGTTTACTTTATATATGCAACACCCTCAAATAGGTTCAAGAATATTGCAGCGTTGTAGATTATTCTCGCGAGGATTTATCAAGCTAAATATATTGAAACTCAATACATAAGTGATCAGCAAGATCATACCATACAAATGCAATAATCAAAATGCAACGAACAACCGACAACAGTTGTGTACCTCGACACACAGTCACTTCAATACAACAACATACCCATACGAAGGTTAGAATAAAATCAATACAAAGGACAAGGACAAAGTACGACTCTCATGTGATTAACATCATCGCATTTTATCATTTTTCATGCTGCCCACATGACTGCTACTTCGCACCACGAAGTACCTGAAATGCATCCACCCCTAAAGGGATCGGTGGTGGAATTGTTAGTGCAAGTACAACGATATACAAGCTAAACATATCATATTTTCAAGTATAACCGAACAAGTCATATCAGTCAAACAATCATCACCGTCACGTCACAAACTTCACGGTCTAGACAAATATAATAACACACTAACAAGGACAATGGACAAGTCTACATGAAAGTATTCTTTCAAAGAAAATCCTGAGAGCAAATGCTTTAATCAAAACGTTCAAGTCCTCTAAAAACAACTTTTAGAACAATACTTTGAAATATCTCGGATAGTTTCACTAAATAAAATCCTCAGACTTTTTGCCTATAAATTTGCAAAATTATTTCGAAGACATTTGAGTCTCGGTCCAAAAACTCATTGTCTAACGAGAACTTATCATCATTAAACAAAATACTGGTCCTCAACCTCACATTGCGTACTAATCACTCGAGGGTTTTATTCTGATAAGGCCCTTAGCACAAATCTCAGAGTCCCGTGGAACATCCAAGATGGATAACCCCATCCTGACCAGACCCCTCGGCATAGTTCCCAAAGTGCCGTCGGACATCATCAGGTGGACACCACTCATAACTTAAACAAAAAACATATGAAAATCCACAACTGCACATAAGAATTCAAATTACGGACAAACACAACACCAATCAATTCAATAAACACTGAACATCCCACAGGTGCAGCAATCGTCAAACAAGAAAAATTATGTACACTTTGTGCTACAAACCAAGTATCACACTATAATAATAGCACACAATTAACAACCCAAGTACCTTGTAGTTCAAGGATCATTACAGTTATGTACACGCTATAACGCAGTAGCAACCAACGCGTTTATATTCAAGGAAATACGAGGTGTATAGGTAGGACACTTACCTCAAATAGACTTTAGGATTATAGGGGTATTTAACAATTTTTGTATCATTTTATTTTAGTTATATGGGAGATTTATATTCCTAAAGTCTAAATAGGAGATTTTACAATAATACGGATACCCTAATTTGGTTGGACGGAAGTTTATACCCTTAAATGATACAAAAAAAAATTGTTGCCACAGGTGCAAATTTTGAAAAAATTCATACACCTAATTGATAATTTTGCCTAAATTAAATAGTCATATTAGCTTATGTTGTTTTAAAATATAGCTGATTATTCTATGTGTAATTGGATAGATACATTATTCCTATGTATTTTCAAAAAAATATAAAGATCAGTGCATGTTTATATTCAGAAGTGCAGATTACCTCATCTATAATTCTATTAAAAGAAAGTCATGGACATGTGTCATTTTCTTAAATTTTCTATTTTTTTTTGAAAAATATAATTTATATAGAGAGTATTTTCAGGAAAAAAATCTGGATATATATTGTGGAAATTTTACTTGATAACTTTCTACTTATTTTTTCAATAAAAATTCTATTTTTATTTTTTTGCTTAAAATTCTAAATATTTATAATTTTTGTTGTATCAAGTTTATCCTTAATGAAAAATATATCAAGTTAATTCTTATTTCACGATCTTTAATTAGTCTTTCATATTGGATTTAGTAAATTTGATATATTTACTTTAATGACTGATTGCACAAAAAAAATTTATATTAGAAAAAATGTGGAAATTAGTTTTCAGTAAAATTAATTGATGTAAAATAAAAATAAATTAACTCGCTTTTTAAAAATTAGATTTAAATTCATATTACTTACATAAAAAATAAATTATGTTACTTATTTAATTATAATAATAAAAATAGTAAAACACGTATTGCACAAATACACACACACACACACACACACACATATATATATATATATATATATATATGACTTAATCACATACTACTTTCTGCCCTCAAATTTGTTTTTATCTTTTCTTTTCGGTATATCCTCCAAATTTGTTCATATAATGTACACTAATTAACTTAATACTACACTAATGTGAGACTTATTTTCCAATTATATTACACTCCATAATACATTCAACAACTTTTTTTATTAATCCGTATAAAAAATACTCAAGAAAAAATTTGGAGAACCGAGAAAATATTTTTTTAAATATTAAAATATTTTGTCTGATGCATCGCACAGGCGAACATCTAGTTTGTATAAGAGAACAAAGTGTTGGCAAAATAAAAATCGAAGACTTGAATAAACGGTAGAAAATTGAGAAGACAATTTATTCAATTAAAACACTGCAAAGAAAGTGTTGGCAAAATCAAATATTTGCTGATGACGAAATCGAAAGGAAGTCGATGTTGAGTCCAGAAAATCTGTCTCCTTAAAGGAGATTCGCCCTCTCCACAATGTATAGTGTCTGCCTTCGAGGATAAAACAACACCTCGATGCACTGATTCGATGATCACTACACCCTCCGCGAACTAGAATAAAATCCGTATACTATCACCGACACGACCGAGAAGGAAAAAACAAATAAGGAAAATGGACTGTAGAAGCTTGAAAAAAACCGTATGCCGAGGGTAAAAATCGGACCCCTCTAACCGGGTATTTATAGGTGAAGACGAGAGAGGGACATGTGCTGGAGGAACTCTAAATCGATTATGATTGGTCTATTTGATACTTATCCTAATCTGTTAATATATTAGTCCGATAATTACCAATTAGCTTGATAGTTATCCTAATATATTAATTCGATAATTATCAATCTAATTTGATATTTATCTTGATCCGATAAATTCGAATTTTATGATTGAGGCAATTTAGCAAAAATGATTTTTTTGCCAATTAAAATTGCAGTAAAAAGATAATTTCGAGACGCCGAGGCAAATCACCCTTCGACCGGACCCAAACCGAACCGGGCCAGCTAGCCGGCAGGACGAGCAGCAACAGCACAAGTGTGTGTGTGCGCGAGGAGCGCCCAATCACACATCCACTCATGTCTCACTTGTTGTTGTGAACAAGAATTTGTGCATATCACCTTATATACACATAATTCTTCTTACTTTTCTCCAATGTGGGATAGGATCTCAAACTCACTTCCAAAGAGTTCACTTTAGAACATTATATCTCACTCATACCTCAATCATTTTGAGTGTTCTTACATCTTTTGAAAATCTCTTATGGAGTACTACGTATTCCAACTAAATCCCGACTTTAACTCATAGTCTGACACACTCAAAATTGCCTCTCAAGTGGACTGCTCAAAACAGCCCAATTTTCATCTTTTTCCCAACACAAAGAGGGTGGAATGCACTTTTCTAAAATATAATAGAATAGGCTATTTTTTTTTTAAAAAATACAAAAAATAATATACTTATTTCTAATCTATAATTCTATTAAAAGAGAGTTGGGACATGTGTCATCTCTTAAATATTTTAATTTTTTAAAAAATTATAGCTTATATATAGAGATGTCTTCTCAAAATTTCAGAATATAAAGAGAAAATCTGGATATACATTGTGGGAGTTTTGTTCCACAACTTACACTATCTACCAATAATTTTTTTTCCTAGCTTAAGATTCTAAATGTTTATAATTCTTTTGTCAAGTTCATTCTTAATGAAAAATATATCAAATTAATTCTTATTTCACGATCTTCAATTAAAGTTTCATATTGAATATAATAAATTTGATAGGATTACATTAATGACCGATTGCACAAAAATTTTATATTAAAAAAAATATGAATATTAGTTTTCAGTAAAATGAACTATTACAGAATAAACATAAATTTATTCACGTTTAAGAAATTAGATTTAAGATTCATATTGTCGACATAAAAATAAATTATGATATTTATTTAATTTTAATAACTAAAAAATAGTTAAACACACGCTGCAAACACACACATATATTATGACTTAATCACATATTACTTTCGTCCCCAAATTTATTCTTACCTCTTATATTCGGTATGTACCCAAAATTTATTCATATAATAGACACTAATTAACTTAATATTACGCTAATGTGAAACTTGTTCTCCAATTACATTACGCTTCATGATGCATTCAATAATTTTTTATTAAGATCCATATCGAAATTCCCAAGAACATATTTGGGGATATATAGAATATTTTTTTAAGTAAAAGAAAGTTGTGTCTGATGCATCGCACGAAGGAACATCTAGTAATATAGAAGAATAAATGACTCGTTTTGTAAAACACGTCAAATACAAGGGGTGTTATACCAACCGTCGATACGCTCCAACGCAGGCGTGGTTTGTAAAATAAGCGTCACCGGAAAAACGTGCGAAAGTAATGCAGAATATAGTTATTCACAAAGAGTGTGAACTTATACAGACCCATTTTCCAACATATGCCAGTATTATTCTTTTTTTTTTTGAACGAAAATATGTCAGTATTATTCACACCAGAAAAATTAGGGATTAAAATTCCGTCCATTCTTTTATACAGAAACTAAAACTTTTTATATTTTCAAGTGATGTCAAATCCTCCATATTTTACATAAGAATTAAATACTACCTCCTATACTTATTTTTCCGTCCAAGAGAGATTAATAGTGTGAATTTTTAGGCTGGATTGCACCGAATCTTTTCCAATTCCTCAACACAGGCGCCAAACCTCCTATAATCTTATATTCGATCGCTTCTTCGTCAAACCTTATATTCTATCGTGAGTAGCATACAACCCCCTATAGGGCTGGGCAAAACAAACCGCCCCGCCCGCCCCGCACCGCACCGCACCGCAAAATAGCGAGGCGGGGCGGTTTCAAATGTTGATTTCGCCCCGCCCCGCACAAAACCCGCACCGCACCAAAATTGCGGGGCGAATGCGGTTTATTTTTTCCCAACCGCCCGCAAAACCGCCCCGCCCCGCATATAACAAGGAAAACACTTAGATATTTATATAAATATTGTATTTCTACCCGCCCGCAAAACTATGATTTTGTGCGGTTTTCAATATCAAAAATGCCCCGCCCCGCAAAAACCCGCACCGCACAAAAATTGCGGGGCGGATGCGGTTTTACCTTCGCCCCGCCCCAACCCGCCCCGCCCCCAGCCCTAACCCCCTATATCTATTTCCGTCCAAATAGGACTAACGACGATGACATTCGACTTAATTGCCCCCCATTACTTTAACAACAATATCAATTTCGTAGCCGCGTCTGTTATCGTAAATATATTTTGAAAATCTATAATACTATAAGATCCAGTCCCTAAATTTAATGTGGAGTTATGATGATAAAGTTTTTAGAGGTAGAATCAAGTTGGAGTCGTTTAGTAGTTGCATAGAGTACAAGATAACTAATGCTCGGAATTCAATGCAGGCTCATAATAACTATACAATCATGAAAGGAGATGAAGTGCAAGGGTTGTCCGAATTGATCACATGGCATTTAGTATAGAATTAAAAGTCGGTTAGATGAAGTGCAAGGGTTGCGAAAGGTTGCAAGAATAATTAATGATTTAACCTAATTCATGCCTATATAAACCGGCCAAAATCACATTTAGTATGTACATTTGAAGATGATTCACACATCTTTTAGATCTTTGATTGTTGGTAGCGGTATGTAAATTCTCTTTTGCAACATTTTGGAGATGATTCACACATCTTTTAGATCTTTGTAATTAACTTGGTCTTCTTCTTTTTCTTAATTTAGTTATCATACGCATGTACCATGAAAATCACACAAGATCATGCATGCTCACACAAATGGAACCAAAGATTGGGATACCAACTATTTTCTTTGTTTCTTACATATTTAGATGATTGTTATAGATAAAAATATATATAAATATATGTATTATGTTAATGCATTTTCATATACAAGTAATTTGTATGCGTTTTCTATTGATGTAGCTCACATGTGCGAATCGATTCAAGAAAATGTGCACGAGCATGTATGTAAAGCAATATTTAAATGGTTAAATGATACTTTTTAGCATGATTAGTTTATGTAAGTAGTTGATTTCGAATGCTCTTTGAGAAATATTAGAATGAATTTATCGTGTGCAATTGAATTATTATTGAAAAGAAGAAGGTTCACGCATCGGAAAGTGTTTTCTTTTTCTATATGTATAATCATTAGTGAGAAACCAATATTTACGCCCATTAAATGAGTTTGCCATAATAGCAAAATATGACATATTAAAAATATCACATTGAGTAATGAATAAAAAGAAAAAAATACATAATTTTGACTTAAATCCGTTTGTAAATTATAAATATCAAATAACAAAGTTGAGTTTTAAACATAAGCAAAAGTTCAAACTTTTATCGAAAAACAAAACCGGTGCATTTAATGTGAAGTATATACAACATCGAGATGGAAGTGCAAGGCTTGCCGGAATTTATCACATGATATTTAGTAATTAGTATAGAATTAAAAGTCAGTTATGGAATGAGATGAAGTTGAAAAGGTTGCAAGAATAATTGATGATTTAACCTAATGCAATATATATAGATATATGTATTATGTTAATGCATTTTCATATACAAGTAATTTGTATGCGTTTTCTATTGATGTAACTCACATATGCGAATTGATTAAAGAAAATGTGCACGAGCATGTATGTAAAGCAACATTTAAATGGTTAAATTATACTTTTTAGCATGATTAGTTTATGTGAGCATGCAACTTGAATAATGAATATAAAAGAAAAAGTACATAATTTTTGCTCAAACACATTTGTAAATTAAAAAAATTAAGTGTAAGACATAATAGTGGAGTCCAAAGGTTTTAGGAATTATTAATAGTGTGTTAATTAATATTCATTTAGTTGGCTATTTAGAATTGAGTTTATTGATAAATTTATTAATATTAGTTAGACTTCAATGTTAATTTTCAATGAAATTAGTTGTACAATAAAATGAGATGAAGTTAAAAAGGTTTGTAACGATTTTTATACAGTTTATATGGCATTATTATATATACATTATTACACAAACTTTAACTTACAAACTTAATAAAGAAAATATTTAACGCACATTAAACTATAACCAATTAGATAGACCCTGTGTGCTCCATATTACCATGCAAAAACCATATAATGGAAGTATTGTAGGGCTAAGTAATAGACCAAAAGAAATAAAGCCATTTTTTTTATCATGCAAATAAGTAATAGACCAAAAGAAACAAAGTCATCACAACTTAATAACCAAAAACCCATATATAAAATACAACACCACAAAACCAAAACAACGTCAAACACTTTTAAATTTTTATACAAGAAAGTTAAAACATTTCATACAACATACTAAACAATAATTAAGTATACACTCGTCAATATACAGAAGAATACACGATTAACAATTAGATTCTTAGCCCGTGCGTAGCACGAGTTCTGCATGTCTCGTATAACAATAATATTACTCTTGTTAAAATGTAACGTTAATATTCATAAAATTAGGAGGGGATTCCACTTCATCAATATAAAAATTTTAAAATATTTAAATAAATCTAAAAATAATAGTTAAAATATGGTAATCTTTAGATGAATTTAAAATATCATCAAGTATTTATTGTTTTAAAAAAAAATACTATTACAATCTAAATCTTTTTAGAAAATCTACAAAGCATAACTAAATTATAAACAGGATTTGGCAAAATCTCTGAATCATATCGGGTTTGGATTCTGAGCTCTCTCAATTATTTCAAGTCGAGTTCGAGTCGCCTTTTTTTTGTCTACCATGATCGTTGTCCCGAGTCTCGATCATAAAACGAGACTTATGTGAATACTTACATGTTAGATTATTTTAAATCGAGTTTGAGTCGCCTTCATATGTCTACCATGATCGTCTCTTAATGTTTTTAATATTGAATTTTGATTTTTATTTTATTTAATATTATACCAATAAATATAAAAATTATATTATTTGATACATGTCGTAAATAATTAAAAATACTATTCCGTAGCAAGTTTCACGATGCAAAAGAAAAATAATACTTATTTTTTTTATCCAATAACACCTATTTATATACAGAGAGTATATAACATCTTATATACTAAAAGCTTAAGTTGTCTTATAAATGCAAAGTGCTCACAATAAATGTTTCATGAATTGAAAGTGAAATATGAAAGGTTCATGTGTTAGTACATTGATATAAGGGAGTAAGACATGGAATCGTCTTGACAAAAGTCTCAAAGAATACAAACAAAAATGCCATGAATGCATAAATTAAACACATCAATTAGTGGTTAGTCTTTACCTTCCCGTCCATGAGTTCTGAATATTTTATCAACTATATAATGTGTCAAAAATTACACACAACAAACCACAACTTCCTCCACACCGCATTTACACGCTACAACTTATTATGGTGGTAAAGTAAGCATCATATCGTTTTACTTATTTAGCATATTGATTTATATTATTTTATGTAAATTTCACGTGTGTTTTTTGTGTGTAACAATGTAGGACATAAAGATGGTAGCTTAGTAGATTTGGTAGTAACATCATATTTTCTAATGGTTTAAGAGATCATACACATCGTTGTCTTATCAATTAAGTGGAACATGCACGGACATTTTTACTTTGATCGAAAATGCAATATATTGATTAACTGTATTTAAGTTACTAACGATCAACTATATCTATTTTTTTGTAGCGCATCAAGAAGCATTAAAGAAAGAGATCGAGAAGTCACAAAAATTATGTCAAGAACAAAACATGCAAAAGGCCAATGAACAACAATGACAAAGACAACAAAAAAAAAAAAAAAAGATCAACGTTGCGGCCACCTGTGGGATGAATACTTAGCATTCGTATTAATAGTACGTTACAAATTAAACATGCAATATTTTACTTCATGTAATACCGATAAACGGGCTAATACTATTGATTCGTTAGCAAGTAAGTTTATTGAAAATAACGTGACGAGCATTCAATTTTTAGTTAATAATTATTACTACACTTTGTTGGTGCATTTTAATATTTTTGCTCTTAATGTAGTTTTTTGTCTTGCGTTGTGTTAATGTCACTTTTTTAATTAAACGTCTTGGAATATTGTGTGTCTTTGATATTTGATATGACTGTGTAAATTATGTCGATGTTACATATTGCAAATGGTAGTATATAATAAAAATATAACAAAAATATCTTCACACTATCATCATAACAATGAGAATCTTTTAAATCGAAGAACTATATAAAGGAGAAGAAAATTGTATTTCAAATGTTATCCACATATCACGAGGTAAGCATTATTCATTTGAGTTTGAGATCATGTGATTCATGTCGTCATACTGTAAATACTTAGAATGAGTTACTAATGAATGCTCCAAATTCGATATTATAGTTTATGGAAAAATATTTTAATAATGCATTAATTAAAAAATAATTTATGTAAGTTACTCACATTAAAAGATTACATATGAAAAGCCTCATTTAAATATAACATTTTGCAAAAAACCTCTTCACATTAAAGAAAGAGATTGACAAGTCACGGAAATTGTATCAAGAACAAAACATGCAAAATGCCAATGAACAACAACGACAAATACAACAAGAAGAACAACAACAACAAGAACAACGCCACGGCCACCGGTGTCAATATAGATGAATACCTGGCATTCATATTAATAGTACGTTACAAATTAAACATGCAATATTTTACTATACGACTTATAATTTATTATACGAATTATAATTTATACTCTTGAATATACTAATCACTTTAATGTTTTATGTTTTTATAGTTTTGTTAAAAAGGAAATTTGTTTTATAGTTCGCTTTTAAACATCAACCGAAAATTAGTCCCGAACATTACGAAAAAAAACAATTAGATCCAACCTGAGTGCATCGCATGGGTCCTGAGGCAGTCCAAACCTGTGTGCATTGCACGTGGATGAATATAAAAGGTCTCCAACATTAATGTCATCGCTTCATATTTAAAATAATTTATGTAACTTATACATATTAAAAAATTACATGTGAATAAACTCTTTTCAATGTAACATCTTGAAAAAAATCTCTTCACATATACTCTTTTAATGTCAATAAACTATTTTAAATGTGTGTCATGCTTAGAAATGTGATACCATCACAGCTTAGATATATAATGACGAAAATAAGTTAAAAATTACGATATAAAAACTTATATACAAATGTGCAACTCAATAAAGTATTCTAAGTACGTATAAAGCTTAGCAAATGTGTGACACCATGAAAACTTAAATATAAAATGACGAAAATAAATGCCGAATATTACGCTATGAAAACTTCTATATAGCTCATGTGCATCGCACGTATTTTAAATCTATGAAAACTTCTATACAGCACATGTGCATCGCACGGGCATCGTTGACTATCATAAGAAATAGTTATAACTTAGCCCAATGTATTAATATTAGTTAGTTCCAATTAAAAATGATAGAGTCAATACCAAAATAAATAGACAAAAAATATTACGTAAAAAATACATCTTAAAAGATTACATGTCAATAAACTATTTTAAATACGTATCATGCTACAAAATGTATGCTACCATGACAACTTATATATACAATGACAAAAATACGTCTCGAATATAAAATGACGAAAATAAATGACGGATCCATGATCAAAATGACGAAAATTTGTGCTGAACAATAACAATTTAAATATATAATACCATCATATACAGCCCGGGGCATCGCCCGGGTCTGAATGACTCGTATACTATGATTTCCATAAAGCGGATCAATTAATGTGTTCAAACCATTGTAGAATATAAATTTTTATATTTGGCATTTTTATAGCATAATTATTTTAATGCTATACTACTAGTCACGTATTTTCAAAATACATATATATATATATCTAGTTTTTTATTTTATTTTTTTGGATATAACAAGGTGAGTAGGGCTCTAAACGAACCGAGCCGAGCCGAACTTTGTCCTAAACGAGCCGAGCTCAATTTTTTTCCCTGCCGAGCCGAGCCGAGCCAAGCTTTGTTATCGCACAAAAAATGTGTTCGAGCTCGAGCTCGTTAATAAAACGAGTCGAACTCGAACTGTTCGTGAAAAACTCGAGCCGAGTCGAGCTGTTCGCGAATAATTATATATTTTTAAATTATTTAAATAATATATTTGAATTATTTAAAATAAATATTTTAAAATAATCATTAAAAAATGTATTTTTTTAAATATATATAAAAATTAATATTTTAATATATGAAAATTATTTAAAAAAATTATTAATCTATAATATAATATATAAATATTATTAAATAAATTTAAAAATATATTTATTAATCGAAATTAACGAAATGAATGATTTGAGAAATTTCGAGCCACACGCCAAGTCGACTCGAGTTCGTTTCTTAACGCACAGATTTTGTGTTGTACTCGAAAGTTATTAACGAATGAAATCGAAATTTTAACGGCCGAGCTTTGTTCGCGAACAACTCTGTTCGTTTACAGCCCTAAAGGTGAGTCTTAAATTAGAGGAGTTATAAGTTACGGGCATGCATCCGTCTCACCCACCCACAGAATCCCAACCACCACAGTCTACCGTGATTTCTAGCACGTGCTGGTCAGTCTCCATCCACGGCCGTAACAACGTTGATCTTACCAGTTACTAGGATAGGCAACTTCCATTTGGGAAATGGATATCATGGTTAATCTCTTCCGTCCGTAAGTCATGCTTAAATGTATTTAAGTACTCATATTGGTCGGTCAAAGAGTAGTTTTGTACTTATATTGAGAACCAATGTACTCATTTGATCGAGCACATGCATAGAATCATATTATAGTTCAATGGTACCCATTTGACCAAGTACATGAGTACTCGTATACTCATTTTATAGAGTATGTTGGAAATATTTACTTGAATAAACAAACGTAAAATACGAATTAAAACATAACCCTGCAAAACAAACGTTAATTTCATAACTAGACAGAATTTAGTGAAAAGAAAGGATATGAAGTATGCCGATATTGAGTCCAAATGATCTGTCTCCTTAAAGCAAATTCGCCCTCACCACTGTGTAGCGTCTACCTCCCAGGATAAAACAACACATTGATGCATTGATATATTAAACACTGCAACTAGAATGAACGTGCACTATCACCACACAAGAAGGAGAGAAAGAAAATTATTTTATGGAACTGGAGAAGGAATTTTCGAAGTGTAAGAGTAGTTTTATAACCGAACCCCTCACGTCTGTTTTTATAAGGAGGACGAGAGAGAGAAGTGTGGTGGAGGAACTCTCCAGTAATTGGGATTGGTATCATAATATTTATCCTAATATTAACTTATTCGAATATTAATTTCGATAATAATCACTTAATTTGGTACTTATCAGAATCCGGAAATTTCAGATTAATTTAATGAGACGGTTGGCAAATAAAAGTGCAGTAAAAAGATAATTTCGAAACACCGATATATTTCGCCCAAATCGCCCTTTGACACGACCCCATTCGAGACAAGACGAACCAAGCCAAGCCGGACGACAGCAACGGCGCGTGCGGGTGTGTGTGCGCGCGGGGATCACTCAATCACACATCCACTCATGTCTCCACTAGTTGTTGTGAACTAGTATTTGTGCATATAGCTTTATATGCACAATAATCTTTCCACTCCTTTTCAATGTGGGACAAAGCCCCACACCCATTTTCAAGGAACTAACTTTGGAGCATTAATGCTCATTCATCCCTCCTCCATTTTGAGTATTTTTGTATGATTTGAAAAGCTCTTGCGGAGCACTATATATTCCAAACAAATCTCGACTCGTTTTATTGTCGAGTCCACTCAAAATAACGTCTCAAATCGGACTTTAAAAGTCCTTATAAGTTCATTTTCCAACACATCTGTACTCTGTTGACAGAGTATATGACTATTACTGTACTCATACATATTATATGAGTAAAATAGTACTCATTATGAGTACAATCATACTCATTTGGTACAATACATGAGTGAAGCATTATTCATTCAACCGAGTATATGAACACTAGTATACTTATAATCCTTAAGTACGATTTAAGCACGAAAGGATTAAGCACTCGATCTTTGCCCTTCCATTTGTCTTCAGTGGACGACTTGCAGTTAGTTTTGCCTCAAAAAAACGTCATCCCCAAGTTCCATGATATAGCTCATCAGGTCCCCCGGTATGTGATAATTGGGCTTGTGAATTCTTTTACTCTTTAAAGTCACATTATTGGCTTGTTGCAATATCTGCAACAAAGAAGGTATCGAGATGAGACCGCTTTGGCCTTATTGAACAAGTTCGATCGTCTGCAAGTTTTGGAGCCCAAAATTTAATTATTGATGGGCCTCTTATTTATTATTGGGCTTTTTAAATAAACAATCCTTTTAAACTCTATTTAATCTTTAGCCTGGAGATTATTGTAGGAAAATTTTTATGATTATCAATCCTAGGGTTTTATCCCGTTAACGTCGTCACCCAGTATCATGGTTCTAAAAAACGCTAGGCGCTAGGCGTTCGGATTGCTAACGCCTAGCGCCCAGAGGATTACTCGGGGATTAATCGGGGATTAATCGGATTAGGTGGATTTATATTTTTATTATTATTTTAATTATTTTTTTATATAAAAAATTATATATATGTAAATAATTAAAAATAATTAAAATTTAATCATTTAAAAGATATATAATCAATTATATATTATATTTAAAATATTGATATAGATATAAGGAGTCTATAATATCCATAATATCTCAGTTTAGGAATTTATAGTACTATTAGAATAAAACAAAAAAAATTAGAAAGTATAACCGCCTAGACATCCGCCTAATCGACCACCTAGCTACGAAGTTTAAAACAATGATCTAGCTCTAAAGTAGTCAAGATCCATAATATCTTACACTTTCATAGCCCACCACCCAGTCTAGACGACTGATTAGTCACCCAAACGCCCAGTACAAGCGCCTAGGCCATAATCGGAACGGTAGAGGACCTTCTAGGGATTAATCGGAGGATTAATCGGTCTAGGCGGGGATTTTTAGAACACTGCCCAGTATAGATAATATCAGGGTGAATCTTCATTATTCCATTGATACGTGTTGATTATTACGCTTGTGCTTCGTCATGATCAAATAAAATTTGTTGATGGTACAAAGAACATACTTGAACGATGTTCCAATCCGCATAAAGAAGCAACATTGGAAACGTTGTTGCATGACTTTCGACAATATATTTGTCGTGCTTACCAATGGTGCAATCTACGACAGTACGTAATTTTTGGAGTAGTTTTTAGTTTTTTGATTAAGATATCATTAAATATGAGCCCCATTTGTCCTCAAGCTTCTTTAAGAAGCTGTTTGGAAATGGCGCTATTGTTAATCAAGGTTTAAGGCTCGGAGTTGCATAAAAAGATATTGGGAACACTGGAATTGCTCGAGCCAATGCGAACCGAATGCATAGCTTCCATGCAGGCTGGACCATAGCGGTTCGGGCCCAGCCCACCACAATGGCCATCTCTACTTCTTGGTGGATACGAGGGGCACAATAGTGGCCATAGGAGAATGTCATTGTCCACCTGCACCATCATATTACTTTTGTACTCTTTTGACCGAACATATGAATAATATTGCACTTGTATATACATATTACATGAGTAAAATATACTCATATAAATATTATATGAATAGAGTTACTAATTCATACATGATACACACACATACGTAACATATAAGTCACCCATTCCACAAAACCAGCCAAATAACACACAAGCACCTTTCGAAAACATAACCGCACAGGCCGAGTAAAGGGATAACAATATAGATAGACGAGACGAGACGAGAGCTCAGTCTGACACTGACAAGCATTGGAAAATAGATTTTTTTTTTTTTTCTGATATTTTCGTCGTAAAAAACATGGCTCTGGGGGTGGAAAAGATGGCGGAGGACTTGAGATCAGTCTACAGCAGCGGCAAGACCAAGTCTTACGAGTGGCGGGTCTCGCAGTTGAAAGCCCTCCTCAAAATAACCACTCACCATGAGAGAGAGATTATCGGAGCTCTGCGTTCTGACCTCAATAAACCAGAACACGAGGCGTTTGTTCATGAGGTGGGAATTTAAATTCATTGGATGTTTTCTACAGTTGTTGCAATAAATGATTTTTTGCACTACTTTTTCTTCTTCTTCTTCTTAAGATTCCATTAGTAAATGCGTTTGTCTCTCTTTCTTCATTAATTTTATTTTATTTTTACATTTTTTAATATTATTTTTGTCTGCATTTAATGTTTTGTGTTCATTTACTGATTTCTTTAATTCTCCTATAGTACCCTTGATCAATTTTTGACCAATAAAGATGTCAGAACAACTCCAAAAGATTCCCAGTGAATTCCTTAAAATTATGAGTAAAGTGAATTTTATGTAACATTTTGAGTGTTAGACCACTTAAAATACTATACTTTTAAAACTAATTTCTAACTATTTTGCAATATGTGTACTACCGTCAAGTTTAGTAACTCCATTATTTTTTTTCAAAGGTATTTGAGTCTCTTTGTGTTCATCTTCTTCCTAAACCCATTTCCACCGTTGACAATTTTTTTAAGAACTTGAAACTCGAATATATCATCGGTTCACAACAAAATAGACTCATTTAAATTACATTAAAAGTGTCTCTTTCTCCTTTACAATGGGATATCAATTATAACTATCAAAGATTAACTTTCAAGAATTTGTATATTTCAAAATTTTCAATTGATGTAGTTTTCTTAGTTTGTTCTTTTAAATTTCTTTCACCGAACTAAAATATTAATAGTGAAAATCAATATCAATTTGTAAAGGAGAAAAAAAAGACTTTGTTGCAATTTGAATGACTTGATTTCGTTAAAAAATGAGTGAGATATTTAAATTTTAATTCCTTAAAAGCTCCAACAATGGTGAAAAAAGGTTTGAGGAAGAAGATGATACAAAAAGACTTAAATACCCTTGAAAAAATTAACGGAGTTAGCCAGACTTAACGTTAATACACACATTGCAAAAAAGTTAAAAGTCCGGTATAACGAGTGGTAGTTTTGGAAGTCTAGTATCCCAAGTGATCCGACACCCAAAATGCGAGTACACAGAGTGCACTTTACTCTAAAATTATTATAAACAATAGACCTCTCATAGTAGTTTAGAACAAGTTTCGGAGTGGTTACTCCAACAAGAAAAATGCTGTGCTCTTTATATAATAATAAAGGGAAAGTAGGAGAGAGAGAAAAAAGATGTTAAAAATGGAGGGGAAATGAAGAGACTGTTGAAGCTCATATTTAGACCAAATTCCTTAAATTTCAGTTTAGGAGCTCATATAGCTAGCGTGTTGGAGTTGCTCTTAGATGCAATAAACAAGGACACTTTATGATCATTTCTGAATCTGTGTTGAAGACAAAGGGAGTACACTGTTTTAACATTTAGGAGAAGCTTTTAAATGCTGTTACATAACTTACATTGTGAGAAATGTTTATAAGAAGCACTTGTTTCCATCATGCAGATTGCTGGAGTATCAGGAGCTTGCAAGTTAGCACTGAAGGAATTGTGTCGATGGATGAAGCCGGAAAAAGTAAATTCCCAAAGATTGATTCCAAAAGCTTAAAATTGTTAGATGATTTCTCTTGTTTATTAAGTGACAAAGGTTATATAAAATGATATAAAAAAAAATTATGTGGTTGCAGGTGAAAACGTCGATGACCACTTTTCCCTCGTCGGGCGAAATAGTATCGGAACCTTTGGGTGTTGTATTGGTTATATCGACTTGGAATTATCCTTTTCGTATGTTGATTTTGTTTCTTATTGCATTTTATATACTTATTGTTATTTTTTTTTTTTTTTTGCTCGGTTAGTTCTATAGTTGTACACCTATGCTGCTTTTCCGAATTGATAAACTAAGGAAGTGTTTACAACAAACCTCTGCTTTTAAGAGAATGATATATTTCAGCAGTAGTTGAGACTTGAGAATCAGAATTTGGTAAGTTTGCCGAAAGAAGCTAAAAGTTAGAATCTACGGAATGAGTGTTTGGTGAATAAGTTGTTAAAGTGAACCCCAAAGTAGTGTTGGTGATTTTAGTGTCACCATTCATTTTGTGTAATTGGAACTAATATGTGAGCTAAGGGGTTTATAATTCGTATTCTAATATATGATCGGGTATGTGCGGAGTGCACACATGTATAAGATCGAATTATAAGCCGGTACGGACTAATGTAGATTGGAACACATGAGGAAAGCTCACACTTATAGATTGGCACACATGAGGAAAGCTCACACTTATAGATTGGAACACACAAATTATTCATCCCAGGTATGTGTTCGGTTCTGCAGTTGGCTAGGTTGAAGTTTAACTTCTTAATAATTCCTTTGATAAAATGTATGTGCAGATACATGAAGTAAAGGAATTACCTACGTGATTGTGAAGTGTAGCCGCATTTCAAGAGGTTGAGGACTTGGCCTTGATACAGTCATGAGAGGATTAGGACACTCGGCTTTATAATAGTGTCAAGTTGTATTTTGTTAGAGAAATTCAATAAACTTGTATGTATTTTACCTTCAGGTATTCAAATGGGTTGAAGGGTTCAATTCTTAGAACACCCTAATTCTCGAGTATTTGAAAGTGTATGATACTAAGATGGAAATTCAATCGTTGCGATATTTTCATTTATGTCTTGGTTTGGTTTGATTGGATTAATGTTATATTGGTTCATGGGTTACACTAAAATGGGGGAGGATTGTTGGTGATTTTAGTGTCACCATTCATTTTGTGTAATTGGAACTAATATGTGAGCTAAGGGGTTTATAATTCGTATTCTAATATATGATCGGGTATGTGCGGAGTGCACACATGTATAAGATCGAATTATAAGCCGGTACGGACTAATGTCGGGGTCGGGCGGCGCCCACTGACGGTCTAGGGGGCGCCTGGCAGGGGTCCATGGGGCGAGCCTGGCGCAGTGGTCACCGTTCAATGGCAGGGTCGAGGGCCGAGCCTCGCGGGCTCAGGCGCGCCCAAAAGGTCTTCGGAAATTTAGACTGGGGATTTAGTGATATTTCCGAATTTTAGAGGGAGACTGTGGTAAAATTGATTAATTTCGTTAACCACCCGTCAACCCTAATTTCGGACCACTAATGACGGCGCCGTCATCAAAACCCTAAAATCGACCTACTTGTAACCCTAATCCGACATTATAAATAGGGCTCTCCTCATGAGTCTGAGACACACCCTTTCTGAGCTCTTTATCTTTCTGATAAACACAGAATTTCTCTAGCAATTTGGCTTACGTTTCTGTGCCTGGATTCGTAAGTGTTCCATTGGATTATCCTAGGCTGAATTTCTTGTAACCCGGGCATAGGGTAGAAATATCAGTTCGGAAAGTGTTTACACGATCCATTGGAAAATCCGGATCTCCACAAAACCCTTATACCCCAACAAGTAGTCATGAATTCAGGACACCCAGAATCAGGAGATTAAGTTGGCAACTTAAAATCCTGTTTCTTGTTTTATTACCTTATATCCATCCAGAAGCTGAGTCATGTTCCATGATGTACGTGATGATTTTATATCAATCACGTAATGTTTCATGACTATAACAATTATCCTCATGATATTTTCCATGTCACTGGAAAAGCCTATGCTTTTGATGGTTTTGTAATTTCATCTCATTTCTCCTTCATATGAAGGTTGTGACAGGAAGGGCATCCGACGTAAAACTTTACCACTTTGTCTTTTGCATGAATTGTAGTGTTAACTAATTTTCGACAATTAATTGGCACTATGATTTTCATGCCACCGACCCCAACATAGTGGGATAAGTGCATGTTGATGATGATGATCGATGATCGATGATATCCATCCAGAAGCTGTCAATCACTTTTTTCTTTTGTGATTGTTCCATATGTCACTGATATTTGTGCTTCTCTTTTGCTATTTCTTTTTCCCCTCTCTCTTCTCCAAGGGTTGTCGCTTGATCCAGTTATTGGAGCTATTGCGGCTGGTAACGCTGTAACTTTGAAGCCATCAGAACTTGCTCCTGCAACATCCTCAGTTCTATCAAAACTTCTTGGGGAGTATATGGATACCTCGACCGTGAAAGTCGTCGAAGGTGGTGTACGTGAAACCACTGCATTGCTGGAACAAAAGTGGGATAAAATATTTTATACAGGTAGTAGCAAGCCAATCATAAAAAAAAAATGATGAGGATTATCGTCCTAATTTTTATTTTTCTTCTTCTTTTTTTATAAAATTTTATATACATGCATTTTCTTCGTTCGGCTTAGTTACTATCTTGTAGTTGGAACTCAGCAGTGAGAACAATTATTATAAACAAGTTCGCAAGCTTTTGGTGATCACGTAATATCTCTTGATGAAATCAAACGACACTTTTAGCCCAAAAAATGTGCATCAAGTGAAGATGAAGGTGATAGTCGCTTCAACCATTGTTAATTGTAGATAAAGCAGCATGAAATACTTATGCACTAAAAACTGAATTAACATAAGTAAAAGTTGGTTGTTTGTTTTTCCTTAAAACTCTAGTGGTCATTCTGACATGAAAAGCCTCATGTTTTCTGAACATATCCATTTATCATAGTTGTTAAACTCGCGCCTCAGGCGAAGGCACGTAGAAAAAAACCTGGCAAGTTAATTTATTTTTATATTTTATTCTTTTGAACACTTTGTTTTTGTTACCTTTTTACGTTTTTTGAGTTTTATAAGTTAATTTATTTTATGTTTCATTTTTTTTGCTCGCACTTTTGTGAGACGCGTGCGTCGCCTTGTGCCTTGCACCTCAGACGCCTTATTGCCTTGGTGTGCCGTTTATACAATCAAGTTATATTAGATGAAACTAATTGTTGGCATTTGTCTCATAAGCTTTATTAATAGAAACAGAGTTGTGATTTTGGTTCATACGGAACAAGTAACTCTACAGGGAATAGCAAGACTGGACGCATTATATTATCTGCTGCTGCGAAACATCTTACACCTGTGGTTTTGGAGCTTGGTGGGAAATGCCCGTTAGTGGTTGATTCAAACATCAACCTAAAAGTAAGTCTCTGTATTTAGGCATAATTAAGAAAACTACCCCTGAAGTTTAGCATAATTATAAAAAAAAAATTATCTATCAGAATCACAAACATCCCCTTGATTCTTGCATCTCTTTTACAAATTGCATCTCAATGTGGTAATTTTTTAATTTTGAAAGGTATTTTCTTAATATTTTTATATGTTAGTAGTAAAATTCAAACCTTAATAGGTTTTGTAATTTTGAAAATACACACACATATTTATTGTTTGGTGTCATTAGGCTAAACATTAAGGCTAGTTTTTGTAATTATCCCTTTCTTTTATCTATAGTTTTGCCAAACCGAACCATTAATACTAGCAACGTGTATATTATTACCTGCTACTGTATTTATTAGCATCATGTAAAATTGTTCTTTTTCGGAAAAAGGTTGCGGCAAAACGAATAATCTCAGGCAAGTGGGGATGCAATAGTGGACAGACCTGTGTTTCGCCTGATTATATAGTGACGACAAAGGCGTTTGCTTCGACATTGGTAAGCAATCAGCATCATCGATTGAACAACCATATTATGCTTATTATCAAATATTAAAAAAAGAATCCCATTTTGATCATATGTTAGGTGGATGCTATTTCATTTGAGCTGGAAAAATTCTACGGAAAAGATCCTCTCCAATCACACGACTTTTCAAGTATTATAAATTCCCGCCATTTTGACCGCTTAGAAAAGTTATTGGATGATGAGAAGGTTTCCGGTAAGGTAGTTGTTGGAGGTCAAAGGGATAAAGCTAAACTGTGAGTTTCAATTTTTCTTTCTTCTCGAAGATCGACCCTGTGCATAATGATGAGAGATCATTTTGTTATTTTCCTTTTGTCTTTGCAGCAAGATTGCTCCAACTGTTTTACTGGACGTCCCACATGATTCTCTTGTCATGAATGAGGAGATTTTTGGTCCTATACTTCCAATCATCATGGTATAAACTTAAAATAAGCTTCTTGTACATTTTAGTTTTGGCCGACTTTCTAACAGACTTTTATACTTTTTGCGGTACACAGTGATGTGCTAACACAGCTGTGCTGAAGAAAGTACCATCTTTAGAATAGATATTTCTTTCTATAAAAAATGACAAAGAAAAGTATGTAGGGATGATTACGAAAATTGCACTTGAGGTTTGAAGTGTTTATATAAAATCCAACAGAAGTTGTCAATTTACGAGGGAAAAAACGTGAGACTTGATTGATTCAGTCTTTTAAGGGGGTAACTGTAATATTTTTGCCAATGTACCTTTTTTTTTTTGAAACTTTAATTTTGTATTTTCTCTGGATCTTTTTGTTGGTACTCAAACATCAGGGGTAGTTTTTGTAATTATCCAAATATATATCATGTATGTTGTGCTGGGAAATCTAGTTTTAAGTAAGGAATTCTTTCCATGTGTTGATTCTTTTTTTTTTTTTTTTTTTTTTTGTATTATGAAGGTCACCAGAATCGAGGACTCCATTGGCCTGATTAATTCTAAAGAAAAGCCTCTAGCTGCATATCTTTTTACCAACGACAAAAAGCTCAGGGAGGAATTCATACGGAGCGTTTCAGCTGGGGGCATGTGCATTAACGAGACGACTCTACATGTAAGTCTTTTTCCCATGGAGTTGTAAACTAACAAAGCTTTCTAGGCCTGCAAAGATGCCATTTGAAAAAGCTAGTTCTTTCAATTTAAGCTCAAACATGCGGAAGTTACTGTGAAACAACATAACTCGGGAGTTTCTGAGCAAAGTGATTCACATCTGAAATATTTTCCATATATGTTATATTTTACATGGATATAAACTATATGAACTTCAGAATGTTTTTGGCGTTATAGCGGAAAACCCCACTTGGTTGGTGACACCATTCATGCTTGGATTTGTCTCTTGTTTCTCCCTCGATGTTTTTTCGATCAATCTTATTAGAATTTTTTCATAAAATTTATTTACTTTGTCGTATCATAGTAGTTTTCCGAAATCAAATTATGATTGCCACTGCGAGTTCGTTGGGGATCAAATAGGCCTCACGATCAGAATATTGACTATGATTTTTTTTAACAAGAAATCATACAAAGCATCGTCGTTGAAAATAAAATAGACTGTTCTTAATTTAGTTTGTTCAGAAAAATCGCTTCTGTAACCCGGTTTCCTTTCTCCACTGTATCGCTTCTACTTCATCAAAGTCGAGTTTTTTTTTTTCTTCAGATACTCCCTTAAGTTCTTTCCAATCATCCTCACATAATGCCATAGATATAATACTACATTTATCATCAAAAGAAAAAGGGATGATTATACAACTTGACAGAACTGAGCCATATTGACAAACTTTTTTTTCGTGCAGCTTGCGGAGCCCACTTTGCCGTTCGGAGGCGTAGGGGAAAGTGGAATGGGAGCATACCATGGGAAATTCTCTTTTGATGCTTTCAGCCATAAAAAAGCCGTTTTACAACGTGGGTTTTATGGGGATATAGCTGCAAGATACCCACCATACACCTCTCGAAAGCTAAATCTTTTGAAAGCTATTTTAAGTGGAAACGTTGTCGGTATTATTCGTGCTTTGATTGGTTGGTAAGATTTATAAAACTTGGATATGCGTATGTACCTTATGGTAGCTTTAATAAGGAATATACCCATACTGTATAGTTTCGGGATTTATGAATAATGTTAGTATTGTGGCCAAATATGTCCAAGTTATGTTTTTTAATTGCTCTATCTCATTGTTATTTGTTTGTAATACAAGCCACACACACACACACACACATGTATTGCCTTGTTTCAGTACAAATAGATTATTTGGATGTCGATCTATATAATTAAACGTAATCGATATCGTTCTTCTTTTTAACTGCCTAATACGAATTCGCCCAGCCTTTTTTTGTCGGATATTTTTTTTTGATCTCGGAAGGTTTGTCTGCTTTAATGTAATTTCTTTAGGAATTATTTTAATTTTAGCACCTAGACTATACACTGTTTTCACTCTTAGTACCCACATTTCACACCATATCAAATTCGGTACCTATATTTTACTTTTCAATCACTTTGGCCACATTTTGTCGTATGTTTGTAAACAATCCATTTTTTAAAATTTTAATCACTCCCATACTCCATATACAGCAGAAGTGATTAAAATAGTAAAACACGAGGCACCCAAATTTGATGAATGTTTGACGAAATGTGGCAAAGTGATTGAAAAAAATAAAAACATAGGGTACTAAAGTTGATATGATCACCTAAAAGTTGATATGATCACATAGGAACACAAGGAAAGAAAAGAGTGGACACCAGATTTATTTTTCTAATTATATATAAATACATATATATAATCCAAATTCCAGATGCTTGTTTCTACACTGATATACTCTAGTATCCTAAAAGGAAAACGAGCACCGGTTTTAACGAATTTGCCGCAAAATATTAGCAGCATCGAATCTTTGCTCATCTGTCAAATCCTCTGGAAACTCGATGCAAAAAGTGATTATCAGATTTCCTCTTGTTGTTGGGTCATTCTGCTTTGGCATGCCTTGTCCTGCTATGATTTTCTCGTAACCAGGGTTTATAACATCGCTGATAGTCAAGCTCATAGTCTGCCCACCTAACAACGGGACCGAGAGAGTGCAGCCGGTAAGAGCTTCTACTAATGGAATGTCGATTTTCAGTTCCAGATCATCCTCTTTTCTCGTAAACTTGGGATGTTTTTCTTCCGCTATAGTAAATATCACGTCCGCAGGGTCCGCTCCAGGTATCTCGTTCCCCATACCCTCGAATGTGATCTTTGTACCTTTTCTCCATCCCGGCTTCACCTTTATCGTGAATGTTTCGTCTTCTTGTACTATTTGCCTACCAACATTCACATAAAACAGATGTTTCGTGGCACATGTTGAAGAATGATAGAATGTTGAGATGATTCTGGGGTCTGAGTGGAAAAAAATGCATCCCCCAGAAAAGAAAGTTTAGTAGCGTAAATTCTTATCATATTACCCGTTTCCAGTAATCGCATCCCTCGTGATCTTAATCTTCTTGATGCAACCGAAACACAGCTCCTCGAGAGTGCAGTCCAGCTGATGTTCGTTCGCGGGGGGTCTTATGAGCCCGTGCGAGCTAGTATATAGAATCGGTCCCGTTCGGCTCGCGCTTCTGGAGAGGGAGCGTTGAAATGCTGCCGCCGATTTCGCATCAGTGCTGTTTATTTGACTCATAGTCCTCAAAAGAGAGGCACGGACCGGCGCCGTTCGCCTGCTCGTACTTCTCGTTAAGGGAGAAAGCGGGGATGAGCCGGAGTTCGTGTGGACGGGCGGGCTCCACTGAGGTGATCGGGTCATGGCATGGTTGCAACTTCTCCGTCTGAATGAGCCTTTGGGTGAATTCGAGCAGTCGAGTTTCGGATCATGGTTTCGTTCTTGCTTGTTCTTTTCTTGGTTTGCATTTTTCTTCATGGATTTCTGATTTTTATATTTAATTGTCTGCCGAATGAAAAATATAATACTTTTTCTTTATATATATATATATATATGTGTGTGTGTGTGTGTGTGTGTGTGTGTGTGTGTGTGTGTGTGTTATACACATGCATCATGCATGAAATGAAACGTATTGACATTTTTGTTTTCATCATGACATGGATCGTATATGGGATTCAGATTTCATATTGCAGAAATACGTACGTAGTATTTAAGGTATTTATGTTATGGAAAAAGTTGAGTTGGTTACCTTGCTATCTTGTTCCATTGATTTGGTCTTCTTCATCGTATTTCCCATTTTCTTGAAAAAATATTGAATTATTCTTTTCTGGGTAGAATATGAAACAAATCCTAGGAATTCGATCTTGAATCGCCTCCCATGGATGGTTTTGCTTCCAGGAGAGAGAGAGAGAGAGAGAGAGAGAGAGAGAGAGAGAGAGAGAGTAAAAAACCCAATGGAAATTTGGATGGTTGGCATTGATAGTGAGCGTCTTCTATTTTGCAAATAATAGTTGAAAAGTTTTTAGGAGTGGTATATTATACCATATCGAAATATTATACCAACACTATTTTCGGTGCAATAAAATTTATATTGATACTATATCAGAAAATTCGTCATGCTGAAAATTTTGGTATGACTTTCGGTACAATACTGTACCCGGTGAAATGAATTTTATATCTTCTAGGCAAATAGGTGATAGAATTTGTCTTACAAACCAACTAATAAATCAATCTTTAACTATATTCCTGCTACACACAGGGCCGTTCCTAACATAAAATAGATTCGGGACAATAATTAAAATCGTGTTGAAGGGAAAATAACTGAGACAATAAAGTAGGGCAAACGTGTGTATTATTCCATTGATGATATCCCTTTAAATAGGGAGAAATACATACAAGCATGCTTAACCATACCCTAACTAGGAAAGCCCGTAAACTAACAGACTTAGGCACACATTGAGTATTATTACTTTAACACTCCCCCTTGTGCCTAGTCTACAAGCGCATGTCATGTTACCTCGTTAAAACCTCGTCAAGCTAAAACCCAGTGGGAAAAATATATTTATCGTAGAGAAAAGAGTATAGCATCTAGACACATCAAGTTTAGACTTCATCCTTTGAATCTATCCTCTCATATGATCATTACATTTGATCATAGCGGTAATAAGGTGACCATTCGATCCCTAAAATCGTACATCTTGTTACCTCGTTAAAAACCTTTCCAAGTGATAAAAACCCTGTGGGAAAAATGATCATTGGAAGGAAAAGAGTATAACGTACGGTGTGGATGTAAGACTCTCTCTCAAGTCTACATCTCCCCTTGATTTGTACATCAATCAAGTAGTCGTTGTCTCATTAAAAACTTCGTCAAGTAACAAAACCCAATGGGAGAAAATGAACCTTGGTCAAAGAAAAGAGTACAACACATGTGATTAAGTTTCTTTATAAATCACCATTTCCTTGTGATCTTTACATCAATCTCGTAAGTTGGAAAACTCTACAGCTCCCCTTAATGCTTACATTCATATATCGTTGCCTCGTCAAAAACTTGCCAAGTAACAAAACCCAGTGGGAAAAATAAACCTTGGTCTAAGGAAAAGAGTGCAACCTATGTGAGTATGTTCCGTTATATCTCACATATTTTCCGTTATGATCATTCCATCAATCACGGGGATTTACAAGGTACATTATGTTCAAAAATGTAAGTATGCTCATCAGTGGCAGTACTTAACCGCTAGTTCCTCACAAGTGTAGAATGGTAGTTCTTAATCATGTACACTCACGGACTGATTCATGCAAATCAATAATCATGTCGTGAAGGAGGTAGCCAAAAGGGGTTTGTGTAGTCGATTTCCAAAACATAAGCAATTCATACCAACACATATTTTGTGGTAGTTGCTTCGGCACCAGCATTTACTTCACATTTGCCTTTTCGTAAGCAGCTTTCTTTGCCTGTTTGTAGGAAAAGAATAGTCCTAAGTCAATGGTTTCTTTTAAGTATCAGAAGATATTCTTGATACCATTTCATTGATGTTGCGTCGATGCTGAACTAAATCTAGTCAGCGAATTAACTGAGGAGTGATATCAGGTCGTGTACATTGAGCCAAGTACAATAATGCGCTATTGCACTCAAGTAGGGAATTTCAGCTCCCAAAGCTCTTTGTCACTTTCCTTTAAACGAAATGGATCTTTCCTTTGCATCCAAATGTTCGACCTATCATGGGATGCTAGTCGGGTTTACCTTGTACATATTAAAGTACCCGAGAATCTTCTGGACATAGGTAGACCGGTGGAATGAACAAACTCGATGTTCTATATATGTCAATGTCTTGACAGAAATGAGTTTTCCCAAGATCTCTCATCTCAAACTCAGATTTCCAGTATCCGGTGGTTTCTCTTATTTCATTAAGACCGATTATGTTCACGTCATCGGCGTACATTGCGATTATCGTGAATCCGGAACTTATTTGTGAAGACGCATGCACATAGCTCATCGTTCTTATATCCCTTACCAATCAAGTAGTCACTTAGACGGTTATACCACATCTTTAAGGATTGCTTCAAAACCGTAAAGTTGAGCGTTTCAATCAAATTGCAAACGCACTCCGTGGTCTAGAGTCACTTGATTTGGGTAATGAAATGCTATTGGGCACTTCCGTATATATCTCCGTATCTAGATCCCCATAGAGATACGTAGTAACCACATCCATTGGCTGCATTCCCAGTCCCTCGGAAATTACTACGCTAATCAAATAGCGGATACGTATACGTGGGAGTACATTTCGTCGTAATCCATTCCAGGGCATTGTGAGAATCATTACTTCGTGAACCTTGTACATTAGGACTCTATTATTCTCACTTAGCTTTATGACAAAGGTTCGTTTATGTCCTTCAGGCTTTACACTTGGTTAGGTTAGCACTACCTACACCAAATACCTGTCTCTTTTTCAGAGAATCCAGTACTACATGGAATGTTTTTCTTATAGGCCAATCAGCTCTATGTTGATTTCGTCCAACTGAGCGAGGTTCGACATCACTTTATGATTCATGACATGTCATCAAAGTAGGTGGTTGATCAGGCCACACCTTTATAATTTCATCGAGATTCTTGATTTTCTGAATCATATCTTCGGGGAATCCCCCTCGTCATGACTCATGGACATAATAAAATCAAGCATGATCTCATTAAACGAGTTCATTGATGGTTAACATGTGAATTTGTGCCATACTCTACCTCTTTCTTGTGTGAGTATTTAGTCGAACCATGTGGCTTCCACCCTTTCCTTCGTAGGGATCCACGGTCTCAACCACACCTCCACCAGGTGCAGTTGTATCACCCGGTCCATTGGTGATGTGCCCCTTACAGAGGACTTCTAACCTTACAGGCACATTTGCAGCTGTAATGTGAGATCTTGTCACTTGAACGATATCAGTAAATGCATCAGGCATCGAATCTGCTACATCATGAAGATCGAGTATGCTTTGTGCTTCACGGTAACATTGTGAAGTTCGGGGATCATAATGAGACAAAGTGGGGAGACACCATGACAATTCCTGTCGTTCTCCGAGAAATTACGTTTTCTCTCCTCCCCCTAACGACGTTAAGGTTGTCTCATGAAAGTGACAATCTGCAAATCGTGCGGTAAAGAGATCACTGTGAAGGTTCTAAATAGCGGATAAACGTCTGGAGATTCTTATCCAATGTGAATACTTAATCATTTATAAAGACCGATGCGATGTGGGGCACAGAAGGCACATATAATGCGTAATAAAATATGCGCAATTGGCACTCAAGTCCGTCTAGGTCCAAAATATAAAAATCAGACTATTCAGTTACCAACTGGTACGCATAAACTAATTGGTTAGCAGAGGGTCTAAGAATAATCGATTTAAGTAAAATTGCGCGCAATGTTGCATAATCCCAAGCAAAAATATGTTAATTGGTGCGTATAACCAATGGCATAATCACCATACATATTCTTTCAACGGTGGTTTATGTGAGACCGTTTGCATATGCACATGGGACGAGATACTATTCATTAATCTCTATCATGCAATAAACATCAAGCACTTTTTGATGTGAACTCTCCAACATCATCGAGTCCTTTAGATGTGATAAGGGAGGTGACTCCTTATAAATTATTTTGGAAGTTCTGCAGCAGTTTGAGTGGACAGGAGAGCGACATGTGACCAACATGTCGGAGAATCCATCAAAACCATAAATACATAATTGGTGCGCATATTAGGTGTATGGATCCACAAATATCTCCTTATATTCAGCGTAAGAATGGAATGCTTGCTTTTGTTTCTTTAGCGTAGGAAGGTCTCGCTCCTACTTTGGTTAAAGAGTAGGCTTTGCAACACTAAGTGGTGGGCATTTGATATGCATCCGGTTCTTTGGATGACATAATACGATTAACATCAACATTGTTCTTTATGTTGAGTTGTTGCCACATTTTCGCTCGAAAAGAAATGATGTTCGTACAAGTTCTTTAGTATATGGATCATTATACTTCGACCAGGATGAACTAGTCTATTGTGCCAAAGCCTGTATGAGTCTATGTCCAAAAGTACATTATTGGTGACAACATAAGATTTTAAAAACCTAATAATAGTGAGGTACATCCACTAAATTGACTCATCAGTTATTCTGAAATGCGTTTACATTCACATTCATTAGAATTAATAAAAGAAACTCTATTCCATTCTCACAGTGGGTTTCAATCTGGAAACCATTGCTACGTATATTGTTGAAGCTAAGTAAGTTCGAAGGGCTCTATGTGCATACAGAGCATCGGTAACTTAGAAGACTGTCGTTTAGGCATCAAAAATTGAGCATTACCTCGCCCTTTGATGAGTTGGGAGGACCCAATCATCGTAGTTACCGAGGTTTGGAAGGCGACTTATTCGATGAATAGAAACCTTATTCTAAGAACATTCAAGTTCTACTCGATTCATTCCTTAGAAAAGACTAAAATTTCGAACCATAAGCATTCAAGCAATATTCAGTACTTCAAAATAAAGCTAAGAATATAACGTAAGCAATTAATATCTTGTTCGTGAAACAACATTTCATCACACCATTATTGAAAAGAAAACACCAACACAGTCGTCTTGAGGCAACTATACCAAATGTAAACGAGAAAGTAAACATAATACTAAGATTCAGTCTATAGACTGTGGCTCGTATGACTCAATTCGATGATTGGTGACTATAAATTGACATAGGAGGACTTGTCTAGATCATATTCTTCCATATAGTGAGTTCTCCTTTCTTTGGACTCTATATTTCTTGTAGTGATATGCGACTTGCTTGCTTGCATGGCAGTTCTTGTACCATGTCCAACATCTCCACAGTGATAGCACGGTTCATTGCCAACTCGAGCCTTAGAGGCGATAGGATGGGTAGGTGCTTTTCGGTTCCCTTGACTAGTAGAGCCGGGAGCACCAAGTCTTCGCATTACATTGAAAGAACCCCCATGTCCTTGACCACGAAGCCTATCATGTCCAGTCCCCTATTCATTGGGGTAGTTTCTGTAATATTCGTACTTTCTATTTTTGGTGTATGTTCATTTCGGACGACTCGCTTGTTATTATTTTGGAATTCTGAAGCTATTTTGTTCTTGGGGTTTTTCCGTTTGGACGAGTTTCGAGGATGTTTTTACGTATTTTCATCTTGAATTATATCTTGTCGCATGTACGTTCGATTCTCGTAAAACTCATTCGATTTCATTATTTCTCTGTTTCCATGAGTTCGTATGGATGAGTTGCTCATGTTGTGAGTTTCGTATTGTTAATCCGACGTCGTATCGTGACTTTTCGGATGTTTGGGCCATTTTGTAATTTCCTAGAAGTTTAGGGAATTTTATCTTGCTTGTTGTATTTTGGATTGCCCGATAGTCGAAAATGTATTTTCTTTCAGCACTTAGCTTCGTTGTTATGGATACCTCGAGTTTACACTTCTGGTTCTGTCATTGTGTTGCGTTCCGTCGTTGTATCGTCTGTACAGGAAACGACGTTCAACAGTGTGGGACTGCTGCATGCATAACGCACGTTATGCATGCTTCTAATGTAATATCCGTACTTTCTATTTTTGGTAATTTCTATTTTTGGTGTATGTTCATTTCGGACGACTCGCTTGTTACTATTTTGGAATTCTGAATCTATTTTGTTCTTGGGGTTTTTCCGTTTGGACGAGTTTCGAGGATGTTTTTACATATTTTCATCTTGAATTATATCTTGTCACATGTACGTTCGATTCTCGTAAAACTCGTTCGATTTCATTATTTCTCTGTTTCAATGAGTTCGTATGGATGAGTTGCTCATGTTGTGAGTTTCGGATTGTTAATCCAACGTCGTATCGTGACTTTTTGGATGTTTGGGCCATTTTGTAATTTCCTAAAAGTTTAGGGAATTTTATCTTGCTTGTTGTATTCCGGATTGCCCGATAGTCGGAAGTGTATTTTCTTTCAGCACTTAGCTTCGTTGTTACGGATACCTCGTGTTTACACTTCTGGTTCTGTCCTTATGTTGCGTTCCGTCGTTGTATCGTCTGTACAGGAAACGACGTTCAGCAGTGTGGGACTGCTGCATGCATAACGCACGTTATGCATGCTTCTTAACGTGCGCTATCGGCACCTGCATAACGTGCGTTATGCCCTTCTGGTAACGTACGTTATGGCCTTCATCAGATAGTATAGGCGGTTCGGTTACGTACGTTAACTAGTGAGACGTTACGTACGTAAACGTCGTAACGTACGTTAACAATTTGTGTTAACGTACGTAACACACTGTCAGGGCTTAAATTCTAAGTTGACCACAGATGCGTTATTTCGTTTCTTTTCCTTCCTTTACTCGCGACGGGAGTTCTTCGAACGATTTTGGGGCGATTCGAGCAGTGCAATCCGTAGAGTTCCTCCGTAGATCGAATATTGTCCCAAGAGAGGTTACTCATCATCACAATCATCATTCTCCGCCCGAATCGAGGTATTTTTCGTTAGAATCCTAGATTTTGGGGATTTTGAGGTTTTGTTTCGGTTTTCACCCTTCTAGTCCGTTTTACCTCTCATAATTGTTAGATTTCGATACTATAATCACTATCCCTTACTTCTCTCGCGATTTTTTGCGGATTGAATTCGATATTTTTCTCCGTTGATAGAGGGGAACCGGTTAAGACCTTGTGTTGCCCGATGAATTGTTCCAACGGGTAGAATTAGGATGAATACCTACATTTTCGTAGTATTGAGATTGATTGTATATCGTTATTGTGCTAGGATCGGATTTGTGAAGATTATTCGGGCCAAAAACCTTTCCGATCACCGTTTTCCTTCACGCCGTGTTAACCAAGGCAAGTACATGTATTACATTCTGTTATGTATGTTACGTTTTTGAAATGAATGATAAATTGTGGTTTTCGGGTGCGTGAGTTGTGTTCCTTCCACCGGGAGCGTTCGACGGGATGTCTGGGGGTCGATACTAAGGGGTACGGCCACGGGATACCAGTTGTGATTTTGTGATATCGTGATGAATTGATAACTTATTTGATTGCCAATGTAGTATTCCGGAATATTTATGGCAAATGATTTCTGATTGAGATGATTGTGTAAAATCGTTTGTGTATATAATGTAGTATAATTGTGTACTTGCACTAGATATTCGAATGCTAACCCCTTAAATGGGGGAAATGCGTCTTATGCATTTCAGGTACCGGAAGAGGTGAGGAGTAGGTACGGGATATGCACGCAAAGGATGGACTGACATGATTATGATGCTCCAGTCTTTATTTATGTGTGGTCATTTATACTGTTTGAGTTATTGGAATTTGACTGATTTTCATTAAATTCGGTTAAAGTCCCCTGCATGGGCAATGATATGGTATTGACTTATATTTTCACGTACATCTATTAAAACGTTTTGGCCGAGGCCACGGCCCCATTTTACATTGATGATTGTGTCTTTGGGATTTGCATGTATGGAATGTGTGTCATGTGTTAGCCTGGTAGACCTCATGAGAGTTTTACGGCGTGTAATGTCCCATTTGTGAATTGGGGTGTTAAATTTATGGTATTAGAGCCTTAGGTTTTGAATGCCTAGGCTGTCGGTTAATTTTGGGTCTGTCAGTTATGTGATAAGTGTCAGTTTTGTACACTTATCCATGATTTGTATCGATAAAATTCACCCATAATTGAGCTAGTCTACTCGTTTTTTGCTTTTCATTAATTAGTTTTTAATAATTTTATTTTTATCGGATGATGATCGGATTAAATAACTGATTTACTCAAGAAATAACATGTTTATTAAATATTCTCTTTATTGAATTTTGATATATTCATGTTGTAGGGCTTTCCGAGATGAATTCGGCATTCTTCCGATTCAAAATCGAGTTATATATCAAAAGTTATCATCCGAAGAAGATTTGGGGCGTAAACGCAAAGTCCGAGAAATTACGGCTGAAACGTAACTCTCAAAGCAACCAAATAACAAATTGACGAAGCCAAGTTACGGCCGTAATTCTGCATGTTACACTGTAAGTCATCCAAGTTACGGCCGTAACTCCTTAATGTTACGGCCGTAACTCTTGACAGATTGTTATGATTTGTCTAATTTTTTATACTTTTTGTGTATTATTGAGGGGATGGCTGGCATTGATCCGATCTATTGTAATAATGCTGGAGTTTTGGAGCTATTAGATGACTTTAGGTGTATAAATAGACCCCTTAGATCCTTCATCATTCATCATTCATCTTATAATTCTTCACTTTTTGTAAACTTTTCTTTTTGTGTGAAGAACACATTTGTGTTCTTGAGTGATTAGTGTAAGTGTGGTATAGCATATGTTTTTCAGAGAGTTTATTGCTTCTTTCTCCTTTATCTACTAAGGGAGTGAGGATCAATCCATTCTCTTGATTCAACTAATAATGACCACCAAAGCTTGTAATATGTATAATAAACCCTTCATGGGCTAAGTTACCTTTAATTGGGATTATAAACAAGGTTAGTCATGTTATTTATGTTTGTATAAAAGATCTATTGTGAATTACTTATTATTGTGTGTGATTTTCATTGTTTTAACAATCTTTATTTATTTGGCCAATAAATTGTTGGAACATTTTGTTCCATACATAAATTAATAATGTTTTGATGATTAAAGTTGCTAAGCAAAACAAAACAACAAAGAGACGAAGCCAAGCATCGAAGGAAAACGAAGTGCAAAAAGCTGGAAAATCACAAAGCTAACGTACGTAACAAGGAAAGGTTATTGTACGTAATGTATGACAATTAACGTACGTAATAGTATGAAGTTAACGTACGTAAACAAGTTCAAACCAGATGAACGTTGGAGGAGTCAAAGTCAGAAAAGCATCCAACGGATATATGACGTCAACAGTGACGTAATGTTAACGTACGTATCAAAGGAAAGGCTAACGTACGTAACTCAAATGACGAAACTCACTGGTCTATTTTGTGAAGATGCTAACGTACGTAACCAGGCAGAGTTAACGTACGTAAAGGACCTTACGTACGTAATGAAGAGCATATAGCGTACGTAATGAGCAGTCTGGCAGCTAACGGCTAGTTTGATCAAGAAGCCTATAAATACCATGTCTATGGTATTGATTGAGTACAATAACTCAAGCAAACGAGACATACATCTGAGAATCATATTGATATTATTGTTGTTGTAATATTGAGCTTACATTGAGTGATTGAGTGTTATACACAAAATCATACACGAGTGGTAAAAGAAAAGATACGATTGGATTCGGTGTTATTAGGATCAAGGATCCGGAATTATTAGAATCACAATCTATATCTAAGTGAGGTTTATCTAGTACCCATAGAAAGCTAGAGCGGTTGATTCCTTGTCCGATAGAAAAGGAAAACGGTTTAACTTGGACCGACGCAAAGACAAGTACGAGTGGTTTATCACGGACCAATAGAAGACGTGATTGTAGCGGTTATACCTCGACCGATAGAAGAGAGGCGTAGAGGTTTTTATCTTGATCCTATAGAAAAAGATACCGAGAGAGGACGTAGGCTAGTTTATAGCCGAACCTCTATAAATCCTTGCGTCATTTATTTTACGCAATTTTATTTTCGCTTCCGCAAACGGCGCAAATATCCGAATCCGCACCCAACATAAATGACGATATTTATGGTCTTCATATGTTTCGAAAGAAAATATGTTTGATTAGATCAAATGATCTTCACTCTAAGTTGTTCTAGGGGATATAAATATACCTCTAGACCTTAGATGATTCTTTGAGTTATTTTCATAAATCCTAATGCTATGTATTGAAGCCAATCAACATAGAAATATAGTGGATTGATTCAATATGTAAGGGGCGTTTTATAGTTCGAAAGAGAAACCGTCTTTTTAAGGAAAATCGAATCTACACAACATAATAAGTAAATTCATCTTATGATCTCCTATACATCTTCTATAACTAATGACGAACTAAGTTTGTAATCCCAACTATTTCATTTTATCGTTAATCAATCTATTATTATTGCTATCTTTTTATTTCCTTATAATTTTAGAACTATTATTGCATTATCTTTGCAATTATTAAACTAAACTCTTTAATTGTGTGTTTCACTTATCTTATTATCTATAAAAATAGATTAATAGTGTATAATTCAAATTATAACCAAACTTCCTCGTGGGATCGATAAACCGGACTCAAAAAGTCCACTTTACTACTTGATACGATATCGTGCACTTGCGATAGTTACACTAAGAACGTGTCAAGTTTTTGGCGCCGTTGCCGGGGAGGTATAAGTGTTATATTTGAAAAATTACATTATTAACTATTGTTATAAATACAACTTTTTCTTTGTTGTAGATTCTCTTGTCTATGCGAAGGACGTACAATCGCGATTTAGTTTCACTAGATCCCGAGATTGAAGCCACATTCAGAAGAAGGCGAAGAGAACAAAAGAAAAACATTATTTCTTCACCATCAATGGCGGACGAACTAAATCCACGTCTCCCCCAAGGAAATGATAACGAAAGAATTCCTCCGGTAGGGGGAATACCTAATGTTCAAAACATTCAACATCAACAATATCCTATCATGTTTAAATGATGAAGACAACATGCTCTTTGGGGAATTCATGAACCCCCCATCTTTGAGCGTTCAATCAAGTGTAATCTATCCACCATTTGGAGTGGACAATTTTCAAATTCGCTCCGATGTCATCAATCTCTTCTCCAACAACAACTCATTCTATGGAAGAACCGACGAGAATCCATATCTCCATATTAACGAGGCGATCAAAATGAGACTTTTCGTGCACACTTTGAAGGACAGAGCAAGAGAGTGGCTAGATACTTTGCCACCACGAAGCATAACAAATTGGCCCGAATTTGTCCAAAAATTCACCACTAAATACTTTCCACCAATAAAAGTGGCGAAACTCAAATACGAAATCTCCACATTTCGTCAACAAGATTCAGAATCATTCCACGAAGCATGGGAGAGATACAAAGATATGCTACGAAAATGTCCTAACCATGGTTTCAATTTGGGAGAACAAGTCAATTACTTCTATTCTGGAATTTTACCTACATACCGAGCCAATGTCGATTCATCATCAAATGGCTCACTTGGCAACAAAACTATGAAAGAGGCTTATAATCGTTTTGAGGTTATAAGTGAACAAAGTGCAAGATGGCCAGACAGAAATATCCAAAAGAAACCAAATGGTGTTTTTGAAGTGGATTCTTATTCACTTGTGTTGGCAAAAATTGAAGCTCTATCAAAGAAAGTCGAGGAAATGTCTTTTTCAACTCCTCAATCTGTGAAGACAGTGCAAACTCCACAAGTTTCAGCTTTTTCATGTGAAATTTGTGGAGCAACTCACAACAAAGACTATCTCGTCCCTTAGTGCAACAGAGCACCACCACCACCAGAACAAGTGGCGTATGCTTAGAATTTCCAAAGGCAAGCATACAATCCTTACGGGCCAACATACAATCCAGGGTACAAAAATCATCCAAATTTTTCTTAATCAAACAACAACAATGTGTTGAATCCAACGCATCAAGAAAAGAAGCCCGGGTGGGAAGAAGCAATCACGAAGCTAGCTGAACAACAATTGAAGTATCAACAACGCAATGATGCTTCAATTAAAAATCTGGAGACACAAGTTGGCCAAATGGCCAAAATACTTTCAGAAAGATCTCATGGCATGTTACCTAGCAATACTGAGGTAAATCCAAGGGAAAATGTCCAAGCTATCACAACAAGAAGTGGAGTGCAGCTGCCAGAAATTTCCATGGAAAAACAAAAAGATAAACAAAATCAAGAATCAGAAAAAGAATCTGAATCAAGACCTACATCTCAAAAAGGTCCTGTTGCTACAAAATCTTATGTTCCACCTATCCCATTTCCTCAACGGTTGAAGAATCACAAGCTCGATGCTCAATTCGGGAAATTCTTGGAAATTTTCAAAAAGCTACACATCAACATTCCTTTTGCCGATGCTCTAGCACAAATGCCAAGCTATGCCAAATTTATGAAAGATATTCTTTCCAACAAACGAAGGCTTGAAGAATACGAAACTGTCATGTTAACAGAGGAATGCAGCGCAATACTACAAAAGAAGTTTGTTGGGATAAATAATATTGTTTTGATAATTGCCAAACAACAAAAGCTTGATACAGCAAGCCCTGTATTGAAAGCCGGTTGAAGTTGCAATCCTGTATCGAAGACCTTATCATAGCGCCAGCATACAGCAAGCTCTCGCGCTACCAAGATACAGCAACAAAGTCTAAATAAAGCGCCAAGTATGGAAGCTGTCTCGAAACCTCAATACAGCACCCTTCCATACAGCGCCTGACTATTCCAATATGGCTACAGTACTAGTGGATACAGCATCCACATCGGATCAGAACTGAAGACCGTTTGAAAAGGAATCTTTAGTATTCACTAAAGTCAAGTACCGTTTGATAAAGAAGTATTTAAATACTGAAAGGATAAAGTATTTAAATACTGAAGCTGTCAGAGATCTTCAGAATCCCGCTAAATCCGGATCGTGCCATAATCCCATTGGAACGAAATCTCATTCAAACGGATACATCTCAACGGATATATTATTCAGAAGACTATATATATCTCATAAGAGCGTTGAAGATGATAGACACACACACCGAAGTTACCAAGTGAAGAAGCTATCATTATATACATCAGAGCAAAACATATCTCCAGAAGCTTTCTGCAAATTAAGATCTAAAGAGATATACAGTGCTCAACATCAAGAACAGTCATCATCAGCTCAGGAACTTCATATTCAAAGCTGCTGTTCTTACCCGGTTACCTACCTTTTTACCTTTGTGTAAAAACCGAGCTCTGTGTGAACTCAACAAGTTATTCTGACCTGTGTGGGATGAATAAGAGGACGAAGCTTTGGAACTGTGTGTGAAGAAGCAAGTCAAGAAGGAAGCTTTAACCAATCTGTGTGAACGGTTGAAAGCGACAGTCTTTGTATCTATCTGTGTGAACGATACAAGGATAGGTTTGATTATAAATACATAGTTGTGTACGCAGTATTTATAATAAACGTTTTACTCCTGTGTGGAGGACCAGTGGACGTAGAGGGGTTTACCTCGAACCACTTAAATACTGTGTTATTTACCTTTCGCCGTTACTGTTTTCATAATTGTGATTTATACAAGTATACACTGCAAAACCCTGTACGCACCAAGCTAACAAGAGAATAGACCGAGTTGCTGTATCGACGGCAATTTACTATATTAAAGACTTCCGCTATGTAATACCCGGTTGTAATTCATTCATTTTCATTCAGTAATTATCAGTATGTAATTGTCACTCAGTGTATTTTCACTCAATTATAATCATTCATCAATCATGTTCATTCACCGTGTTCACCGTTCGTAAAAACTTCGAGTTGAGTATCGTTATTGTTCATCGTTTCAACTTTCCTCATATGAGTTCGACTTTGTTAGATCACCATTAATTTTTGGTTACTCCAAAAATTCTAAATCTTTGCAATATTATAGAGCATCGAGTTAGCTTTCCAATGGTTCAAACGGTGAGTCAATCGGAGTCCGGACGAGAGAGTTATGGTCGTTTTAGCTCAACCGCTCATTTTTCGGGGGCGATCATCGCTGAACGAACTCGGCCGTGTCGTCCGACACGGCCCGTGCTGCACTCGTCCCGGAAAGTGCCGGGCGTATGCCTCAGACCCGACCGTGCCTCGGGCACGGCCGAGTCGAGCTCTTCCGGACAGCTGCAGCGACGCTGCAGGCCCGACCGTGTTCCGACACGGCCGAGTCATTGCCGAGCGCCGCGGACGGTCATCGCTTGTCAGGCCCTTCGCGCCGACCGTGTCAAGCAGACACGGTCGAGTCCTCGCTGCCGCCGCGCGCCACGACCGTGTCGCGGGCACGGCCGAGCTCGCTGGGCCGAGTCAACCCCTATAAATTGGTTTTGAGCATTTCACTCATTTTTTCCATCTTCTTCACCGCAACCGAGAGAGAATAACTTGAGGGAGATATTTCTTCATCAATTATCATTTGAGTGTGTATTTTTCATCACCTTCAATCATCCGGGAAGCTTGGATAGTCGCTTTTACACGTTTTCATCGATCGAATTGGTTGGATATTCAAGAGGTAATTTCTTCGACACCTTGGACTTCGATTTTATGTTGAGATATGATGTTTTGGACGTTATAATCATGTTATATGAAGGGATATGTATATGATTATGAGTTTGTATAAGGATTCATTGGATTATTGAGGGATTATTCAAGAACACTTTGAATATCGAGTTGAAATTGGGGTTTTCGATTAATTGTCGTTATAATCACGTTTTCGGATATTCATTTCGGATTATTGATCATTTGGAAGATGTTTTGTTGGTTTGAAACACTTCTTGGGAATTTGATATAGGTATATTGAAGTTTGATTGTAAACAATCGGAGTTCGACGCAACGTGTTTGATTTAATGCCGCAATGGACTTAGTTTTATCGTATCGACGTTTTGAGTTCGTTATATTCGTGTTTGATTCGTGTATTGAACAATTGTTGGTAATGATTGTTATTCAAGGTTGTTCGAGCGACCGGTATCTTGGTTAGGACGTTGTTCGTGGACGGACATTCTTCATCGGTATTGAGTAAGTTAATTCTTACTCGGTTAAAAGGATACTCATTCCTTTTGTTGTTGATTGCTCATAATCATAATTCATTCATCATAATATTAATCATTTTGAGACTTGTAATTGTCGAATAATCATTTCATTCACGAGGAACGACGGTTCCAAATCATTTCACTGGGTTATCAATCATGTCACTATTACTTTCATATCGGTGAGTCATCTTGGCCTAGTCTAATTATTATTCATTGATATTCATCATGGTCATTCTCGTTCATGTGACCTTCCGGTTCATATTGCGTGGCCGGGTGTGGTCATGTGGAATTTTTAGTCGGGCACACGATGGTCATGTATTGGGATCACCGATACATCGGACCGTGCACACTGTAACGCTTACCTCAGTGAGACTAATTAGGTACAAGGACGGGTGTGTCCGGTCATACGTCTTGTACACTTGCAAATAACATTACGGGAGTACTATGATACTCCTCTTCAAATAAATTCATAATTAAGAATATTTCATAACTTCGCTAATTCATGATTGTGTAATTTCAACTCTTGAGGATTGTTGTTCTCACGTAATCGACCCGCTTTGGGGACTTTGTTTTTCGTGTCCTGGGCAAGGCAAAGGCACGGGGAGAACACGCGACGTCGAGTCCTGAGTGATACTAGAAAGGGGCCTCATCTGTCTAAATTGATCATTTATGTTTCCTTTATTTATTCCGCTGCAGACATTCCGTTTGAATACTCGTTTCATTCAGTGTTGTGTATTTTATCGTCACATAAGATACACATGTATTCTATTTTATCCTGGGTGTGTTGTATGAAACTCCTCATCGGAGTAATTAATGTTGTAATGTGGTTCGGTACTACATTCACCCTGTGTAATTCATTCATTTTCATCCGCCTGGTGGGTCCCAGTCGGGGGTCCACGACACTGTAATATCCGCCTAGTTTGGGGTGTTACAGAGTTGGTATCAGAGCGTGGTTTTGGATACTACCTTCCGAGTCATGTCTCATTTGAAGTCATCGTCATCAGACTAGTATCATTGGACTTTCGTGTCACGTGTGACCTGTGTAAATGCCGAGCCAATCAGACCGAAAGAACTGTAAGATTTCTAACGCCATGGTATAATTTCTGGCAATAATCATTCATTCATCATTCATCAATTAACAATCCTCAAACATCATCATTCATTGTGATCAGGACGATCATATTAACTCATTAATCACTTAATTCATTTCAATTCTCAGTTAATGATCAGGACGATCATATTAACTCATTAATCACTTAATTCCTTTTATTACTCAGTTGTCGATCTGGATGGTCATATTATCAATCTTATTAAGTTATTCAAGATAATCACTTCAAGAATTTTATCAGATAATCATGTCACTTCAAGAATCATTCATATAATCACTAAGTTAGAACATGTATACTCATTTTCGTCATCTCATGACATAATCATAACGTGATATTCATGCGGGATTATAATCATCATGTGACTTTCCTACTTCAAGATGGAGAGAGCAAGAAGAGGACGCGGAGGACGAGGCCGTGGTGCGGGCCGAATCCCGAGAACTCGTGCGAACACACGTGCGAACGCGAGGAATAATGTTAACTCATCTAGCAAAGGACGCCGCCACTCATTCACCAGGCGTGATCATTCACTTTCGGGAGTCGTACTCGGGACACGGCTCGGTCGAGAAGGTGTTCGGATCGATCCACTCGCCTTTATGCGTGGCATGATGGCCCGAGATGACTCGAGATGACACAACTAATGGAGACGATGCAAAATTCACTAATCAAAATCAACAGCTCCTCCGCCGCCACCTCGAGGCAAGAGAGGAATGTGAGCAATATCATCGGCGACATCTCTCGCCAAAGGCCACCTACTTTTGAGGGCCTGCCCGAGCCGGCGGATATTATTCATTGGCTCGAGCATTTCGAGAAGTTGTTTGCTATGGTAGAGTGTCCCAAGGACACAAAGTTTCATTGCGGCTTACTACTCCGGGTAAGAGCGCACATTCTTGGTGGTTGTCGTTGAAGCCCACCGAAGGATCATGTACTTGGGAGCAGCTCAAGACTCTCATGATGGAGAGATATTATCCGGCCCCACTCGAGAGGCCAAGCCGTCAATTACTCACCCCGACCCTCAACAGACGAGGATGTTCTCGCCATTGCCGAAATTTCAGAACTTCTTCCGTTTGCCTCATCTATCATTCATTCCGAGCGGATAAGATTAAGTATTTCAAAGAAGAGGTCAAACCCCGTATGAGACTTCGCCATTTAATCATAATTGCACCACGTGGCTGAATTCATTGAGAAAGCTCTCACCTACGAGCTTATCGCTAAGGAAATTGCTAAGCAAAGAACCTTCGTCGCTAGCAAGAAATCAAGAATCGCAATCACTCGGAAGGCGGTCGTGCAACTTTCAAGAAACCCGTGCGGGCTCCGCTTTTCTCGAGCGACCTCCCGTGTCGTCTAAACCCGCGGAATCACAGCCTCGAGCGCGCCTGCCATCACTGTTATAACTGGGGGAACTTGGTCACCTCGGTCAAGTGTCCGAGACAGACGATCACGTGTCATAATTGTGGAATTGCCGGGCATAGGGCCCGTTTTGCCGTAAGGACTCCAAACCTACTCAGCGTCATCTCGTGCCCAAACAATGCCTGCTCAATCAAAGGCCACTTCAATCGGCGCTGCTTAAAACGACAGGAGCGACTAAAGGTGGAGCCTATAGTCAGCAGACGGGAGCGTCCGGTGCCGGGACTAGCAAACCCCGGATTTATGAGATGAAGAAGACCGATGATCCCGAGGCCCAAATGATCTCAGGTACACTCGATATTCTATCTCAACCTGTGTGTACCCTTTTTGATACTGGTGCATCGCATTAATTCATTTCCGAATCATGTTTGAGTAGACTACGTCTGGGTAGTGCTACTAGTTGTGAGCCTTATGTCATTGGTCTACCTGATGGTAGACGAATCATCGGTAATCGTGAGATTCAGGATTGTCCTATTCAGTTTCATGGTCGTGTATGGCCAGCTAACCTTATCGTGGTAGATTTGCCGAGAGACGACGTCATCTTGGGTATTGATTGGATGGATCGTCATGATGCCATCATTAGTGTCCGTAAGCGTATGATTACTATCATTTCGCATGGGGTTGAATGTGTATTACAGGAGGTAATCCCTACTGCTCGTAAGGTCATTAATTTGATGAAAGCAAAGGCGATTACTCGATCAGGATGTGTCGGTTATTGGTGCTATATGACCAAAACCGAGGAATCATCGATAATGTTGTCGGATATTCCAGAGTAAGGGAATATGCCGATGTATTTCCGCACGAGTTACCCGGTTTGCCTCCACAGAGGGATGTGAAATTCACGATTGAGTTGGAGCCCTGCACGCCCCCGATATCGAAGGCACCGCATCAATGGCCCCGACCGAAATGCGAGAGTTGAAGAGTCAACTTGAGGAATTGTTCGAGAAAGGTTATATCCGACCGAAAGTGCGTCCCGTGGGGAGCACATCTTTGTTCGTCAAAAAGAAGGATGGTTCTTTTCGCTTGTGTATCGATTATCGGGAGTTGAATAAGGTGACAATCAAGAATAAGTATCCTTTACCCCGTATCGATGACCTTTTGGATCAACTTCAGGAGCTTCAAGATTTTCCAAGATCGACTTAAGATCCGGATATCATCGATTGGATTTGAGAGTCGGATATCGCTAGGACGGCGTTTCGAACGCGTTATGGTCATTATGAGTTTGAGGTTATTCCGTTCGGATTGACTAATGCACCTGCGGTATTCATGGAGTTAATGAATCGGGTCTTCATCGACTTTTTGGATCGGTTTGTTGTTGTCTTCATCGATGACATTTTGATTTATTCTCGTGACCGGGAGGAACACGAGTTTCACCTTCATCAAGTGCTCGACGTGTTGAGACGAGAACAACTTTATGGGAAGTTTTCCAAATGTGAGTTCTGGATGTCCGAAGTGACGTTTCTCGGACATGTAATTTCATCAGATGGAGTGCGTGTTGATCCTCGTAAGAGGGAGGCTATCCAGAATTGGTTACCTCCGAAGAATGTTAAGGAAATCCGAAGCTTTCTCGGATTAGCCGGTTATTATCGGAGGTTTGTGGAAGGATTTTCCAAAATTGCTCAACCATTGACGAACCTTTTGCGGAAGGATAGGAAATACACGTGGTCCGACGCGTGTCGGCGGAGTTTTGAGGAACTCAAGAGCCGGTTAATGTCGGCACTGTACTTTCCTTGCCGCAGGGACGGAGGGATTTGTGGTTTATAGTGATGCGTCGGACAGGTCTCGGATGTGTACTCATGCGTAACGGAAGGTTATTGCCTATGCTTCACGGCAATGAGACCTTACGAGGTTAATTATCCGACACACGACCTTGAGCTAGCAATGTGGTGTTCGCTTTGAAGATTTGGCGTCATTACCTTTATGGCGTCACTTGTCGATATTCACCGATCATAAAAGTTTAAAGTATATATTTACTCGAAGGAATTAAATATGCGACAGAGGCGGTGGTTAGAACTAATCAAGGATTATGATATTGAGATCCTTTACCACCGGGCAAGGCGAACGTTGTCGCCGACGCCTTGAGTCGTAAGTCCATTCAGAGCAGATGCTTGCTCGTTTAACAATTCGAAGGAGCTCCAACAGAATTCCTTAGACCCGAGATCGAGGTCCGGCTTCAGCGAGTTCAGGGACAGCTTTGTATGTTAGAGATTTCATCATCTCTTGAGGATGCAATCGTGAGAATCGTGGTTCGCACTCAAAGATTGTTGCGCATTCGTGAGGATGTGGCCTGTGGAGAGCCCTCGATTCGTGGTCCACGAGGATGGACTTTGAGGTTTAAGAACCGGTTGTGCGTGTTTGGCGAATGACGAGTTGAAAAACTCGATTTTGAGAGAAGCTCATGCTACCCCTTATTCTGCTCATCCGGTCTAGCAAGATGTATAAGGACTTGAAAAAATTACCGGTGGAGTAATATGAAGCGAGAAGTCGCGAATTTGTTTCGAGATGCTTAACTTGCCAACAAGTCAAGATTGAACATCGGCCGATGGGTATGTCAAAACCTCTCCCTATTCCAGTGGAAGTGGGAAGACATTTCTATGGATTTCATCACGAGTTTGCCGATGAGTCGTCATGGCATGAATACAACTGGGTGATTGTGGACCGTTTAACTAAATCAGCTCATTTCCTTGAGATCAAGGATACGTGGGGTCCCGAGAGATCGCCCAGATTATTCATCAAGGAGATAGTAAGACCGCACGGTACTCCTAAGAGTATCGTTTCCGATCGTGACGACGATTTGTATCTCATTTTTGGAAATCGATTCACCGTGCTATGGGAACTCGGCTCAATCTCGCATCGCCTTTCATCCTCAAATCCGACGGACAATCGAGAGAGGACTATACGTACATTAGAGGACATGTTGAGGGCATGCGTCCTCGATTGGAAGGACGATTGGGAAGCCCAACTACCATTGATCGAGTTCACGTATAATAATAGTTGGCATGCTTCCATTAAGATGGCACCTTACGAGGCCTTGTACGGTCGCCGTTGTCGATCTCCCTTGTGTTGGGATGACTTGTCGAATCAATCGGCACCGAACCCGACATGCTTATAGCCGCCCGAGAAGGTAGCTTTGATCAAGAGTCGTATGTTGGCATTTCGAGTCGGCGTAAATCATATGCGTATAATCGTGCCGACCACTAGAGTTCGAGACGGTGACCACGCCTTGGTCAAGGTATCCCCGAGTCGAGGTATTTTCCGCTTCTAAAACGGGGAAGTTGAGTCCGAGATTCATTGGACCGCTTGAAATTTTGGATCGAGTAGGCGAGTTAGCTTATCGATTGGCTTTACCTCCGGCTCGAGCCGAATTCATAATGTGTTTCATGTCTCTCGATGAAAGTATGTTGCCGACCCGAGTCACATATCGCAGCTTCGACGAAATCGAGATTGACTACGAACATTCATATGAGGAGCGTCCTATACCAGTCTTTGAGCTGCGAATCTAAAAGTAGAGAAATAAGTCGATTGTTTTTTTCAAGATTCAGTGGTGCAGACATGGAGTCGAAGAGGCCACTTGGGAAACCGAGGAGATTATGCGGGAGAGTTATCTCGAGTTGTTTGACCCTTAGTTTCGGGACGAAACTCTTTTTAAGGGGGTATGTAATACCCGGTTGTAATTCATTCATTTTCATTCAAGAATTATCACCGTAATTGTCACTCAGTGTATTTTCACTCAATTATAATCATTCATCAATCATGTTCATTCACCGTGTTCACCGCTCGTAAAAACTTCGAGTTGAGTATCGTTATTGTTCATCGTTTCAACTTTCCTCATATGAGTTCGACTTTGTTAGATCACCATTAATTTTTGGTAACTCCAAAAATTCTAAATCTTTGCAATATTATAGAGCATCGAGTTAGCTTTCCAATGGTTCAAACGGTGAGTCAATCTGAGTCCTGACGAGAGAGTTATGGTCGCTTTAGCTCAACCGCTCATTTTTCGCTTTTGGCGATCACGCCGAACGAACTCGGCCGTGTCGTCCGACACGGCCCGTGCTGCACTCGTCCCGGAAAGTGCCGGGCGTCGCCTCGAGACCCGACCGTGTCGCAGCACGGCCGAGTCGAGCTCTTCCGGATTAGCCAGCAGCGATCGCCAGAGGCCCGACCGTGTTCGGGACACGGCCGAGTCATTGCCGAGCGCCGCGACGGGTCACTGCGGTAGGCTCCTTCGTGCCTTGACCGTGTCAAGGTGACACGGTCGAGTCCTCGCTGCGCCGCGCGCCACGACCGTGTCGCGGGCACGGCCGAGCCTCTGGCCGAGTCAACCCCTATAAATTGGTTTTTTGAGCATTTCACCATTTTTTCCATCTTCTTCACCTCGCAACCGAGAGAGAATAACTTGAGGGAGAGATTTCTTCATCAATTATCATTTGAGTGTGTATTTTTCATCACCTTCAATCATCCGGGAAGCTTGGATAGTCGCTTTTACACGTTTTCATCGGATCGAATTGGTCGATATTCAAGAGGTAATTTCTTCGACACCTTGGACTTCGATTTTATGTTGAGATATGATGTTTTGGACGTTATAATCATGTTATATGAAGGGATATGTATATGATTATGAGTTTGTATAAGGATTCATCGATTATTGAGGGATTATTCAAGAACACTTTGAATATCGAGTTGAAATTGGGGGTTTTCGATTAATTGTTGTTATAATCACGTTTTCGGATATTCATTTCGGATTATTGATCATTTGGAAGATGTTTTGTTGGTTTGAAACACTTCTTGGGGAATTTGATATAGGTATATTGAAGTTTGATTGTAAACAATCGGAGTTTGGACGCAACGTGTTTGATTTAATGCCGCAATGGACTTAGTTTTATCGTATCGACGTTTTGAGTTCGTTATATTCGTGTTTGATTCGTGTATTGAACAATTGTTGGTAATGATTGTTATTCAAGGTTGTTCGAGCGACCGGTATCTTGGTTAGGACGTTGTTCATGGACGGACATTCTTCATCGGTATTGAGTAAGTTAATTCTTACTGCTAAAAGGATACTCATTCCTTTTGTTGTTGATTGCTCATAATCATAATTCATTCATCATAATATTAATCATTTTGAGACTTGTAATTGTCGAATAATCATTTCATTCACGAGGAACGACGGTTCCAAATCATTTCACTGGGTTATCAATCATGTCACTATTACTTTCATATCGGTGAGTCATCTTGGCCTAGTCTAATTATTATTCATTGATATTCATCATGGTCATTCTCGCTCATGTGACCTTCCGGTTCATATTGCGTGGCCGGGTGTGGCCGTGTGGAATTTTTAGTCGGGCACACGATGGTCATGTATTGGGTTCACCGATACATCGGACCGCACACGGTAACGCTTACCTCCGTGAGACTAATTAGGTACAAGGACGGTGTGTCCGGTCATTCGTCTTGTACACTTGCACGTAACATTACAGCGTACTATGATACTCCTCTTCAAATGAAATTCATAATTAAGAATATTTCATAACTTCGCTAATTCATGATTGTGTAATTTCAACTCTTGAGGATTGTTGTTCTCACGTAATCGACCCCGCTTGGGGACTTTGTTTTTCGTGTCCGGGCAAGGCAAAGGCACGGGAGAACACGCCGACGTCGAGGAGTCCAGTGATACTAGAAAGGGGCCCTCATCGATCAAATTCGATCATTTATGTTTCCTTTATTTATTCCGCTGCAGACATTCCGTTTGAATACTCGTTTCATTCAGTGTTGTGTATTTTATCGTCACATAAGATACACATGTATTCTATTTTATCCTGGGTGTGTTGTATGAAACTCCTCATCGGAGTAATTAATGTTGTAATGTGGTTCGGTACTACATTCACCCTGTGTAATTCATTCATTTTCATCCGCCTGGTGGGTCCCAGTCGGTGGTCCACGGCACTGTAATATCCGCCTAGTTTGGGGTGTTACACGCTACGCACTCAGATTCGAAAACCATATAGCCTGTTGCTTAAACATTTCCCAAGCTATGTCGAGTATACTTAAAAAGGGACCAACAATTGGTATCGGAGCGATTGATTCTAAAAAGAATCAGTCGTATTTTTAACTGAATTAGATCCTTAAAAACACTTATTTTCGAAAACAGTCTTTGTAATTCCCATCTTCTAATATGGATACCTTTATGTCAAATAAGATATCTATGTTTCACATTAACGAGTTTGATGACTGGAGAAACAGGATGAAGAACAAACTCAAAGCCTTCATTGGAGAATTAAAAGCTTCGCCCACATCAACAAAGACTGAAGAATGTCTTCAGGTGGTCACTGATAGTGATTCGTCAGATGATGAGCTAGAAGATAGAGCCTATGTGTGCTCTATGGCCGAAGTTAAAGAAGAAAATGAAGACGGCGATGATGATGAGGTAAGCTCTACCTCCACTATTCCTATAAATGCATCTCATACCTTTGAAAATATGCTGAATGAATTTAATAACATTCAAACGGCCCATGAGATATTGAAAAGAGAAAACATGCAGCTTGAAATTTCTAACTCAGAGCTGAAAGAAGAAAATGACTTGCTGAAGAATAATTACGAAAATATGTCAGTTGATTGCGAAAACAGCAAAGTCAATTTAGAAAAACTCATGGAGAGCAATCATCAACTTGCTCATAATCTAAATGAGACTAAGTCTCATCTTGAAAGCAAGACAAATTATTTGGCTCTACTCGAAGCCAAAGTAAAATCTCTCGAGAAACGTGAAGGAGAATTAGAGACAATCTTTGTAATATCCGGATTTATTACAGTGTATTTCATCTGTATTCAACCATGTATTATTTCGGATTGGTGATTTTGATTATTGGAATATGATATTTAGTGCATTGATATCATTATGCATAAGTATAGAAACATGCAAAATTGCTCAAGAAACCTTGTGATAGCGCACGCTAAGAATGTATCTTAACGCGCGCTATCGGGCCATTATTAGCGCACGCTATGAAGGTAGGGGTTGCGTGCGCTAAGAACTCAATTATTGAGCGGGACAGCTAGCTCATGCACCAGCAGGACATGGGTCCGGATAAGATTCCCGCTGACGCACCCGGACAAATTATGAAGTCAACCATTATTAGCGCACGCTAAGGGATGCTTAGTAGCGTGCGCTAACTTGTCAATAATGCAGAATATTATAAATGGGACAACAACCGCTTGGGCTTTCATTTCCTTCGTCTATACTTCATCTTTGAGAGTCCAGAGAGCAAGAATCTCCCTTCTAAACACTTAGAACATTTATGAGTGATCATTGAATGATTGAGTATCACTTGTGAGTGATCATTGAAGAGAAGTAACACCTTGGAGGGGCACATAACCAACTGGAGTCGGATTACTCCTTGTGGTTCAGTGATTTCGGCATATTAAGGTATGTTCAAACTATCACCAGTCTTAGATTTGGATTTCCAATGGGTATGATGATCATGTTAACGAGATATTGAATTTCATTAGTGAATTATTTCAACAACTTCATGTTTAGAAGATTGGGATGTCTACAATTACGATATTATTGTTGGAACCTTGAAGTTGGAATCCTAGTACTTCAAATGATGAGAGAAATATTCGGAAGTTAACAATCCATATGATTTATATTATCTTTGTGATCATGATTTGGAAAAGATATTGTAAGAACTTAAAGGAAGAATCATCTTAGTAAATATCCTTTCGTATAAGTCGGAATTGTTAATTCACCTCAAGATGAAGTCTGAATATGTATAATGATAGTAGCATCTAATACATCAACCGGAGATCACCAACTTTGCATGAGAATTGTAATCAAGATGGATTATGGTGTCATGATGATTATACGTATATTTGCATCTTGAAATTGATATCATCCTGGAGATCATTCATAAGAGTAAGAACTTGGTATTCATGGAAGTAACATGAATTATCACGTAGGATTTCATTGTTTCGAACATGGCAAGAACAGTTTACTGCTCAGCAGTAAACTGCCATGCAGAGATATCGCACGCTATGATATGCAGTTTAACGTGCGCTATCGAGTACTAGTTAGCGTGCGCTACGTTTGGTACGTAACGTACGCTAGACCATCAGTCGAGTCAGTTGGCTGATCAGTGAAGTGCTGCCATGCATTATTAGCGTGCGCTAATATACGAGATTTAACGTGCGCTATCGAGTACGTTTAGCGTACGCAACGTTTTGGACTTAGCGTGCGTTAAATCATCAGCCGAGTCGATCGGCCGATCGCTGAGGCAATCGACAACGCCGGGTTAGCGACGCTAGGCGGTGTATCGCGTGACGCTAACGAGTAGCATTAACGTACGCTACATATGATTCGTAGCGTGCGTTAATCTGTCCAGACAGATTTCGTATTAAGGACTTCCTACCGTAATTATTGAATTGTTAGACGTTCGTACGGCACGAAATGAATTCTGTACTATTTCTTTTATTAAGGTTCGAGCTTATCACGTGATTGATCGAAGGGGACGACCTTCGAGTATTTTGATATTCGTGAAAGTTTATTCTTGTCAACGAACCGAGGCAAGTACTCTAAATTAGAATTGTTTATATTATGACAATTATGATGTGATTGTATCGTGTAAATATATTGTGAATATATGTCCACCATGTGTTGATCCGACGGGAATCATCATGGGAATCTATAGTCATGTGTCTGGATCGTTGACGAGTAGTTCCACCATGTGTTGGTCCGACGGGATCATCATGGGAATCTATAGTGTGTCTGGATCGTTGGAATACCATCAGTATGTTGAAACTGTTATGTTATGATATGTGTTGTGGATATTCTCGTTGGACAAACTTGTTATGATATAATTGTTGATTATATCACTGTTGTATGATTATTGTACTTGTACTAGCATCGTTGTGCTAACCCCTTCGGGGGTGAACATTTGTGTATGTTCAGGATCCAGAAGAGCGGGGAAACAACCACTGGAGATGCATGACGACGAGGGTGCAAAATGATGTTCTGGCCGGGTTTACTATCTGTTATTTGTTGATTATTTCAATAAGTACTCGAGTACAAAGTCATTTGTGATGATTTGGATTTGTTGATGTATTATTGAGTTCTGTTGAACAATTGTACTGTTTCTGTATTTGGTCAGAACTGATGTACTGTAATTCCGTTATTTTCATTCGTTAGTACCTTTTTATGCTTGTTCAATTCTTCAGGCTTGTAAATCCTTATGTAAAGGATTTACGGCGCTGTAATATTCCCGAATATATTGGGGGTGTTACAGAATATGGTATCGGAGCTAAGATTATGGATATCTTGGCCATTGGGTTAAAATAGGGGTCATTTATGTCTTCTGAGGTAACCGGCTGTGAATGACATCACTGCACTGCCTACGTCTTCATGCGAACGGTGGTTGTAAGTTCCTAAACTCTATCTCGTTCTTTACATGTTGTGTCTCTTTATACTTGAATATTAGAACGATGCTGTTTCCTGTGTATTAAATACTTGTGCTTACAGCATGTTGAGAGGCGGACGTGGACGTGGTCGCGGTCGTGGACGCGGACGAAGGAACGCTGATAGGGAGGCGTCGCCTTCCAATCAAAGCTAGTCATAGCTCGAGCGAGCATGATCTATTAATAACGAACGGAACTCGTGTGCGAAATCCTTCGTCAAGTCGTGAACCGGATGACTCGGTTCACTCAGTCGTGGACCGAATGCAAGTGGCGGCAGAATTCAGCAGAGAGATGGACAACAAAGGATTCCGTAAATGGGAAATCGAGGTGACCGATGGTTACAAGAAGTGGCAAAGATGCAACCACCCAAATTTGACGGCTTTTCCGAGACTCCCACTTGGGACCATTGGTTGAAGGAACTGAGAAAATTTTCTTTGGAATTAATTGCCGGACGACAGAGAGCTCCTATTGCCCAAGATTTCTCGATAGGGAAGCATCCGAGTGGTGGGAAGCTATCCGACTGGCAGATCATGATGCCGATTAGGCGTAATTTAAAATGATGATGGAAGCTCGATTGCCTCGTCCCGTGAGGGAAGCCAAAATTCGAGAATTTTTCTCTGCTCGGCCATCGATGAACCCGTATCCCAGACGATTAAGATGTTTAACCAAAGAAGCATTTGTTCGACATCCGGTCGAAGCAGTGCGGAGATGATGATTCATTTCAAATGAGGATGAAACTGTAAATCTAGAGGTACATGTCCGGTTTTGAATGTACCACTCTCCGCCAATACCAGGATAAGGCGTTGGCGTACGAAATAAAAGAAGCAAGAATGGAGAAGTTTATGGAGTCGAAGAAACAGAAAGTCTCTCGGTACTTTTACGAGCACAAGAGCAAAGGGCCCCCGCAAGGCCAGTCTTCTTTTCTTTCAATAAACCTCCGCACCCGGCTAAGAGCGGAAAGAATTACGGAACAATGTCACCACGACGGATACGGCTAGGAAGTGCTTTAACCGTGGTCGCCTGTGCCACCTTTGGCGTGATTGTTTGCGCACCCGATTACATGTTTTGAGTGCGGACAGAAGGGCACCGTGCGACGTTTTGTAAGGACGCCACTAAGTACAATGGAACCCGCTCATCACAAATGGCCCGATTCGAAGGAAGCCGGTGTCAACAGACGCGGCAAAGTGTTCGAGATGCCTCGGAATTTTGGCCGCAAGCGAGGCAGAGGACAATGGGACCGAAAGGGGACATCGAGTGCGGATCTGTTCCCCACGTTTGTATGAGATGAGGAGGACAGATGATCGGGATCTTCTTTGCCGCATCGTGCTCGGCCCAAATCTTTTCCCAGCCAGTTAGCGTTTTGTTCGATACAGGAGCTACACATTCTTTCATATCTTTGTCTTGTGTAAATCGTTTGAATATTTCCGGTTTTTATACTTGTGAACCTTATGTTGTTGGTTTACCGAGTGGAGAGAGAATTGTCGGAAATTTAGAAACTAGAAATTTCCCTGTATCATTTGGGGGCAGAGAGTGGCTCTCAAATCTGATCGTGATAGAAATGCAAGGAGATGACCTGATACTCGGAGACGATTGGCTTAATCGGTATGGAGCTGATAACACTCATTTTTACACATATATTTACATCGATTTTCTGGGTTTTAAGATCCTAAAATGTGTAGAACTGTGTCGTTTATACTCGTATTATGTTTATTGGACTCGATCACGCTTGGGTACGTTTTATTGATTTTATAGGTACTTCATGGACATAAATCAAGCAAGAACGAAGTCTCCAACCCCAATACATATCAAGCAATGCGGAAACGAGAGATCGGAGTCAAAACGGTGTCAAAACAAGCCGACACGAGCCCGGCCGTGTCAATCGACACGGGCCGTGTCATTATCCCGGCCGTGCCATATTGACACGGTCGGGTCTCTCTTCCAGGGCTTGTCGTGCTTATCCAGACGAGTATGACACGGGCCGTGTCATTTGACACGGCCGTGTCATTTGCTCGGCCGTGTCATTTGACACGGTCGAGTCCCCTGTCCAGCAGGTTTTTGGGCTTTTGAGCATACTATGACACGGGCCGTGTCATTTGACATGGGCCGTGTCACTTTTCGGTGGAAATATCTCCTTTTGACATTTTTGAGAGATTTTTGTGGAAAAAGTGGATGTTTTATCCTTATAAAAGGGATTTATGGGGTAGGATAGATGATATGCTGAAGATAAGGGAGATTAGAGAGAGAAAATAACAAGAAATCAAGTGACTTTGATACCAAAAAGAGGAGGTTTTGAAGAAATTCTTGAAGAACACTTCAAGAACATTTGAAGGTTTCAACCGGGATCGATCAAGACACAACACGAGTTTTATCTTCTTCCTATCTTTTCTTCATTTTGTTGTTTTTATTAGCATGAACATGATGATAATCTATCTTCCTTTCAATTCCATGTCGGCTAAACTCTTTAGATTAGGGCATGGGAGTACGTTGATTTACTATGATTTTGAGGGATTGATAATTATATTTACCTAGTGTGATTTCTTTATCAAATACTTGGTTTGATTCATGTTTAGACACTTGATCAATGTTTTTACATGTTAAACTTAATTGCTCATAATTCGAGAGAAGAGGGCATTAATAGGTTTCGAGTATTTGACGTAGTAAATTACGGGATTGAGAAATCGGTGATGAACTATGATGATATCTAAATCTTATGAACATTTTGGAGTTAGATAATTTATAGTAAACGGAGACGTTGTTGTAAGTGTTTAATCTACGTTCTAATGCATCTCGAGAGGGACTTTAGAATATTTTTGTGATTATCATTTTGGAAACACACTTAGAACTTTTGAAACCAATCCCGACTAAATTTAGTAATCAATGGAAACCTAGCCTTGGAATCTACCGTTCTAAACTCTTGCAATTCGCTTCCATTCGGATATTTTCAATCGTTTCAATTTATTGTGATTATTGTATGTTATTTCATTAATCGTCCATTTTACCTTTCGATAGTCTAGATAAGTCGAAAACACTACAATCTAATACTCAACACAAATATTTAGTCTCTGTGGAATACGACCTTGCTCGCCGCTTTCTACATATTTTCCGTACACTTGCGGATTGGTTAAAAATATAGCGAACAAGTTTTTGGCGCCGTTGCCGGGGACTAAAATAATTTTTGTGTTGATATTACGATTAGTGTTTTTAGTCTTACTTTAGACATTTTCTTATTTGTTACTTAACTCATACAATTTATACTCAGGGAGTGCATGAACACTCGTTCATCTCGAGTGCCGTTAGAAACTTTCATCCCGGAAGTAGAAGCATTTGCCCGAAGAACAAGTGCTACCTCAAGGAAACTAAGAAGGGATCTTTTTGAAGACATGGAGAGAGCAGGAGACAACGTAGAAAGGGGCAACGCAAACGAGAATGCGGTAATCCAAGACAACGAGGGCAGAAGGATGGAAATTCCACCAAATAGGGTGCAATCAATTCGGGATGGATTCCGACCGAAACTCGACCGAAACTTTGGAGGAATCACTCATGTCCCCATCAACGCTAATAATTTTGAGTTGAAGCCGGCCTTAATTTCAATGGTTCAACAAAATCAATTTGGAGGATTTCTTTGTCGAAGATCCACATGCGCATCTCACCCATTTCATGCAAATATGTGATACTATCAAAATGAACGGAGTCTCGGATGATGCTATACGCTACGATTGTTTCCATTCTCTTTTAGGAGAAAGCAAGAAATTGGCTTGGAACTTTAGCTCCGGAAGTATAAAGACATGGGAAGAATTGAGCGAAAAATTTTTGTTCAAATTTTTCCCACCAAACAAGACGATGAAGCTAAAGGGTGAGATTACTCAATTTCATCAATTGGATTCGAACCATTATATGAAGCTTGGGAACGTTTCAAAGATCTACTAAGGCGATGCTCGACATGGTTTCCCGAAGACCAACAAATGTGTTTCTTCTACAATGGTCTTATGGGGAAACAAGGAATTTTATTGATGCTTCATGAGGGGCATTGCTAGCAAGAAGTGCTGAAGAAGCGTATGGATTGATCGAAGAAATGGCTATGAATAGCTATCAATGGCCAACGGAAAGATCAAATATTAGAAGGGTGGCTGAGATATCCGATTCGGATCCCATAAAGGCATTAACCGCACAAATGACGATGCTAACTACTCAATTGGGGGCTCTAACAAAAGGAGGTGATTCGAAGGGAGTTTCTCAAGGAAGTTCAAGTTCACTACCATCAGATCCATTGGAAGAGGCACACTACATTAATAATCGGAGTTACAACAATTACCGAAATAATCTACCACCGGGCTTCTACCATCCCTCAAATCGAAATCATGAAAATTTTAGCTATGCCAATCCAAAGAATGCTTTGCAACCACCGGCCGGATTCAAGGTATCAAATGGGGAGATAATTGAAGAATCAAAACCGACGTCGAATCTCGAGAATATTCTAGCTACCTTCATGATGGAGATGAAAAGTCGATTTAGTCGAGACGAGGAGAAATCAGACAAAATCGAAGGCCATGTCACTCAACTAGCTACCACCATGGGAGCTCAAATGAAAAATCTCGAAACTCAAATTGGACAATTAGCTAAAGTGGTCGGGAGTCAACATCAACGGGGACAATTTCCAAGCAATACCGAAGTGAATCCCAAAGAGTCGTGCCAAGCGATCACCTTAAGAAGTGGAACGAATTATGAAGGGCCAAAGATGCCAAGTGAGGAAGTCAAGGAGGATCAATTCACAATTGAAAAGGAAGAAGGGAAGCATGATACAACTAAGGGGCCGAGAAGCTTAAAATATCTCCTAACTCTACTCTTAACGCTCCTCTACCTTTCCCTCAACGCTTCAAAAAGAAAAAGTTAGATGCACAATTCGCAAAATTTTTAGACATCTTCAAGAAAATTAATATCAATATTCCTTTTGCGTGCTTTGGAACAAATGCCTAACTACGCAAAGTTCTTGAAGGATGTGATGTCAAGAAAAAGAAAGATGGAAGATCATGAGACGGTTAAACTAACCGAAGAATGTAGTGCTATTATCCAACGCAAATTGCCTCAAAAGCTTAAGGATCCCTAAGCTTTACCGCTCCATGCACTATTGGAAACGCCTCATTCGATAAAGCTTTGTGTGATTTAGGTGCCTCGATTAACCTCATGCCGTTATCTATTTTCAGGAAATTAGGTGGCGGAGAAATGAAAACCACAACGGTTATGCTCCAATTGGCGGATCGATCCATAACACATCCCAAGGGGATTGTTGAAGATGTGCTTGTAAAAGTCGACAAGTTTATTTTTCCAAATGATTTTGTTGTCCTTGATATGGAAGAAGACGGAGATTTACCACTTATCCTTGGACGTCCATTTCTAGTAACGGGAAAGGCTCTTATTGATGTTGAAAGGGGAGAATTAGCACTACGTGTTAACGACGAGCATGTTCTATTTTCTATTTTCAAAGCTATGAAATTTCATGATAATACGGAATATTGCAATGTTATTGACCATATAAGCTCGTATGGAAAGAAAAAAATCCTACACTCATTATCGTCGGATCCGTTAGAGTTCGCCTACGAATTCATGTTTTTCTAGTGATTCAACTTTGGAGTTTGACGATTCTCGACTTGTTTGATTACGTCAATTGAATTCTACAGAAAAAACGCAAAGCAATGCGCTCGATGATTTAGACGAAAGGGAGCATGAAGTAGTTGCGTAAATCAAGTCGACGGATTTAATCAAACGTGTCCAACGACATGGACAAAAATTTGGGGTCCGCTTCATCTCAATCGAATTCATCTCAACCAAGCTTGAACCTTAAAACCCTCCCTAACACCTCAAGTATGCATTTCTCGATGATAACAAATCCAATCCTAATTGTATCCTCTTCACTTTCATCCACTCAACTAGATAAATTGCTACGTGTATTGAGAGCACATAAGTCGGCTATAGGGTGGTCTATCTCAGATTTGAAGGGGATTAGTCCCTCCATATGCATGCATAGGATTTTGCTAGAAGAAAATTTTAAACCTAAAGTGCAAAATCAACGGAGACTTAATCCCATAATGAAAGAAGTGGTGAAAAAGGAAGTATTAAAACTTTTAGATGCCGGATGATATATCCAATTTCCGATAGTGAGTGGGTAAGTCCTACTCAAGTGGTGTCAAAAGGGAGGGATGACCGTAACCAAAGACGAAAAAGATGAATTAATTGCTATGAGAGTAGTTACAGGATGGCGAGTATGTATAGACTATAGGGCTTTAAATGCGGCTACTCGCAAAGATCATTTTCCTCTTCCCTTCATTGATCAAATGCTTGATAGATTGGCGGGCATGAATTTTTCTCGTTTTCTTGATGGATATTCGTGATATAATCAAATCTATATAACACCTAAGATCAAGAAAAACGGCCTTTACATGTCCTTATGGAATTTATGCTTATCGTCGAATGCCGCTTGGTTTATGTAATGCTCCACCACATTTCAACGTTGTATGATGGCTATATTTCACGGTTTGATCGAAAATATAATGGAAGTTTTCATGGATGATTTTTCGGTGTTTGGAAATTCATTTGATCATTGCTTGCATAATCTTACTTTAGTTTTGCAATGATGTGAAGACACTAATCTCGTGTTGAATTGGGAGAAATGCCACTTTATGGTGCAAGAAGGAATTGTCCTAGGCCATCGAGTGTCCGCCGCCGGTTTGGAGGTTGATAGGGCGAAAATTGTCACCATTGAGAAACTTCCCCACCCAAGAATGAAAAAGCAATTAGGAGCTTCCTGGACACGCGGGTTTTTATAGGAGATTCATAAAAGACTTTTCAAAACCACTAAACCTTTGAGTAAATTGCTAGAAAAAGACTCCTCTTTCATTCTTTCTAATGAATGTTTGCAGCATTTGAGACTCTAAAGAAGGCATTAGTGAGTGCTCCTATCCTCGTGGTACCGATTGGTCTCAACCTTTTGAGATCATGTGTGATGCAAGTGATTATGCGGTCGGTCTTTGTGTTGGGACAACGTCGTGAAAAACTCTTTCGCTATTTATTATGCAAGCAAAACATCGACTGAGCCCAACAAAATTACACAACAACGGAGAAGGAAATGCTTGCCGTAGTATTTGCTTTTGATAAGTTCCGATCATACTTAATTGGGACAAAGACGATAGTACACACGGATCACGCAGCTATTAAATACTTGTTTGAGAAGAAAGACTCTAAACCTCGCCTAATTCGATGGATTCTTCTTTTACAAGAATTTGACGTGGAAGTCCGAGACAAAAGGATGTGAAAACGTGGTAGCCGACCACCTATCTCGCCTCGAGTACAAAAAGGAGGAGGAACCGAGATCGAAGGGATTAAAGAAGAATTTCCTGACGAGCGACTCTTTATGGTAGAAGCTAAATTTCCGTGGTTTGTCGACATTGTTAATTTTTGGTCGCAGTGTGCTACCCCGGATTTATCTCATTACCAAAAGAAGAAATTCCTACATGATATTAAGTTCTATATGTGGGATGATCCATTACTTTTTAAGAGATGTGCCGACATGATCGTGAGGAGATGTGTACCACAAGAGGAATGGGATGAAATTCTTCAACAATGTCATTCATCCCCAACCGGAGGACATTTCGGAGCAACACGGACAGCTGCAAAAGTGTTGCAAAGCGGATTTTATTGGCCTACACTATACAAAGATTGCTATCTCTTTATTCAACAATGCGATAGATGCCAACGAGTAGGAAATATTTCAAGACGTCACGAGATGCCCCTAACCAACGTAATTGAGGTTGAACTATTTGACGTTTGGGGTATCGACTTCATGGGTCCATTCTCATCATCATTCGGAAATAAGTACATTCTCCTAGCGGTAGAGTACGTATCTCGATGGGTCGAGGCAATTTGTTCTCCAACAAATGATGCTCAAGTAGTAATGAAATTTTTAAAGAAGAACATTTTTTGCCGATTCGGAACTCCAAGAGCATTAATCGGATCGGGATCGATTTTGTCAACAAAATCATGGATAAACTTCTTCGTAAATATGGGGTCCGATCAAAAATCATCGCCTATCATCCACAAGCAAATGGACAAGCCGAAGCGGCCAACAAAGAGATCAAGCTAATCTTGGAAAAGACGGTGAATACATCTCGGAAAGATTGGTCATCCAAGCTCGATGATGCACTTTGGGCTTATCGTACGGCCTATAAAACTCCTTTGGGAACATCGCCCTATCAACTCATTTTTGGGAAATCATGTCACCTACCTTTGGAATTGGAGCATAGAGCGATGTGGGCGGTGAAAAGAATAAACTTAGATTTTAGGCCGCCGGAAAGAAAAGATTGCTAGAGTTAAATGAATTGGAAGAATTCCGGGATGAATGCTGTTGTTGCCCAAAATATTTATCCGAAGATTAATACTGCTGGAAGACGGACAACAAACAAATGCGGGAGCACTTCCGAGAGAAGATAAATAAAACAAGATTTGCCGGGGTTGTTAGTCCCGGGCTTGAATGCTCTCGCGAGATGTTATTAATAAATATACTGTCGAGTACAAATATTAATGGTAGAATCTAATACAATGAGTGTAAAAGCTTCTAGTTATCTAGGCTTTAGAGCGCGTAGATTGCCGGAAGAACCAGATGGATGAATCTGTGAGTTCTTGCTTGGAATTTATGATGAATGTGTGTGAATGTCACTATGAATATGTTAGTGCTTGACAGAAGAGCCTTTTGTTCTCTCTTTGGTGTGTATTTTTGCACTTAATTCGTGGTAGAATCCGTCCTTTTGGCCGCAATGGTGAGTTCTCTATTTATAGGGGACTAAGTAGTTGGGATCCTCAGCGATCGCGGGCGATCGCCGTTTTCTATATTAAAATAAACGGCCGATCGTCCGTCACGTGGGCCTGTTCCTTGAGGTCCGAGGTTGCGCTTGAGGCCACCGGGTGAACCAATGGGAAGCCAAGACGCGCCGCGAGTCGCCGTCCGAGGAGGGTCCACTGCACCTTTCGGCGGCCTTGCTTCAGGTGCGGTAGGTGACAGCCGGGTCAATGATCCTTTTGTTGGTATCCTATGAAGATCCGCGGGTGGGCCATCGTCCAAGATTCGGTCTTCGACGACTTTGACGGATGCCGGATCCCCACGTGGCATGAGACGATCGCCGCATCCGTTAGACAAAGACGATCGCTGTGTATCAAAAGACGATCACGGTTACCAAAAGACGATCGCTATATTATGCCGGACTTTAGGTGTTCGTCCGGAGTTTGGCTTCTATGGTTGACTTTCCAGGAGGTCGCCGATCGCCTATCGTGGCGAATTAATCGTCGCACAACAATTGCCCCCACTCGCCTTGATGTTGAAAACACGGGGTGAGGTGGCACCGTTGGCGATCGCCGATGTTTAGACGACTCACCGATCCAATTCAAATATGGACGACCTTCTTTCGCGTCTGGGAGCAAATGGGAAAAGAAGGCGGGCCTTTCACAAGCGGCCGACACGCGTCGGCCGCCGTTGGGGAATCCGACGGTTTGTCGACTCACCGGGCATGCCCTCGAAAAGACGCGTATGCTGGATTCGAGGGCCGCATTTAATGCGTCCCCACGTGACGGTTCCGATTCGCCCCCCGAGGTTTCTCCTTTTGCACTTAGGCCCTCGTTCCCATCTATAAAAAGGAGGGCTTCTTCTCCTTCACTTTTACGCGCCCTTAAGATCCATAGCCGAATTTCGAGAAATTTCTCGGAGCCTTTGAGTGCCGATCTTCTTCTTTTTCTAGGTAAGATTAAATTTAACCTTCTCCTTATCTTTACTTTCCAATATGTCGGGAGGATCGAAAACCTTCGAGACCGGAAGTTCTTCCACGCCGCCGCGTTGCCCGAACGGGAGGAGGTTCCCGTTAGAGTGGATATGGAGATGGCCGCTGAAGCTATTCGAGCGGGATTGCACCCGAAGAACTCGAAAAACTTTTCAACGAGGCCGAGGTGGCGAGGACGGCGAGACGGCGGAGCAGGGGGTTCGCCGGTAGATGAAGACGATCTGGTGCGGGAGGCCCGGGAAAGAGAGAGCAGATTCGGCCCCTCCTATGTGGCTTTTGCTCGATGATGGAAACGATCACTGACCTTGCCCGAATTCGACTTCGAGGCCTACTCCGCCGCTCACCCTTACAAACATGTGAATCGGACGGTCTTTCAGCCGCCGTCCCGTCTCCGTGGACTCTCGGCCGATCCGAGTACGGCGACCAAGAATGACTCCGAGCCGGAGGGCCAAATATCACATCCCCTCGACGTTTCCCTTCACGTGCCTTTGGAGAATGAGCGCGCCGACCAACCGCCCTGTGATATGGTCGCCGTCAACGAGATGATTATGGAGGCGGGTCTGCGATTCCCGTTGCCACTGCCGTCTCCTATTTGCCGATCGCCCGGAATTTGGCGCCTCTTCAATCGACGCCGAATGCTTGGTCAGCAGATCATCTCCACGTTGACCTTGTTCGGCGGTCACCGGTTATTTCGTCACCTTAGCGCGCTGGAGATGAATTATTTGTTTAAATTGGCTGCGCAGAAAGGGACGATCGGCGGTTATCATATCCAGGGCCGACTCGGGAGAGTGGTTCTTGGCGTGCCGAATAAGACCAAGGGCGACCTGGCAAAATGGTGTTGGGTCGGCGGGGCATGGCGATCGGCGTTGAGTGAAGGGCTGAATGAAGAGTTGGAGATTCCCACTATTTTCCGGGAGAGGAATCCGAGTAAGGATTTAAACTCTCCCTTTGATTGAGCTTGTCTTGGACTGATCTAATTTTGTTTTCTTTTTGCAGGACCTCTCGTTACAGATACCAGCGACCTACCATTTTATTTCTTGATCGTTTGGGAGCGTATTCGTGCGTTGCCGAACTCCTTTATTGACGTTCGATCGCTTGGTACTGAAGCTCATCGGTTGGGGGCTCGTTTGTTTTGCTACCCTCGTCACTTGAAAGTTCAAGGTATGAGGTTAAGTGGTGTTTCCTTTCTTTGACGATCGTCTCCAAGATGTTGTTTTATTCTATCTAACTTGTTTGCACCTTTTCTTTGACAGAGGCTTACTTTCCCCGAATCGCCGAACCTCCGCCAGAGATAGCTATGTCGGACTTGGGAGTTCTTGGTCGCCTTAATTTGGGCAAGCAGACTGGTCGCGTTCCTGCGACGACGTCTCAACCTGCCCCGGTGACGAGACCCGCTGAGGCGCCGGTGGTCGAGGGAGAGGAACAGCTCAAACGCCGCAAGAGGCGGAGGTCGGAGTCCCCGTCGATCTCTGAGGCGGACGTATCGATTCTTGAGCCTCCGGTCGCTGCGGCTCCTATCTCCGCCATCCCGATGATGGAGCGATCTGGCGCCAAGCCCACGGTCACCGGACCCCGGTCATCCGGGCCTCGGCGAAGAAGATGGCGATCGCCGATGCGGAGACACCCGGGCAAGCCTTTTTCTGACGCGACCCGAGCCGTCAATAGGTAAGAGTGGGTCAAAAATTTTTCGAGTTAGGCATTCCGAGCATGGTATGGGCTAACTCCTTGATTTCCTTGGTTTGCGCTGCAGGTTCGCCTCGCCGACCGGACGCCGCCCCATGGTGCCGGGATTTCTGTCGAGCAAGGCTCCACAAGGTTCGTCGAAGTCCTCGCTACGCTCGCCAGCAATCACTTCCCTGCCCAAGGCTCGACGACCGACCTTGACGCGATCGCTCGTCGCGATCCGGAGATGCCATGCAGCGACTGCCCCGGCTCTTCAAAGCGCGACGATGGCCGTCCAAGCCGGGATTTTGAGGGGCGACCCTCCGCTCATCTCCATCGCGAGCTCGAGACCGCCTAAGCAAAATATCGAGGATGCGAACCGGATTGGCCGATGGAGAAAGAGTATGAGGAGACCGCCAAGCGGGCTAAGCGGGACGTGGATCGATTGAAGCAGAGCCGAGTCGCTCCAAGGAAGCCGCCGATCGATCTGTAATAAGGAGAAGGAGACTCGCCGAAGCTCGAGGCTTCGCAGAGGAGGCGACGGCCAAGGCTGCGGTGGATCGGCTCGATGGTGAGCCGGAGGCGGCGAAGAGAGAGCCTGAGAAGGCCAGGCGAGAATGTTGCCAAGGCGGCCGAATCAAGTGAGGTCGAGAAGACGGCGGCGGATCTGAAAGGGCGGTGAAGGCGATCGAGGTCGATCCCTACCTTAACGTCGGGCACGTCGGCGAAGTTCGCTTACTATTTGGCCTATGCCGACGCTGTCCGAGTTGCTAAAAAGGCAGGGTCGAGACCGGTCCTCGATGGAAAGCTTCAGATCCTATGTCTCCAAGCATCCTCTCGCATCAGAATTCTCTCTGCCGATCCTTGACTTGGTCGACCTCGGGATTGACTTGAGTTGGTATACGGCAAACTCATTCATCCCGAGGCCGATGCCCAAGCCGATCCGCGACCCGAGGGCGAAGACCAAGAGCGGGGCTTTGAGAGGCTTTTGTTTTTCCTCTGTAACTTGTACTTTTTGTTGTAATGCCTTCAGGCCTTGAAATGTATGAAGCTTGTGTTTATGAATAAAATACTCCTTTTCTCATTCCGCGTAATGCATTATATGCGATCGCCTTTGACTATTTGTGTGCAATTTTTTCGAGTACGCGTATATTTGCTTTCGATTTTTTGTTCGTCCGGCCGATTGTCTGAGTGTTGAAAGTATTGACATGTTTTGAATTGGAATTCTTACTTGTAATTTTCGTCGGATGATCTCGATCGCCCTGCATGTTTTTTGAGCGAAGCCGATCGAATAGCCGATCGAATATGGTTTCTCTTTGTTCGATCGTATTTGAGAGTAGCTCGGCCTATCCCTGCCCCCTTGTTTTTGTTCACTTATTGTAAGTAAGGGAACAAAGACTAGTCTGTCTGGCGAGCTATCTTCATTTCGCCGATTCTGAAGAGTCATGTGTGGTTGCGGTGTTCGATGGACCGATCTCCCCAATCGTGTCTTCGTGTGCGCGGGATATTTAGTATCCCGCGACTCACTTTTTGTGAGGGTCCTCCGTTAGGCTACGCCTGCCTTGTGTTAAAACGAAAGGCGGGCGATCTCGGTCTGGAGGAGTCCTTGCGCGGAGTGTTGTCGGCTTATTCGACACCACGTCCGCGGCTTGTCAGCTCTGCTTCCACCTCGGCCCGCCATGAAGATGGCGATCCTCGACGGTGTACGTTGAGACGGGTAACGGCACGTCGCATTGTTCGGGTTCACCATGTTAGATGATGTACCTTGAGAACGTGCGATCGCGCCACCGACTATTTTGGAGGGTCCTTCGCCACGTCGACCTCGTATTCAAACGAAGGGCGGACGATCTCACCCCAAAGGAACCTTGCATGGGCGAAGCCGTCGGTTCCATCGACCTCCGTGACCATGGCCGTAATAATTTTACCTAGGATCGCCGATGATATGCGATGCCCGGTGGGGCGATCGCCATAACAGATGGGATAACAAAAATCTCATTATATTCCTTGTACATCATTGAAATCGAATACAAATTTATCACCGATAGTATTTTTTCGTATGCACGGCGTTCCAGGTATTGGTCCGAGTACCGTCAGATGTTCCATTCGTAGGCTCCTTTAGTTAACCATCTGGATACTCCGAAAGGTCCTTCCCGATTTGGACCAAAGACGCCCGTATGGGTTTGGATTTTCTTGAGGACGAGATCGCCCACTTGAAATCTTCTTTCTCGACCTTTGAATTGAAGAACTTCTCGGCTCTCCTTTTGTGGATTGTGTTCTTCATTTCGAGGTCACCCGTCTTTCTTCAAGCATGTCTAGGTCGATTCGCGGGCTACATCGTTGTCGGCCGTCATCTCTGTTCGGTTCGATGGTGAGGACGGCGATCTCGAAGGAATCACCGCTTTGTTCCGAAGGTAAGGGCGAACGGGTTTCGCCGGTTGAATTGCGGGTCGTCGTTCGGTAGGACCATAAAACGTCCTGGGAGCTCGCCGCCCATCTTCCTTGCCCGGATTCGAGTCGTGCTTTGATCGTGTGTTTGAGGATCTTATTCACCGCCTCTACCTGCCCGTTCGTCCGAGGGTGATAGGCGCCGAGAATAACCTTTTGACTCCCACTTTTCACTGCACCGCATGACTTCTAAGCCGTCGAATCTGCTTCCGTTGTCGGAGATGATGGCCTGGGCAAACCGAATCGGCATATTATGTTTTTCCATATAAACTTGATCACTTGCTCTTGGCGATCTTGTTGAGCGGTTCGGCCTCACCATTTGGTGAAATAATCGACCCCAACGATGGCGAACTTACACCACAGCCGTCGGTAAGGGACCTATAAGGTCGATGCCCCATTGCGCAAATGGCCAAGGGCTATACATGGAGGTGAGCCGTTCGGGTGATAGTTTAATGTTGGGGCCCATTATCGACATCTATGACAAGATCGGCATAAGCGATCGCATCTTTCCGAAGTGATGGCCGAAAAATCCTTGTCCAGTCGTCTTATGGAGGAGGGCTCGCCCGCGTGGTTCCCACAAATCCCGTCATGGATTTCGGCTAAAACGAGCCGACCTTCCTCCTGTAATACACTTGAGGAGGGAAGGTCAAGGCTCGCTTGTAAAGCCGATCGTCCAATAGGGTATACCCGGTCGCACGGCCGAGTTGGCGAGCTTTAACACGGCCGCCGTGGACCGCTCCGTCTTTTAAGTATTTGATGAACGGAGTCATCCAATTCTCTTCGGCGATGGCGACCGTGGTAACCAAATTCCTGTCGATCGCCGGCCTTGCTGACTTTGTGATTTGGATGTTGGAGAAGTCAGCCGCCCCATCCGATGATGCTAGTTTGGAAAGAGCATCGGCCTGGGAGTTGTGCTCTCTCGGGACTTGCTCGATTAGTACTTCTTCAAATTTTGTGCACATTTCGCGACCGGCTCTTGGTATTTGACCATCCTTCGCCGCGTGCCTCATATTCCCCCTTGACTTGGTTCACGACCAAAAGGGAGTCCATGTAGATATAGAGGCGTCGAACATCTAGTGGCGAGGGCTAGATCAAGCCCGCCTACCGAGCTTCGTATTCGGCTTCATTGTTGGTCGCACGAAACCGAAACGCACGGCATTTGTGAAACTCGACCGTCCGGGCTAATGAGGACAATCCGCCTCGCTCTCGCATTGGTCGCCGAGCCATCCACGTATAATTTCAGCAGTCGGCCGACTGGCCTGACCGTGAGGGAACGTTAATTCCACCACGAAGTCCGCGCAGCTTGGCCTTTGATCGCCGTGCGAGGAGCGTAAGTGATACCGTATTGTGCGATCTCCAATGACCACTTGAGGAGTCGCCCGTTGGTGTCCTCGGTGCAGGACTTGTCTTAGAGGTAGAGTGGTTAGGACCTCCACCGGTGATCGAAGAAGTAAGCTCTCGGTTTCGTACACTCATGACAAGGGCATAGGCGATCTTCTCCAATGGTGTGTAACGTGTCTCGCGTCGTGGAGCGCTGGCTAACATAGTAGATCGGCAAGTGGGCTTGCCCCTCTGCTCGCACTGACGGCACTCGGTCGACCTCCGAGGCCGCTAAGTAAAGGAATAATTTTTCACCGGATCGGCTTTGCCAGATCTGGGGTTGGATAGATATTCCTTTATTTTGGCGAATGCTATCCGCTTTCTTTCGTCCATGCGAACTTCTTGTTCTTGATGGTCGCGAAGAAAGGCTTGCTTTTATCGCCGAGCCGTGATATGAAACGGTTGAGGGCGGCTAGACACCTGTGAGGCGTTGCACTGCTTGATGTTTCGCGGTTCCCGCATGTCAAGGATCGCCGTATCTTGGCGGGGTTCGCCTCGATCCCCCTTTCGCTCACTATGTGCCCCAAGAACTTCCCTGAGCCCACCCCGAAGTTGCATTTCTTGGGGTTCACTTCATGTTAAACTTCTCAAGGATGGCGAACGTCTCGGCAAGATCGTTGAGGTGATCTTCCTTCTTGAGGCTTTTGACCACGATATCGTCAATGTAGACCTCCATGGTCTTGCCGATCTGATCGGCGAACATCCCGCTGACTAATCGGTAGGTCGCCCTGCGCTTTTCAAGCGAACGGCATTCGACCCAAAAGTATATGTCTTTTTCTATGTGGAAAGATGTGTGTTTTATGTCTTCCTCTGCCATTGGGATTTGATGATATCCGCGAAGGCATCCATAAACGACATCATTTCGCAACCTGCCGTGCTATCGACCGGATGATCGATATGAGGCATTGGGAAGTGATCTTTTGGACATGCCGCGTTGAGGTCGGTGAAGTCTATGCATAATCTCCAGGAGCCACGGCTTTTTGACGAGCACCGCGTTGGCGACCCACCGTGGTTCGTCGCCTGCTACTCCGATCACCGCTGCCGAGTAACCACGGACTTCTATGTCGAGCGCCGCGTATTTCTGACCGAACTTCCTACGCTCGTGAACAGGTTTCATTGTCCGGCCGATCTTCGAGATAATGGCAGCGTGTTCGGGACTTATGCCAACCATATCTTGATGCGACCAGCAAAGACACCGATGTTCTTACGTAGCAAGTTGATCGATCTCCCTTTAATTCGCGGTCGATGCTCGCGCCGATCCGTACCTCCCGCTCGATGATCCGATCCATCGTAATGCTTTCCAACTCTTCGACAGAACGGCCGCCTCTCGCTTGGTACGATCTCCTCGGACTCGGTCCTTCGATCGATGTCGAGACTTGGCTCGAAACCGATCCTTGGCTCGATGTCGTCCGTCGATCGATGAGAGATGGCGTCCCCGAGTCGGGTTGGTACGAAGTCTCGTGCTCGCCGATCTCCATGGGTTGATCATCGGTCGCTTCAATGTTACATACAAGACGGAAGTATTGAAAGAATTAACAACATAGGAGTAACTCAAACATCTCTTTGCCATTAGTTGATCTCCTTTTACAAGACTGACCGTCCCATCGGCGGTGGGGAATTTGATACAAGAAAGAAAGATGAGGCGACCGCCTCAAAGGTTTCTAAAAAGGGGCGACCTAGGAACCCATTATAGATGCCGGGCCTATCTATGATTACAAAGCTTAGGTTCCTAGTAATCCTAACCTTGGGATCATAAAAGCATACTAGCTCGACGGAGAGCTTGATCCTCCCGTAGGCTCGACTGTGTTGTCGCCGAACCCTTGAAGTACGGTGTCGAAAGGCTTGATGAATTTGATCGGGTTGCCGAGTTGGTCTAGGCGGATTTGAATATGATGTTGCAAAAACTCCCATTGTCGACCAACACGCGATCGACCGCCTTCCCAAGGATGCAAGCGGAGATCACTAGTGCATCCTCCTTGGGACATCGCACTCCTTCCCCGTCCTTGTTGGAAAAGGTGATGAGCGCGTCTCTAGAGATGGTCGGTTCCGGGTACAACGACGTGGACCCCGGCGAATGCCCTCACTCGGCTTTTCGCTTCTCGTTCGACATGGTGGAAACCGGGAAAGACCCCGAGGTTTCCACCTCCCGCTTGAAGCATGTTGACCCGGCCGCCAGAGTTGATCGGTGGGACCGAATCATCAGAGTATTCCGGCTCATGCTCAATTCTGGCGACCGGATTGGGAGGAGTTCTCTCGTGTTGCCGACGCTCGCGCCCTCCGGTCCTTTCCGTCCTTGGTTCCGGCTTGGTGACCAAGTTGTCCAGTTGCCTTCCTCAAACAATCGCCGAGTTGCTCGAGGAGATCGCGGCACAAGCTAGTGTTGTGGCCGGACTCTTATGATAGGCACAGAATTTGCTACGGTCTAGGTGACCGTGGTCCCTTATTGGATTTGGCTTGGAAAGCCACTCGCGACCCTTGATCGCGTTGAAGATGTGGGCCGGAGATAAGTTGAGGTTGTGAAGAAGGTGGACCTCTACATCCTCGAAGGCTTTGAACTCGCCAGCGGCTTGGCGATCGCCTTTCGGCTTGGCGACCGCCTTCTTCTGGACATGGGAGGGTGCTTTTCCTTCTTCGGATGGTCCCTCTTCTAAGCGGAGTGAGAGCATCCTCTGTCGGCCAGAACCCGGCGGCCTTGTTGCGGAAGATCGAATAGGTCGGGGATATCTTTGTGAGATGCTCGAACATGGGCGAGCGTCCGTGGAATCCGCTCATAATCGAGTTGAGAGCGATCTCGCCGCCGACGGCTCACCGGTGAGGACTATCTCGTCTACCGGCCGATGTAATCCTCATCCGATTTGTCCTTCCCCGCCCGATTTTCATCATGCGGTGAGGACCTTCCGGCGAGCGACTTTGGCGGCGAAGTATGACTCAAGTCGCTCGCTAGCTTCTCAAAGCAATTGATTGAGCGAGATGGTAGTGAGGTGTACCATCGTGGGCGAGGTCGCCCGAGTTAACGGGAACATACGACATTTCGCCGCATCGAAGCTCCGCACCCGGTCATGTAGATCCGAATTTGCTTAAGTGGGTTTCTGATCCGATTTCCTCGTATAAAGGTGTTTGTGGGGGATTGATAGTTGGTTGGGTGGGGCGAGCTCGATCGAGTCGTGAGTGGTTCGCTTGAACCAATGATCGATCTCCGGCGCCGCCCCATTTTCCATGAGCGCCTTCATCTCGCCGAGTGGCGTTGTATGGCGGCTATCGCCGTCGCCCGATCGCCGCCGATTGACTCTCGAGCGTGAACCAAGGCGATCGTGTGCGATCCCGGCCCCGTGGTGAACGACGATCTCCCCGCCAGAGGGTTCCCTTCTTGGGCGAGCAGGGCTCGTTGACCGGCCTGTCTCTTGGGAGTCGGATACGCCGAACTCCCGGTAAAGGATTCAGATATCGATGTCTCCCTACTGGGGCCTCGAGTGCCCTGGCCGCCATGAGGGATCGCTCCCTAGGCGGCCGAAGACGGAATCGTCCCGCCTTACGAGAGCCTTCTCCACGGCTCGGGGCTTTCTGTCGATTTCTCAACATAGATCCCCTTGAGCTTCCGTTTGCTTGCCCGGCGGTTGGCTGACGGGGTGATGGTGGGCGCATCGTGGGCCCTCTGCCGTTCCCTGAGGATGGCTATAGCCTCCTCAATCTGTTCCGATGTCTGGAACTGATCGAGTGAGAGGCTAGAACCGTCCCTCGGGGGCGGGAGTGAGAGCCTAGCGTCGCCACGGTCGCCTTCCGCCGTGGGCTGGGATTCGGTCCTCGCCGGAATAAGATTTCCGGCAGATCTCAGGGTGGCCCTCTTGGAGGTTGTTGCTGATGTCATTTTCTGATGGTTTTTCTATTGAAGAACAGTGAGTGTTTCTTCAAGTATATGTCCGGAGAACAGTGAGTGTTCTTCGAGACGGTAGGAATAAAAATGAAGGTTTAGATGCCCTTCTTCTAGCGCCAATTGTTGTTGCCCAAAATATTTATCCGAAGATTAATACTGCTGGAAGACGGACAACAAACAAATGCGGGAGCACTTCCGAGAGAAGATAAATAAAACAAGATTTGCCGGGGTTGTTAGTCCCGGGCTTGAATGCTCTCGCGAGATGTTATTAATAAATATACTGTCGAGTACAAATATTAATGGTAGAATCTAATACAATGAGTGTAAAAGCTTCTAGTTATCTAGGCTTTAGAGCGCGTAGATTGCCGGAAGAACCAGATGGATGAATCTGTGAGTTCTTGCTTGGAATTTATGATGAATGTGTGTGAATGTCACTATGAATATGTTAGTGCTTGACAGAAGAGCCTTTTTGTTCTCTCTTTGGTGTGTATTTTTGCACTTAATTCGTGGTAGAATCCGTCCTTTTGGCCGCAACAGTGAGTTCTCTATTTATAGGGGACTAAGTAGTTGGGATCCCTCAGGCGATCGCGGGCGATCGCCGTTTTCTATATTAAAATAAACGGCCGATCGTCCCGTCACGTGGGCCTGTTCCCTTGAGGTCCGAGGTTGCGCTTGGAGGCGGTGGGTGAACAATGGGAAGCCGACGCGCCGCGAGTCGCGTCCGAGGAGGGTCCACTTCGTACCTTTCGGCGGCCTTGTCGGTAGGTGCGGTAGGTGACAGTCCGGGGTCAATGATCCTTTTTGTTGGTATCCTATGAAGATCCGCGGGTGGGCCATCGTCCAAGATTCGGTCTTCGACGACTTTGACGGATGCTGGATCCCCACGTGGCATGAGACGATCGCCTCAGATCCGTTAGACAAAGACGATCGCCAGGTATCAAAAGACGATCGCTGGTTACCAAAAGACGATCGCTATATTATGCCGGACTTTAGGTGTTCGTCCGGAGTTTGGCTTCTATGGTTGACTTTCCAGGGAGGTCGCCGATCGCCTATCGTGGCGAATTAATCGTCGCACAACAAATGCTACGAAAATTCTCGAATTTACAAAGAAAGGTCTAAAAGATGGCATGATAAGATGATCATTAAACGTGAATTTATGCCGGGACAACAAGTACTTCTCTATAATTCAAGACTGAAATTGTTCCCCGGAAAATTGAAATCAAGATGGTCGGGTCCATTCGTGATTAAGAAAGTACTTCCACCTGGAATAGTCGAGCTCATGAGCAGAGACGGAGAGCTATTTAAAGTTAACGGTCAACGAGTCAAACATTACTATCATCCCTATCAAAAGGAAGCCGTATCCGCAATAACTTTAATCGAGCCATAAAAGACTTTCAGATGAAAACGTCCTATCAAGACGTTAAACTTAGCGCTAGATGGGAGGCAACCCAATAAATTTTATTTGCATGTTTTAAATTTTTTTTTCGCATTTTGTTGTATTTTTTTGTTGTATAACTAACCGGTTCAAATTTTGGTGTTCAAATCGCAGGAAAAACACACCGAGGACTAAAACTGCGTTTTCCAGGACAGCATGGCACGGGCCGTGTCAAATGACACGGTCGGGTCGTGCAACCAGTCGAAATTTTTACTTTCTGGCGTAGTACGGCACGGGCCGTGTCGAATGACACGGTCGGGTCGTGCAAATAGGTCAATTTTTACTTTCTGGCGTAGTACGGCACGGGCCGTGTCATTTGACACGGCCGGGTCAGTTGGACAGCGGCAAAAGCTTACAAACGAAGCAGGGATGACACGGGCCGTGTCATTTGACACGGGCCGTGTCGATCGGGGGGTATAAAAAGGTGCTGTACGGCCGAACCATTCATCTTCTTCCCCAAAACTTTCCTCCTCCCCAAATCATAAACCCTAGTCCCGATTATCATCAAATCCGGCAAAATCAGGCAAAAATTGTGTCAAATCTCACAAAAAAACAAAGTGCTCATCATTATCCCACAATCCTAAAGCTTCAAGGGTGAGAATCGGACGAATACATCCAGGTTGGGTCGCGATTTTTCTGAGTTTTTTTTCAATTTTCACTCCAACTTCAAGGTATGATTCACGATTTTGAAAGGTTTTGTTGCTACCCAAAATATTATCCGGAGATAGATATTGCTGGAATGGATGGGATAGCAAACAAATGCAAGAGCACTTCCGTGAGAAAGATAAATAACACAAGATTTGCCGGGGTTGTTAATCCCGGGCTTGAATGCTCTCGCGAGATATTATTAATACCGATATTCGGGGATACAAGTACTAATGTAAGAAAACAATTACAATGAGTGTAAAGTTTCTTGTTATCTTAGCTAGTGAGCGTGTAGATTGCCGGAAGAACCAGATTTGATGCTCTGTGAGTTCTTGTAACAAAGGTGATGAACAGTCGCGGCGGTGAGTGTGCGACCGCCTCTCACGGCTTTTATATAGCCGGATGTTTGGGCTTTGGGCTTGTGAACCCCCTTGGAATCCGTCTAGTGGAGACTTGCTTCGCCGATCGTCTTACGGGACGAGAGATTTGGAGAGAGAAGTCCCGAGATGGATTCCTGAGGTAGCCGGGAGCTTGATGATATGTGTGTGTTCTTCAGTATTTCCGTGGATGTATCGGAATGTGAGAGAATGAGCTCTGAGCGTAAGTCAGAATGAATTCGGATCTGTATATTCAGTGAACTGGGAACTGTAGAGTGAATTCCGAGATGTTGGTTCAAATGAATCGAGAACTGAGAACTGAGAACTGAGAACTGAGAACTGAGAACCCTTTTCCAGTAGGAGGAGGTTCTCTATTTATAGGGCTTGGATACGCCGGGCGATCGCCTTTACTGCAATATAATAATCGGGCGATCGTCTTTTAGCACATGGGCCTGTCCCCTCAAAGTCTGCAGGAGTTGTTGGAAGTCAACTACTCGGTCCAATGGAGAGCTTACACGCGTCCTGAGTTAGTCACATGCGGCCCTACTGACAACTTTCGGCGCACATGCCGGTAGGTGGGGTAGGTGACAGGCTCTGGTCAAAGATCTTGTCGATTAGCAAAAGATCTTGTCAAGACCTTTTATGGATCTCGCACGTGGGTGCTTTTCGAGATCCAGTCCTTGATGACTTTAGACGGCGATCGTCTCTGCTCGGGGCGCAGTCGATTGCCCTTAGCCGGCCGCTAAAGTAGATCGCCAATGCCAAAGGGCGATCGCCCGGAGTCGATCGCTAGGTACCGATGGTGGTTTGATATCTTCGACTTGGCGAGCTAGTCGTGGTTTGACCGAGTTGATCGTGTCGCTCGGCCTTATAGTCGATCGCTGTCGGGATGAATAAATCGTGACACAACAATTGCCCCGGCTCGCTCATACGTTGGAAACGTGGGGTGAGGTGGCTTTCTTGGCGATCGCCGAATTTTTACCGAGCGACTAAGTGTTTTATTGAATCGCGATCGTCTTTGAGCCGATATGCTCGATTCGGACGACTGGTTGGCCGAATCACAAGGAAAATGCAACGGCGTTGAAAAGTCTCCTCGCACGTGTCGGGCTCCTATTGGAGGATGCCAACGGTCATTAATGACTCCTCGGCCGACGCGTCTCGAAAAGACGCGTACGCTGGTCTCGAGGGGTCAATCAGTGCGCCGTTTGAGATCCGACCCCCGAGGTTTCCCTTTATTGCAATCGGGTCCCCGCTTTCTCCTATAAAAGGGGCGCGGGGCTGCGATCTCACTCACGCGTACGCTTTGGAGAAAGAAGGTCCCGCCGCCGAATTTTTGAAGGTCTAAGCGCCGATCGTCGATTGATTTCACTTTAGGGTAAGAAAATCCTTCTCTTCCTTTCTAACTCGAAAATGGCCGAACCTCATCGTCGCTTGGAGGAGGAACCCGATTCGCCACGGACATCGGTGCCCGGGAGAAACTACTTCGCCTTCCACACAGAGCGGCGGTTGAAGCCATTCGAGCCGGAATCGACCAGTGAAGTTGAGGCTTTGTTCAATGAGGCCGATGTTGCTAGGAGTCGGGCCGAGGAGAGACGATCGCAGACGAGAGAGATCCGCGATCGTGGCTTACCGGGAGCAACATAGTGATTTTGGACGGGCTATAGGGCCTTTCTTGAAATAATGGATAGATTGGCGGTCAACTCCGCGATTCGATTTCCGGGATATTCGGTCGCTTATCCCTACGTGCTCCCCAAGCGGTCGCAGATCGTGCCGCGCAATGATCGTTATGGTCGCCGGCCAAATACGGAGCTCGACGTCGAGAGAGATCGGCGTCTGAGGACAAGATTCCATGTTCCTTCAGATGTGGACATGTTCGCGCCCGCGGAGAATGAACGAGCCGACCAGCCTCCGATGGGTATGGTCGCAGTGAGTGAGGCCGTTATGGAGGCCGGGCTGCGCTTCCCTCTGTCCTTTGCGGTCTCCCATCTGTTGGCCGCTTGGAATGTGGCGCCACTTCAGCTGACGCCGAACGCCTGGCTCCAAATCATGTGCACTCTCACCCTTTTCGGCGGTCACCGCCTGTACCGTCTCCCGTCGCCGTTGGAGATGAACTATTTGTTTAAACTGACGGCACATAGAGGGTTGGTCGGCGGTTACCATATTCAAGGCCGATCTGGCCGGTGATTCATGGAGTTCGAATAAGATACGGGGCGATCGACGAAATGGTTCTGGTCGCCGGCAAGTGGAGAGCTTCGCGAGCGACAATCCCACAGCGAACCGGAGATCCCCACCGAATTTCGGGAGAGAAATCCTGTAAGGGTTTAGACTCTCCCTTCGCTTGGATGCGTGTTGGGTGATCTAATTTGATTTGCTTTGCGAGGCTTTCATATCCCGCGATCGAGGAGCTGCCTTTCGACTTCCTCGTTGTTTGGGAGCGAATTAGGAGTTTGTCGGACGACGACCTAGACGCCACTCGGATCAACAAGGAGAGTCGCTGGTTGTCGGCTCGACTATTCCGCTTCCCGAGACATCTCGCGGTGCCAGGTATGACTTTATGCGACCTTCAATTTCTAGGCGATCGCCTTATTTGAAGATAGTGTCCCACCGTTAGTCGATCGTCTTTAATCGCAGAGGTTCGTTCCCTCGCTTTTGGAGCCTCCGAGGAGATCGCTATGTCGAACCCAGGAGTCCTAGGCCGTCTCAAGTCGAAGAGGTCGACTCGGGTTCCACCCGTCGCATTGCCTATAGTTCCAGAGGCGGTGCCTCGTGCGGAGCCGGAGCCTCGCGTAGAGCAGGTCGAGGTTGAGGAGGAAATTCCGGAGGAAGGGCTTCGGGCGAATCGCAAGAGGCCGAGGCCGCAAGAAACTTCGTTTCCTGCCCCGGGCGATGAAGTGCCGATCGCCGCGCCTCCGATCATCATCGTTGCTCCGGAGCGCGAGCCGGCCTCTGCGGCTTTTCTGCGGGAGACGGCGATCGCGGATGCGGAAACTCCTCGAGGGAAACCGTTTTTCGGTCGGGATCCCGAGAAGGCTGAGAGGTAGATAGCATTTCTGTGTTGACAATTACATCTGCGTAGGAGTTGTATTAACCTTGGCGTTTTGGTGCAGGATCCGTCGCAAAGACCCGTCTTGTCCACCGATGGTCGTGGATTTTACGCGAGTCGATCTCCTCGCCATTCTGTGACATTCCTCCCTATGTGAGCAAGGCATACGCCTTGCCGAAGGCGTGACAATCGATCTGATGCGATCGCCCGCGGTCGTCGAGTTCGATGGATCTTGCCGTCGCCCTTTCTCTTCGGACGGCGACCATGGCCGTCCAGTGCCGCCAGAGTTTGAGGGGCGGCCCTCCACCATTCGCCTTCAGGAGGATCTTGAGGCGGCTCGGAAAGAGAACGCCGAGTTTGCTGACAAGATCGCAGCGATGGAGAAGGACTCCTTGGAGGCGGCCAAGCGGGCGAGCCACGAGCTTGAGCTGGAGAAGAAGGAGACCGAGAAATTCGAATGGCGGTCGGCCGGTTTGGGACCAGATGCAGTGCCGTCTGTGCGAGGAATGTTCTTGAGGAGGCCGATCGCGAGAAGGTGACGATCGCTCGGGCGATGAGCGAGCCGCGGAGGCGAAAGAGAAGGTTCTGCGAGGAGGCGGAGCTCGTGGATCGCAACAGGCGATGGCCGAGCTGAGAGGAGAGGTTGAGGCGACCAAGGCCGATCCCTTCCAAAACTTGGAGTATGTCAGCGAGTTCGCCTATTACTTGGCGTTCGCCGACTCCATCCGAGCGGCTAAGAAGGGAGGCTTGGAGGTCGGTCCTCTTGCTGAGAAGTTCAAGTCCTATGCATTGGAGCATCCTCTCAATTCGGCTTTCTCCTTGCCGATCTTGGACCTGGCGGACATCGGTGTGGATTTGAGCTGGTATCCGTCTCCAGATAGCCTTGCTCATCCCGATGCTCCGGAAGATGAGGGAACCGCGCCGAATGCTGATGGCGAAGGCCCGGCAGGGGCCTGAGGCGCTTCCTTTTTGATGTTTTTAGCTTACTTTCTTTGTAGTTTGTAGCTTTCTTTTTGTAGCACTTAGGCCTTCCTCGAGGGAAACCGTTTTTCGGTCGGGATCCCGAGAAGGCTGAGAGGTAGATAGCATTTCTGTGTTGACAATTACATCTGCGTAGGAGTTGTATTAACCTTGGCGTTTTGGTGCAGGATCCGTCGCAAAGACCCGTCTTGTCCACCGATGGTCGTGGATTTTCTGGCGAGTCGATCTCCTCGCCATTCCTGTGACATTCCTCCCTATGTGAGCAAGGCTGCTTCTGCCTTGCCGAAGGCGTGGACAACTGATCTGGATGCGATCGCCCGGCTGCGGTCGTCGAGTTCGATGGATGCTGTCGTCGCCCTTTCTCTTCAGACGGCGACCATGGCCGTCCAGTGCCGCTCAGAGTTTGAGGCGGCCCTCCACCATTCGCCTTCGGGAGGATCTTGAGGCGGCTCGGAAAGAGAACGCCGAGTTTGCCGACAAGATCGCAGCGATGGAGAAGGACTCCTTGGAGGCGGCCTGCTTGGCGAGCCACGAGCTTGAGCCGGAGAAGAAGGAGACCGAGAAATTCGAATGGCGGTCGGACCGGTTTCGGGACCAGATGCAGAGTGCCGTCAGCGAGGAATGTTCTTGAGGAGGAGGCCGATCGCGAGCAGGTGACGATCGCTCGGCGATGAGCGAGCCAAGGAGGCGAAAGAGAAGGTTGCCGCGAGGGAGGCCGAGCTCCGTGGATCGCAACGTGCGATGGCCGAGCCGAGAGGAGAGGTTGAGGCGACCAAGGCCGATCCCTTCCAAAACTTGGAGTATGTCGGCGAGTTCGCCTATTACTTGGCGTTCGCCGACTCCATCCGAGCGGCTAAGAAGGGAGGCTTGGAGGTCGGTCCTCTTCGAGAAGTTCAAGTCCTATGCATTGGAGCATCCTCTCAATTCGGCTTTCTCCTTGCCGATCTTGGACTCGCGGACATCGGTGTGGATTTGAGCGGTATCCGTCTCGAGATAGCCTTGCTCATCCCGATGCTCCTAAGATGAGGGAACCGCGCCGAATGCGATGGCGAAGGCCGGCAGGGCCTCGAGGCGCTTCCTTTGATGTTTTTAGCTTACTTTCTTTGTAGTTTGTAGCTTTCTTTTTGTAGCACTTAGGCCTTCTGCGACCATGTACTCTATTTTTCAAGTAATGAAATGAGCATTTGTCTTTCTGACTTATCACTTGAATGAATGGTTATTTTTAAGTCTTTGTTTGACTTAGTACAAATGTGTGAGGAGAGATCGTTGCGAGGGTAGTTCCAAATGAATTGATAAACTCATAAGACAACTTTTTACAACAAGTTCGATCGCTGCACTACATCTGAAAAAATGACGATCTCCGAATAGCGACGATCGTCGTGTAGGTAGTCCGCACTCTTCTTGCCCCTTGTTTTTATTCACTTAGTGGAAGTAAGGGGATGAAAATAATTCCTTGAGTGAGCGGTCTTCAACTTTGTCGAATCCTCGGGACGGTCGTCGTCTTGAGGAACCGTGCACGATCGCGGAGTTCGATGGACCGACCCCTTGATCATGTCTTGATGCGCGAAGACATTGAGTGTCTCGTGACTCACTTTATTATGAGGGTCCTCCGTTAGGCTGCGCCTCGCCTCGTATTTAAACGAAGGGCGTGCGGTCTCGGTCTAGAGGAGTCCTTGCGCGGGGCAGCGTCGGATGAATCAACTCCGCGCCGCGGCTTGTTAGCTTCTGCTTCCACCTCGGCCACCATGGAGATGGCCGACCTCGGCAGTGTACGTTGAGGCGGGGTTGTGGCACGTCGCATTGTCCGGGTTCACCATGTTAGATGATGAACCTTTGAGGGCGAGCGATCGTGTCCACCGATTTATTTTGGAGGGCCCTCGACTACGCCGGCCTCGTATTTAAACGAAGGCGGGCGATCTTGGCCTAAAGGGACCTTGCATGGCCTAAGCGATCGGTTCCATCGACCACCAGACCATGGTGCACTTTTTCACCTTGGATCGTCATGTAGATGTCGATCTTCGACGGTATGCGTTGTGCGGGGAGGCGATCTCGTGCCTTAGTCCATCATGTTATATGGTGAATGTAGATGGCGATCGAGTCCTCCGGTTTCTTGAATAAGGAGGGAGATCGGGATGACTTCCGTGGTCTCCTTCTCTTGATTGAAGCATATAGAGACGGTCGCCGAGGTTGATCCAGGGTCGGCTCGTATGAGCTTCCCACTGCTTTGCGTTCGACTCGGACGATCGTCTATAGAGATAGGCGGGGCTTCGGCTAAACCAATAAGTCATCCAACTTGCCCTCCTCGAACAGTCTCCAGAGCTGCCCGAGGAGGTCGCGGCAATTGTTGGTGCCGCGGGACTCTTGTGGTAGGCGCAATATTGATTGTTGTCAGTGGCCGTGGTCCCTTATCGCCTTTGGCTTTTGAGCTCTTCGTGCCCCCGATGGCATAGAAAATATGTGCCGAGTTCTGTTGAACGTATGGAGGAGATGGGCTTCCATGTCCTCGAAAGCCCGGAGATCTCCGGGTGTCTTGGCGATCGCCTTCTTTGCTTTGGCGATCGCTATCTTCCGGGCAAGAGGTGGCGTTTCCTCGTCTAAGCGGAGGGTGAGTAGCCTTTGCCTGGCCAGAAGTTGGCGGCTTTAGCGCGGAAGATCGTGTAAGTTGGGGAATATCCTTGGAGAGATGTCCGAACATGGGAGAGTGACCGTGGAATCCCCCATGACCGAGTAGAGAGCGAGCTCATCAGCGGGTTCGCGGTGAGGATGATTTCGTCTACCCGGTCGATGTAATCTGCGTCGATTTCGTCCTTCCCCGCTTGATTTTTATCATGCGGCTGGGGCCTTCTCTGGCGACCTTCTTTGGCGAAGTATGACGTGAAATCATCCGCCGATTTCTTAAAAGAGGTGACCGATCGTGGTGGTAGTGAGACGTACCACTTATGGGCGGCTCGCCCAATGTCGGCCGGGAAGATCCGGCACTTGGTTGCATCGGATGCCCCACACCCCATGTAAATTCGGAATTTACTCAGTGGGTTTTGGTCCGATCTCCCCTTATACGAGGTGTTTTAGGAGGAGCGATCGTTGGTTGTATGGGGGCAAGCTCGATGTGGACCGCGAGTGGCTCGGTCGGCCGGGCGATCTTCTTGCCGGTGCTTGCCCCAGCGTCCAAGAGTGCTCTCATCTCGTCGAGCCGACGTTGCATGGCGGCCATCGCCGTGGCTTTGACTGTTAGCGGCTCGCGATCGGAGCGGAGCCGAGGCGATTGAGTACCGAGTCCACAGCGATCGGGCGGGAGTCGAGATGGGCGACATGCGTTCGGCCGTGAAGTGAGTAGGCCGAACTCCTGGTGACGGATTCGGATTCCGTCTTCTCAAGGTTGGAAATGAGTGCCCCCGGCCGCCGATGGGTCGCGTCCCAAGCGATCGAATATGGATCCGTCCGGTCGTGCGAGAGCCTTTCCTCGCGAATCGGGGCTTTTTGACGATCGCTCGTTCAGTAGCCCCTTGAATTTCCGTTTTCCCATGCGACGGATGATCGAGGGAGTTATCGCGGGCGGCGTGCATGCTCTCCGTCGCTCCTCCAGGATGGCCATAGCCTCCTCGATCTGTTCCTTGGTTTGGAATTGATCGAGTGAGAGGTTGGGGCCATCTCTCGGACGCGGGATCGAGAGTCTAGCGTTGCCGCGGCTTCCCCCTGTCGTCGGCTGGGGTTCGGACTGAGCCGGGAAATGGTGTCCGGTGGTTCGGAGAGTAGCTTTCTTCGATGGACCGGCAGATGTCATGATTCTGGAGGTTTTCTTTGAAGCGCAGTGAGTGTCACTTCAAGTATTTGCCCCGAGAACAGTGAGTGTTCTTCGGGATGGTAGAAATAAAAATGCGAAGGTTCATAGCCCTCCTTCTAGCGCCAATTGTTGCTACCCAAAATATTATCCGGAGATAGATATTGCTGGAATGGATGGGATAGCAAACAAATGCAAGAGCACTTCCGTGAGAAAGATAAATAACACAAGATTTGCCGGGGTTGTTAATCCCGGGCTTGAATGCTCTCGCGAGATATTATTAATACCGATATTCGGGGATACAAGTACTAATGTAAGAAAACAATTACAATGAGTGTAAAGTTTCTTGTTATCTTAGCTAGTGAGCGTGTAGATTGCCGGAAGAACCAGATTTGATGCTCTGTGAGTTCTTGTAACAAAGGTGATGAGCATGCGGCGGTGAGAGATCGACCGCTCTCACGGCAGTATATAGCCGGATGTTTGGGCTTTTGGGCTTGTGAACCCCTTGGAATCCGTCTAGTGGAGACTTGCTGTCGCCGATCGTCTTACGGGACGAGAGATTTGGAGAGAGAAGTCCTGAGATGGATTCCGTGAGGTAGCCGGAGCTTGATGATATGTGTGTGTTCTTCAAGATTTCCGTGGATGTATCGAATGTGAGAGAATGAGCTCGAGCGTAAGTCGAATGAATTCGGATCTGTATATTCAGTGAACCGGGAACTAGAGTGAATTCCGAGATGTTGGTTCAAATGAATCGAGAACCGAGAACTAAGAATCGAGAATCGAGGCGAGAACCCTTTTCCCGGTAGGAGGAGGTTCTCTATTTATGTGGCTTGGATACGCCGGCGATCGCTTTACCGCAATATAATAATCGGGCGATCGTCTTTTAGCACATGGGCTGTCCCCTCAAAGTCTGCAGGAGTTGTTGGAAGTCAACTACTCGGTCAATGGAGAGCTTACACGCGTCCTGAGTTAGTCACATGCGGCCCTACTGACAACTTTCGGCGCACATGCCGGTAGGTGGGGTAGGTGACAGGCTCTGGTCAAAGATCTTGTCAGTTAGCAAAAGATCTTGTCAGCGCCTTTTATGGATCTGCACGTGGGTGCTTTTCTGAGATCCAGTCCTTGATGACTTTAGACGGCGATCATCTCTGCTCGGGGCGCAGGTCGATTGCCCTTAGCCGGTCGCTAAAGTAGATCGCCAGCTGCCAAAGGGCGATCGCCCTGGGAGTCGATCGCTAGGTACCTGATGGTGGTTTGATATCTTCGACTTGGCGAGCTAGTCAGGGTTTGACTGGAGTTGACTGTGTCGCTCGGCCTTATAGTCGATCGCCTGTCGGGATGAATAAATCGTGACACAACAGGTTTAATTATTCTTTGCATTCAAATTGTGTGGAACATGATTTATTGAGCAACTTAGGGTTCTTGAATGGATTATATTTTTGAGATTTTGAGAAATTTATCATGAATTAAAGGAGTTGAAATTTTTGTTGGGGATTATCATACATGATGGATATATATGATTGATGTCATTACATGTTTGGGATTTTACTTACATTTGGGGTTGAAATTTGTGGTTGGGATATTTTGAAGAAAACACATATTGTGGGGGTACGTGTATTATCGAAAAATAGTGATTCGGAGCTTGTGTGAATAAGTGATAATTGATAATTCTCTTGTAGGAAATGGCCAGAAGACGAGGAAATGCTCAACGAGGACGAGGAAATGCCCAAGGACGAGGCGCAACTCAACGAGGAAGAGAAAGGCCCGCAATGTAAATCGAACAACCGAGAGAATACCTACTCAAGGGGTCACGAGACGCCCGAGACGTATGGGATTGAGCTTGCCGAGTCGCTTAGCACGATGGGAGACATTGGGACAGAAAAAAATGCTCCCCGCGATGGCGGATGATGAGTGTATATGACTGCGATGGGGATAAAAGAAGATGTTATGCGGCTACTCGGACGTATCACCGGACGACGCTAATGACTCAACATTGGCCCACTTACCGATGTCTCACACTGGAATTTCTTAGCACACTCTCCGTTAAGAGAGACCCGATTACGCATGAGCCGACCGCCTTGGAATTTCGGCTCAACAACAAAAATGAAAAATTGGGTCCGGGCGAATTGGATACTATATATGACGCTCGAAGACACGGAGAATACCGAATCAATCGGTTTGAGTGTGAGACTTACTGGAGGACAATGATTGAGTACCCGGGGAGCGGTGCACGTCCCTACATTCCCAAATCGGCGAAAGGATCATCTCTTCGTAATCCTATTCTCCGCTATTTACACAAAGTCATCGCAAGCACTATCTTTGGGCGGAAAGAGACGGGGCCGATAACTCAGCGAGAACTTTATGTCCTAGCTCATATACTCGACGGAACAAATCCCGCAACCAGAGCTATTATTATGGACCATTTCGAGGACGTTGCTATTAAACCGAGAGGAAATTTGGATAGGGGTTTAATTACCCCTATCGCACTTCATCTTGACGTACCTCTACAACACCGAACTCCTCCCGAAATATGCTTCTATCAATCCAAGTCATGAAGTTGATGAATATCCTGACTACGACTCCCGAGTTATTTTTCTCGTAATGACGGTGATCACTTCCTACTCCCGAATACAACTCTGACAACTATTTCTAGTATTCGGGACATAGGAAATTTACAAATGTCCACGGAAGCGCACAAATTGGCCCGGGAGGCAGCTGGATTAATTTCCCCGAGTGAAAGATATGTTGTCCGTAATGTCCGTCCTAGGCGTACGGAGTTTGAGGATGAAAACGAGAGGATGAGAGAAGAAGAGAGAGAGGAGAGAATGGAGGAGGAATTCGAGTATGAAAGAGGTCCGGAAGAAGAAAGAGAATCGGGGGAGGAAGAAGAAAGAAGGAGAGATCGGCAGTCGTCGAGACAAGCCGAATCAAGAAGTGCCGTATCTCGTGAAGAATTCGAGGCTTTCCGAGAGGAGACCCGTGAAACACTAGCCGGGATGCAAGCAATTTTACAACGAATGGAAGATTGGCATGTCCAACAAGGGCATTATCCTCCGCCAAGTCATTAGGACCGGTTGTAAGTATATCTTGACCCAAGGTTTTTCGTTGTTTAAATACTATACCCCCTTTTGTGTGCATAATCTTTAATTCAAGTTTGGGGGGAGATATTGGGTCAAGAAATACCTACATTGTTTGTTTGATTTTTTTTGGTGTGTTTGGATTTTGTTTTATGTTTTGGTTTGAATTGTTTACTTTGGTGTGTTTGGATTTTGTTTGATGTTTTGGTTTGAATTGTTTACTTTGGTGTGTTTCATATTGGTGTGTTTTATTTCGAACTTGGTGTGTTTTGATGATGATGAACTTTGATGAAACTCGAAAGAATGAACTCTTGTCTTGGATGCCTCGGGATTTATTTTGTTATTTTGATATACAAATCGAGGATAATTTGAAGAGGAAAAATTGTACAATAATCAAAAGGGTGTGAAATTGAATAAATAGCCTAATCTCTTGGAAATATGAACAAATCTAACTTGTGAGCTTTTGAGCCTTCGTGCATCATTAAATATGCAAGTTTCATTGTCGAGTGTTCCATTCATGTTTTAAGACTCTAGAACTTGCCCTGGTATCTTATTCGAAACTACAAGTGTGCTTGCAAATTAGTGAAAATGATTTAAGGCAATTTTTATTTGACAACCTTTCAAACCTTGTGGCCAACCCGAAAATTTTATTTCCCTAGTTATCCCGATTGAGCTTAAAGCCTATTTCTTGTTAACCACATTATGAGCTTTCCGTTCCATTATAAACTTTTGTCCCTATACTTGAGCTACTTAGAACAAATTGGCAAAAGAATGAAAAGATATGTGGAGGCGACGGGGAAGATTGTTGGTTCGAAATGCAATGATTTATCAAAATAAATTTGAAAGAAGATTGGTGTGATTTAATGATGATGTTGTCCACCACATGAAAAAATAAAAATAAAATAAAAATAAAATGGTGGACACAAAAGAAACGAGATGTATGAAGCAATAAGGAGGAATAAGGTTGTGATTTTCACTTTCAAAACTACTTAGTGCCATGATATTCAAATCAAGGGGTTGGAAGAAACAAAATCCTAAGGGATTATTGAGCTTCTAATTGAGTGAAGTGATTGAGGAGATAATGTTCTAATTTGCTCAAGTCAAGTCACTTTAAGCCATATGTATCCTACCCCGACCAAAAAGCCTACAATACAACCATTAAAGTCCTTTTTGATTCACCAAATTTGCATGCACAACTAGTGGTAGAGATGTAGACGATTGGCAAGCCTATGGGGATTCTTATTTCATTGAATGAGTTTTGAGCGTTACTTATCCCTTTATACACTTTGAGAGTGAGGGAATACACTTGACCGGCGAGGTTCGTATTATTCAAGTATTAGCTATGATGTTAAGGAAGCACCCCCGAGATTTGAATACTTTATAGAACTCGACTTATTTATTTCTTGAGGCGTATTGATAAATTTTCAAAATGATCCTTTGAGGTATGTTGAGGGACGAGTTCCCTTAAGAGTGGTTATTTTAAAGTGCATTGCTCGGGACGATCAACGTTCAAGTTTGGGGGATTTTGATAACACTCATTTTTACACATATATTTACATCGATTTTCTGGGTTTTAAGATCCTAAAATGTGTAGAAGCGTATGCGTTTATACTCGTATTATGTTTATTGGACTCGATCACGCTTGGGTACGTTTTATTGATTTTATAGGTACTTCATGGACATAAATCAAGCAAGAACGAAGTCTCCAACCCCAATACATATCAAGCAATGCGGAAACGAGAGATCGGAGTCAAAACGGTGTCAAAACAAGCCGACACGAGCCCGGCCGTGTCATTATCCCGGCCGTGCCATATTGACACGGTCGGGTCTCTCTTCCAGGGCTTGTCGTGCTTATCCAGACGAGTATGACACGGGCCGTGTCATTTGACACGGCCGTGTCATTTGCTCGGCCGTGTCATTTGACACGGTCGAGTCCCCCTGTCAGCGAGTTTTGGGCTTTTGAGCATACTATGACACGGCCGTGTCACTTTTGATGAAATATCTCCTTTTGACATTTTTGAGAGATTTTTGTGGAAAAAGTGGATGTTTTATCCTTATAAAAGGGATTTATGGGGTAGGATAGATGATATCTGTCAAGATAAGGGAGATTAGAGAGAGAAAATAACAAGAAATCAAGTGACTTTGATACCAAAAAGAGGAGGTTTTGAAGAAATTCTTGAAGAACACTTCAAGAACATTTGAAGGTTTCAACCGGATCGATCAAGACACAACACGAGTTTTATCTTCTTCCTATCTTTTCTTCATTTTGTTGTTTTTATTAGCATGAACATGATGATAATCTATCTTCCTTTCAATTCCATGTCCCGGCTAAACTCTTTAGATTAGGGCATGGGAGTACGTTGATTTACTATGATTTTGAGGGATTGATAATTATATTTACCTAGTGTGATTTCTTTATCAAATACTTGGTTTGATTCATGTTTAGACACTTGATCAATGTTTTTACATGTTAAACTTAATTGCTCATAATTCGAGAGAAGAGGGCATTAATAGGTTTCGAGTATTTGACGTAGTAAATTACGGGATTGAGAAATCGGTGATGAACTATGATGATATATAAATCTTATGAACATTTTGGAGTTAGATAATTTATAGTAAACGGAGACGTTGTTGTAAGTGTTTAATCTACGTTCTAATGCATCTCGAGAGGGACTTTAGAATATTTTTGTGATTATCATTTTGGAAACACACTTAGAACTTTTGAAACCAATCCCGACTAAATTTAGTAATCAACGGAAACCTAGCCTTGGAATCTATCGTTCTAAACTCTTGCAATTCGCTTCCATTCGGATATTTTCAATCGTTTCAATTTATTGTGATTATTGTATGTTATTTCATTAATCGTCCATTTTACCTTTCGATCGTCTAGATAAGTCGAAAACACTACAATCTAATACTCAACACAAATATTTAGTCTCTGTGGAATACGACCTTGCTCGCCGCTTTCTACATATTTTCCGTACACTTGCGGATTGGTTAAAAATATAGCGAACAGGAGCAATTGTAGACTACCGAAGGAGGAATATTTCACTGATCGCTGATGATGGATCCGAAGTACTGTTCGAAGGATGGAAACCGGGAAGCTCAGGAAAATTGATCAAAGCGATGAAAGCTGTCAGATTGTTGAAAGCAGTGTCTGGATATTGGTGTTATGCAATGAAGAAAGAAGACGAAATTGTGGAGCTTTCGTCCATTCCTGTGGTGAACGAATTTCCAGATGTATTTCCTGACGAGTTATCGGGACTACCTCCACGAAGGGATGTGGAATTTACCATTGAGCTGGAACCTAGATCTACACCGATTTCCAAGGCGCCGTATCGCATGGCACCTACTGAGATGTACGAACTGAAGAAGCAACTGGAGGAGCTACTGGACAAGGGCTATATTTGACAGCGTTTCACCACAGGGAGCGCCGGTTCTTTTGTCCGAAAGAAGGATGGATCGCTCCGATGTGTATTGACTATCGAGAATCGAACAAGATGACGATTAAGAACAAATATCCGTTACCACGGATTGATGATCTGTTTGACCACCGCAAGGGGCAACGGTATTTTCTAAAATTGATCGAGATCGTGATACCATCAATCGAGGATTAAGGAGTCGATGTTCGAAATCGGCGTTCGTAACTCGCTACGGGCATTATGAGTTTGTAGTGATGCCGTTTGGTCTCACTACTTTTCTTGTATTTATGCAATTGATGAACAGTGTTCATTGATTTTTGGACAAATTTGTGGTCGTGTTTATTGACGACATCCTGGTGTATTCTAAGAGTCCTAAGAACATGCGCGGATTTGCGGATTGTATTGGAACTTTTGAGAAACGAGCAATTGTACGCTAAACTTTCTAAGTGTGAATTCTGGCTAAAGGAAGTAATGTTCCTCGGCCATGTAGTGTCGGCTGAAGGAGTCCGAGTAGATCCTCAGAAGATCGAAGCAATTATGAATTGGGAGCCTCCAAAGAACGTGAAAGAAGTCCGAATCTTCTTAGGACTTGCTGGATACTATCGTCGATTCGTGGAAGGGTTTTCTAAAATCTCCCGCCCACTTACTCGACTCCTGCAGAAAACTCAAAAGTTTGAGTGGAATGAACTGTGTCAGATTAGCTTTGATGAATTGAAGATAAGATTGACGACGGCACCGATTCTATCACTTCCGCAGGGAACTGAAGGATTCATAGTTTACAGTGATGCTTCGAACCAAGGACTTGGGTGCGTGTTGATGCAGAATGATAAGGTGATCGCTTATGCGTCGCGACAACTGAAATCTTATGAAGTGAATTACCCGACACATGATTTGGAACTAGCAGCAGTGGTTTTTGCCTTGAAGATCTGAAGGCATTATCTCTACGGGACTCACATCAGATCTTTACGGATCATAAGAGTCTCAAGTACATATTTAGTCAGAAAGAGTTGAACATGCGGCAAAGAAGATGGTTGGAACTGATTAAGGACTATGACTTGGAGATTTTATATCATCCAGGCAAAGCAAATGTAGTGGTCAATGCACTTAGCCGCAAGCCTGTCTCTATTCAGATGCTGGAGACGCTGACATCCCAACTTAGCCTTCAGCGAGAGATGATTCGTGAAGGGATTGAAGTGTGGTTACAGAGAGTCCAGGGACAACTGTGCGTGATGGAGATAACTTCGTCATTAACCGAAGAAATCAAATCTAGACAGGCAGATGATCCTCTGATGATTCGGTTGCATGATGAAGTGATCAAAGGAAAGGCCCCTGGATTCATAATTCATGACGATGGAGTTCTGAGATTTCAGAACCGACTCTGCGTTCCCGATGTTGATGTTCTGAAACAGACGATTATGAAGGAAGCTCATGGTTCGCCCTATTCTATCCACCCGGGCACCAGTAAAATGTATAAGGACTTGAAACAGAACTTCTGGTGGGGCAACATGAAGAAAGACGTAGCGGACTATGTTTCGAAATGCTTGACTTGTCAGCAGGTTAAGATCGAGCATCAACGGCCTGCTGGAATGTTGAAGCCGCTCCCGATTCCTGAATGGAAGTGGGAGGACATATCGATGGACTTTATCACTAATATGCCAAAAACCAGGACAGGAATGAACATGATTTGGGTGATAGTTGATCGTTTAACAAAATCAGCTCATTTTCTAGGCATTAAGGATACGTGGGGACCAGAGAGGTTGGCTCGAGTCTTTATTTCGGAGATAGTTCGATTGCATGGTACGCCGAAGACCATTGTTTCTGATCGAGACGGCCGTTTTGTGTCTCACTTTTGGAAAGCAGTTCATAAGGCCTTGGGGACCGAATTGAACTTCAGTACAGCTTACCACCCGCAGACTGACGGACAATCTGAGAGAACTATACAAACGGTGGAAGACATGCTAAGGGCCTGTGCCTTAGATTGGTCAAACGATTGGGAAGTTCATATACCGTTGATTAAATTTACCTACAATAATAGTTGGCATGCTTCCATTAAGATGGCACCGTTTGAGGCATTATACGGAAGGAGATGCAGATCGCCCCTATCTTTGGGACGATTCATCGGACTTGATCGAGCAGAACTTGAGTTGATCGAGCGGACTCGAGAGAAGATAGCCTTGATTCGTGAAAGGCATTAATCGCCAGTCGCCAGAAATCCTATGCGGGCGTACGCCGCCGTCCATTGGAGTTCGATCGAGATCACGTACTTTTGAAGGTTTCTCCTACTCGGGAATCTTTCGTTTCTAAGGAAAGGAAAGCCGAGTCCGAGATATATCGGACCATTTGAAATCCTCGAGAGAGTTGGGGAGTTGGCATACAGATTGGCATTGCCGCCGTCATTGTGTCATGTTCATAACGTGTTCCACGTATCCCGATTCTGGAGATATATACGAGATCCCGACCATATCATTGATTTCGGCGAGATCGAAGTCGGCGAGGATGGGACATTTGAAGAAAGACTACCAAGATACTCGAGAGTCGAGTCAAGCAACCGAGGAACAAGTCAATCGTTTTGGTCAAAGTTCGGTGGTCACGTCACGGAATGGAAGAAGCCACTTGGGAAATGTGATATGAAGTCTAGATACTCCGAGTTATTTTCGTCTTGAGTTTCGGGACGAAACTCCTTTTTAGTAGGAGAGTATGTAATATCCGGATTTATTACAGTGTATTTCATCTGTATTCAACCATGTATTATTTCGGATTGGTGATTTTGATTATTGGAATATGATATTTAGTGCATTGATATCATTATGCATAAGTATAGAAACATGCAAAATTGCTCAAGAAACCTTGTGATAGCGCACACTAAGAATGTATCTTAACGCGCGCTATCGGGCCATTATTAGCGCACGCTATGAAGGTAGGGGTTGCGTGCGCTAAGAACTCAATTATTGAGCGGGACAGCTAGCTCATGCGCCAGCGGGACATGGGTCCGGATAAGATTCCCGCTGACGCACCCGGACAAATTATGAAGTCAACCATTATTAGCGCACGCTAAGGGATGCTTAGTAGCGTGCGCTAACTTGTCAATAATGCAGAATATTATAAATGGGACAACAACCGCTTGGGCTTTCATTTCCTTCGTCTATACTTCATCTTTGAGAGTCCAGAGAGCAAGAATCTCCCTTCTAAACACTTAGAACATTTATGAGTGATCATTGAATGATTGAGTATCACTTGTGAGTGATCATTGAAGAGAAGTAACACCTTGGAGGGGCACATAACCAACCGGAGTCGGATTACACCTTGTGGTTCAGTGATTTCGGCATATTAAGGTATGTTCAAACTATCACCAGTCTTAGATTTGGATTTCCAATGGGTATGATGATCATGTTAACGAGATATTGAATTTCATTAGTGAATTATTTCAACAACTTCATGTTTAGAAGATTGGGATGTCTACAATTACGATATTATTGTTGGAACCTTGAAGTTGGAATCCTAGTACTTCAAATGATGAGAGAAATATTCGGAAGTTAACAATCCATATGATTTATATTATCTTTGTGATCATGATTTGGAAAAGATATTGTAAGAACTTAAAGGAAGAATCATCTTAGGAAATATCCTTTCGTATAAGTCGGAATTGTTAATTCACCTCAAGATGAAGTCTGAATATGTATAATGATAGTAGCATCTAATACATCAACCGGAGATCACCAACTTTGCATGAGAATTGTAATCAAGATGGATTATGGTGTCATGATGATTATACGTATATTTGCATCTTGAAATTGATATCATCCTGGAGATCATTCATAAGAGTAAGAACTTGGTATTCATGGAAGTAACATGAATTATCACGTAGGATTTCATTGTTTCGAACATGGCAAGAACAGTTTACTGCTCAGCAGTAAACTGCCATGCAGAGATAGCGCATGCTATGATATGCAGTTTAACGTGCGCTATCGAGTACTAGTTAGCGTGCGCTACGTTTGGTACGTAACGTACGCTAGACCATCAGTCGAGTCAGTTGGCTGATCAGTGAAGTACTGCCATGCATTATTAGCGTGCGCTAATATACGAGATTTAACGTGCGCTATCGAGTACGTTTAGCGTACGCAACGTTTTGGACTTAGCGTGCGTTAAATCATCAGCCGAGTCAGTCGGCTGATCAGTGAGGCACTGACAACGCCGGGTTAGCGTACGCTAGGCGCAGGTATCGCTGACGCTAACGAGTAGCATTAACGTACGCTACATATGATTCGTAGCGTGCGTTAATCTGTCCGCATGCATTTCGTATTAAGGACTTCCTACCGTAATTATTGAATTGTTAGACGTTAAATGCGGCACGAAATGAATTCTGTACTATTTCTTTTGTTAAGGTTCGAGCTTATCACGTGATTGATCGAAGGGGACGACCTTCGAGTATTTTGATATTCGTGAAAGTTTATTCTTGTCAACGAACCGAGGCAAGTACTCTAAATTAGAATTGTTTATATTATGACAATTATGATGTGATTGTATCGTGTAAATATGTTGTGAATATATGTCCACCATGTGTTGATCCGACGGGAATCATCATGGGAATCTATAGCTGTGTGCGCTGGATCGTTGGACAGGTAGTTCCACCATGTGTTGGTCCGACGGGATCATCATGGGAATCTATAGTTGTGTGCGCTGGATCGTTGGAATACCATCAGTATGTTGAAACTGTTATGTTATGATATGTGTTGTGGATATTCTCGTTGGACAAACTTGTTATGATATAATTGTAACACCCCCAAGACATTCAGGGCATATTACAGCGCCGTGGACCCCACACTGTGGAATCCACCAGGCTAACATACCAAACAAGACATTCGACAACGACAACAATGATCAATAATACGACAATTCAAATAAGATTACAATCCGACAATAAATTCCAACATTAATCCATTTCCCAAACAGGAACACAACATTAACAATTTTGTAAAAGAAGTACTCGAGTACTTAAACCAGTTTTTATAAAACAAAATCCCCAAAGCAAGATATCAAATATTCGACATATAGAACATCAATAATCAACTTCTGGACAGTATCATGCTCGCCCATCATCCTCATACGGCTCTAGTGCTCGCTTGTCCCCACGATCAATACCTGAAATACAAAAGGTATTTCCCCCATTTAAGGGGTTAGCGACAACTGCTAGTGCAAGTACAATCCATTTGAACTACATTCTAATCAGATGAATATATGCGCCAAAAGTCATTTTAGAAAACATTTTATATTCCGAAATATTTATGATGTACACACAAAACACATTATCTCCAACAAATCATAATTCAAAGGTAACTTGTACGAGACTCACGGCCACCGTACCCCTCAGAGCCCCGTCGGACATCCCTGGGTGGCTAACCACAGTTCGTGATACGCACACACACGGCAATACGTATCCCTAGAGGCCCCGTCGTACCGTCCCTAGGTGAACATACACATATCTCCCCACAACAACCACATATAGCCATAATTCAAATACTAGAACATGTAAGCAAATGTAAAGTACTTGCCTTTGAGACATTCTTGAAGAAACGGAGATGAAACACGACTACGAACGGTCCGGGTGGAAAGCGACGGTTCCTAAACGAAGGATCAATACAGTTCAGTCCCAACGGACAACAATATTCTACTGGAATACACCCATAACCCCAGTTACAATATACGACAATAGACGGTCAATTGATACGGGCGAGGGTTTACGCAAAATCCCCCCGTATCGATAATTCACGGATTAAAATCAAGGAATTTGGATTTGGAATCATTCAACAATCACAAACGGTGAAGAATATCATAACATACTGGAATAATTCGGTTCCAATTAGCAAAACCCGGAAAACCCCCAAATTTGACGAGTTAGGGTTCTAGACGAAAATACCTTGATTTCGGATGATGGATGACGATTATGCTGATGATAATGTGTTGGCACGACTCTACGGTGATGGAATGTGAATAGAACGCCGATCGGGACTGATGGAAATCGCCTCTGAGGTCGCACGTCGAAGAAACGAAGGAAAAAGAATGAAATCACGCTTCAAAATCGCCTACCGGGCTTATATAATTGTGAAGTTAGCACACGCTAACTGTCATACATAGCGTGCGCTAACGGGGTCGTGATAGTCCAGTGGCTACTGCCACCATTCGTTAGCGTACGCTAACAAAAAGGGGGTTAGCATACGCTAACTGCTTATTGGTAGCGCACGCAAGGGAACAGGGGTAGCGTGCGCTACCTACACAGCAGTTTAGCACTGCTGATGTCACACCAGCAGTAAGCTGCTGTCGAGGGTCTGAAACACGAAACGTACGACGATACCAGAATCCAGGAACATAGACGCGAAGCATACAAGACGACGGAGCTAGGCGCTGAAAGAAAATACAATTCCGACCACCGGAGGGTCCGTTGTGCGATAACGAAACTAAGATTCCCTAAACTATTAGGAAATTACAAAAATGGCCCAAGTGCCCGAAAATCACGAAACGACGTCGGATTTACAAACCGAAAGTCTCCACATGACCAACTCAACCATACGAACTTGTACAAACCAAGAAACAACGAAAACGAACGAGTTTTACAAGAGTCGAACGTTCATACGGCAAAACATGTCATAAAATGAAATTACGTGAAAACACCATCAAAACTCGTCCAGATGGAAAAACTTCAAGAACAAAATAGATTCAAAATGTCGAAACGGTTACAAGCGAGTCGATTAAAATAAACATACACCAAAAATGGAAACTGCTAAAAATAGAAAAAAATTACGGATATTACATTCTCCCCCTCTAAAATAATGTTTCGTCCCGAAACTTAAGAATCAAAAAGCTCGGGGTATCTCGAACGCATATCCTCCTCTAGCTCCCACGTCGCTTCTTCTACTCCGTGCCTCGACCATTGCACCTTAACCAAAGGAATGGTTTTGTGCCTTAACTGTTTGTCACGACGCTCCAAAATTCTCGACGCCTCTCTTCAAACGTAATATCCTTCTCGATCTCCACGTCCCCAAAGTCAATAATGTGGGACGGGTCCGGAACGTACTTCCTCAACTGGGAAACGTGAAATACGCTATGTACATGACTCAGCGACGGAGGTAAAGCCAAACGGTACGCTAACTCACCGACTCTCTCCAATACCTCGAAAGGTCCAATATATCTCGGGCTGAGTTTCCTTCTTCCCAAAACGGAAAACTCCTTCGTCGGAGACACTCTCAACAGAACATGATCTCCCACCTCAAACTCCAAAGGTCTACGCCTAACATCCGCGTAAGACTTTTGTCGACTCTGAGCAGCCAACATCCTCTTTCTAATCAATTCGACTTTCTCCCTCGTCTCCAACACAAGGTCCGGATCGGTGCCAACCAAATCGGACGGCTCATCCCAACATATCGGTGATCGGCAACGTCGGCCATAAAGTGCCTCATACGGTGCCATCTTAATCGACGCGTGCCAGCTATTATTATAAGTAAACTCAATCAAGGCCAAATGATCCTCCCAGTTACTACTCCAGTCTAACGCACACGCGCGCAATGCATCCTCGAGCGTCCGAATGGTACGCCGTTGGACCATCGATGCAGGGATGGAACGAAGTGCTCAAACGTAGCCGAGTCCCCAATGCCTTATGCACCGCCCGCCAAAATGCGATACAAATCGGCCATCTCTGCGAAATAATGGTCCTCGGCGTACCATGAAGCCTCACTATCTCGAGTGATAAAAATACGAGCCAACTTTTCCGGACCCCAAGTATCCTTGATGCCCGGAAAATGTGCCGACTTAGTCAGTCGGTCTACAATCACCCATACCATATTCATACCAGTCTTCGTCCTCGGTAAACTCGTGACAAAATCCATAGAGATGTCCTCCCACTTCCATTCCGGAACGGGAAGTGGTTTCAATAATCCGGCTGGCCGCTGATGCTCAATCTTGACTTGCTGACAAGTCAAACACTTAGCTACAAACTGAACTACCTCCTTCTTCATATCGTTCCACCAAAAATTCTTCCTCAGATCTTTATACATCTTACTCGAGCCCGGATGAACTGAGTATGGTGACGCATGAGCCTCTCGCATAATGCTCTGTCTCAATTCCGAGTCGTTCGGAACACACAACCGACCTCGGAATGTCAACACACCGTCCTCGTAAATAACGAATCCCGGGGCTTTCCCCTTTCCTACACTCTCTCGAAGCTGAATAAACATCGGGTCCTCTAACTGTCCCGACTTAATGTCCTCGACCAGAGATGAAGAAATCTCAAGGGTACGTAACTGCCCGGAACTCTCTGGCAGTACAACCTCAATGCTCAACCTCATAAACTCTCGCTGAAGTCCCGACTGGTCCGTAAGCAACTCAAGCGCTCGAAGCGATACCGATTTCCGGCTCAAGGCATATGCTACCACATTAGCCTTGCCCGGATGATAGAGGATCTCAAGATCGTAATCCTTAATCAATTCCAACCATCTCCTCTGTCTCATATTAAGCTCCTTCTGCGTGAAGATGTACTTCAGGCTCTTGTGATCGGTGAAAATCTGACACGACGAGCCATACAAGTAATGACGCCAGATTTTCAACGCAAACACAACTGCGGCCAACTCAAGATCGTGCGTAGGGTAATTCAATTCATATGGTTTCAATCGACGGAAGCATAGGCAATCGTCCTCCCATGCCGCATAAGTACGCATCCGAGCCCTTGGCCAAGCATCGCTATAAATCGAGAAACCATCATTACCACTCGGTAAAGCCAAAGCGGAGCGGTCGTCAACCGCTTCTTCAACTCCTCAAAACTATTACGCCTCTCGTCGGTCCACACAAACTTCTCCGACTTCGTAGAAATCGAGCCGGTCGAGCGAGTTTAGAGAACCCCTCGACGAATCTACAGTAATACCGGCTAATCCCAAAACTGCGGACCTCCTTCACGTTCTTGGCGGCGCCCAATCCAACACCGCCTCTACCTTATGTGGGTCTACACGAACACCCTCGGCGAGATCACATGACCGAGAAACATAACCTCCGTAACCAAAACTCGCACTTTGAGAACTTCGCAAAGATGCCGAGTTCTCAAAATATCTAACACAATATGCAAATGACGGCGTGCTCCTCCTCGCTCCTCGAGTAAATCGGGATGTCGTCGATAAAAGCGACTACACACTTATCGAGGTACTCGATAAAGACTTTGTTCATAAGTCGCATGAACACGGTGGTGCGTTAGTTAGCCCAAAAGGCATAACCACAAACTCGTAGTGACCGTATCTCGTCCGAAAGGCCGTCTTCTAATGTCGGTATCCTTCACTCGGAGCCGATAATACCCCGATCTCAAATCAATCTTCGAAACACGGTTGCCCCTTGCAATCGATCAAACAAGTCATCAATCCTCGGAGCGGATATTTGTTTTTGATGGTCACTTTGTTCAACTCTCGATAGTCGATACACAAACGAAGTGACCCATCCTTCTTTTTACGAATAGACCGTGCGCCCCAAGGCGAAGCGCTCGGTCGAATATATCCCATGTCTAGCAACTCTCCCAATCAAGTTTCTTCAACTCAAGCATCTCGGCGGGCGCCATCCGGTATGGCGTCTTAGAGATAGGTCTTTACCGCTCTAAATCGACGTAAATTCAACCTCTCGGTCCGGTGGCAAACCCGCAACTCATCCGGAAAAACGTCGGGATACTCACATACTCTGGAATAGACGAGCTCGACTCCCTTCTTCCGATCTCAAAGCGTAACACCAATAACCCGTGCAACCTCCTCGAAGAAGTCTCACCGCCTTTAAGGCGCTGATCGATAATCTCTGCTACTCGCTTCGCCCCACAAAGGAGTGCTCGGCACCGTCGAGGCCAACATCGAAACCGTCCTCGTTCTATAATTCATGATCGCCCCATGACGGTCCGGCCCAATCCTCACCTTAATCAAATCCTCATCTCTAATATCTACCGCAATCGATTAGAAGGCCAAACCCTCCGCGATACTCACCGGAAAATCTCTAACCTCACGATCCCCCACGATGCTATCCCCACTAGGAAGTTTAACAACAAAAGGCTCACAAGCAACAAGGCAATCAACATGCAAAGCGACGCACACAATCTATAGATATAAAAGAATGCGTAGCACCAGAATCGAACAATACGGAAACAGGATGATCAAGGATGTGGACGGTACCTGTGGCCACCGTCGCGTCAGGATCTCCTGTTCGTCTCATCTCGTACACACGGGGCGGAACAGACCCCGCACTAGAAGCTCCCCCTCTAGAAGGCTGACCACGACCTCGACCTCTACCAAAACTCTGCTGCCGAGTGAGAGCGTCGGTGCTGATTCACACTCGGCTCTCCGCACTGGCCCGATATGTGAGTAGCTGGAGTTCGAGCTGCATCCGTACAAAACTTAGCACGATGACCCATCCGACCACAAGCAAGACACTGAATCGGAGGCCTATCACACTCACTCATCATGTGGCCCGGACGACTGCAGTTGAAGCACGTAGGACCACGAACGGAACCAGCAGGAGCAGACCTAGAACCGTTTCCTCGACCAACTGATGGCGACTGACTCCCGAAGACTCGCGAACCAGACTGAGTCTTCGGATATCCTCCTGACTTGCCTCCCGAAAACTGACCGGTGGTTTTCTGTTTCTTTCCTTCGGTTGCCGTCTCTGTCGCAGAAAACGACATCTCATAAGCCATCGCTTTATTCTGATATTCTTTCAAAGTCGTGCACCCCAGACCAGACATGTAGTGGCGCACTCTCGGTTTCATCCGCATGTCAAAGTGGCGGATCTTATCGAGCTCATCGCGGACTTGGTTTCTTACATAATGTAACTGCTGATTGTAGTCTTTGATGGCTTGAGATATAGGTACATCTTGGGGCTTAGCCTCAAAGAAGGCTCGGATCCTCCCCTCTTTCACTGGCCACGATGCACTCGTCTTCCATCGATCCCTAACTCGCCCACGTAGCTGCCCGGTCACGCGGTTTCACCGCTTGCCACCACGTCGCTGCCTCCTTGGCGAGGAAGTACTGAGCAATGGGTACTTTCCTCTCCTCGGGGCAATTAGCAGCCTCAAACACTTTCTCCATCTCGAACAGCCAATTCTCCCAACCAGAAGGGTCGGAAGCACCATCAAACTGCGGAGGACGTATACGAATCACGTCCCAAGTAGCTTATCATTGCCGGACCCAAAGAGGCGGAACCGGTTGGCATTAGCATGGCCGACTGCAACGGCTCGAGCCGCAGCGTCATCCGGTTCGCTACTGTAAAATGTTAGCCACTCCAACATTCTCATGAGCATTACACGAGCTAGCGGTAGTCCTGCCGACCTCCGAACTAGGGGGAACACTGCTCGACAAGGAAGGCATCGCCGAATCGGCCTCGAGTGATCGGACATGGCCGCCCCACCGGCTGCGCCACGTCCCCTACCGCGTCCGCGACCGCGTCGCGTCCTCTACCAGCAGGAATTCTGAAGAAGCAACGGGTAAGTACAATTCAAACGTAAAACGCAAAAGATACTAAGACAGAATAGAACAGACGGTGAAACGAGTCAAGTTAGGAAAACTTACGAGCACCGCGTCTTGAGATGATGGCATAACAGTGATACCGTCCCAAAAACGACACTTAACTAGACCCGAATGACCGACACCAGGTATCCATAAACCTAAGCTCGATACCATATTCGTAACACCCCAAGACATTCTGCAGTAGATATAGCCGTGGACCCTACACCGTGGAATCCACCAAAGCTAACATACCAAACAAGACATTCGACAACGACAACAATGATCAATAATACGACAATTCAAATAAGATTACAATCCGACAATAAATTCCAACATTAATCCATTTCCCAAACAGGAACACAACATTAACAATTTTGTAAAATAAGTACTCGAGTACTTAAACCAGTTTTTATAAAACAAAATCCCCAAAGCAAGATATCAAATATTCGACATATAGAACATCAATAATCAACTTAAGATGATCATGCTCGCCCATCATCCTCATACGGCTCTAGTGCTCGCTTGTCCCCACGATCAATACCTGAAATACAAAAGGTATTTCCCCCATTTAAGGGGTTAGCGACAACTGCTAGTGCAAGTACAATCCATTTGAACTACATTCTAATCAGATGAATATATGCGCCAAAAGTCATTTTAGAAAACATTTTATATTCCGGAATATTTATGATGTACACACAAAACACATTATCTCCAACAAATCATAATTCAAAGTTAACCGTTGGCACGAGACTCACGGCCACCGTACCCCTCAGAGCCCCGTCGGACATCCCTGGGTGGCTAACCACAGTTCGTGATACGCACACACACGGCAATACGTATCCCTAGAGGCCCCGTCGGACCGTCCCTAGGTGAACATACACATATCTCCCCACAACAACCACATATAGCCATAATTCAAATACTAGAACATGTAAACAAATGTAAAGTACTTGCCTTTGAGACATTCTTGAAGAAACGGAGATGAAACACGACTACGAACGGTCCGGGTGGAAAGCGACGGTTCCTAAACGAAGGATCAATACAGTTCAGTCCCAACGGACAACAATATTCTACTGGAATACACCCATAACCCCGGTTACAATATACGACAATAGACGGTCAATTGATACGGGCGAGGGTTTACGCAAAATCTCCCCGTATCGATAATTCACGGATTAAAATCAAGGAATTTGGATTTGGAATCATTCAACAATCACAAACGGTGAAGAATATCATAACATACTGGAATAATTCGGTTCCAATTAGCAAAACCCGGAAAAACCCCCAAATTTGACGAGTTAGGGTTCTAGACGAAAATACCTTGATTTCGGATGATGGATGACGATTATGCTGATGATAATGTGTTGGCACGACTCTACGGTGATGGAATGTGAATAGAACGCCGATCAGAACTGATGGAAATCGCCTCTGAGGTCGCACGTCGAAGAAACGAAGGAAAAAGAATGAAACTGCTGCTCTGAAAACTGCCCGCTGGGCTTATATAATTGTGAAGTTAGCGCACGCTAACTGTCATACATAGCGTGCGCTAACGGGGTCGTGATAGTCCAGTGGCTACTGCCACCATTCGTTAGCGTACGCTAACAAAAAGGGGGTTAGCGTACGCTAACTGCTTATCGGTAGCGCACGCAAGGGAACAGGGGTAGCGTGCGCTACCTACATGTTAGCCAAAGATCGCCGATGTCACACCAAGCAGTAAGCTGCCGAGGGTCTCAAACACGAAACGCATTTACGATACCGTAATCCAGAACATAGACGCGAAGCATACAAGACGACGGAGCTAGGCGCTGAAAGAAAATACAATTCCGACCACCGGAGGGTCCGTTATGCGATAACGAAACTAAGATTCCTAAACTATTAGAAATTATAAAAATGGCCCAAGTGCCCGAAAATCACGAAACGACGTCGGATTTACAAACCGAAAGTCTCCACATGACCAACTCAACCATACGAACTTGTACAAACCAAGAAACAACGAAAACGAACGAGTTTTACAAGAGTCGAACGTTCATACGGCAAAACATGTCATAAAATGAAATTACGTGAAAACACCATCAAAACTCGTCCAGATGGAAAAACTCCAAGAACAAAATAGATTCAAAATGTCGAAACGGTTACAAGCGAGTCGATAAAAATAAACATACACCAAAAATGGAAACTGCTAAAAATAGAAAAAAATTACGGATATTACAATAATTGTTGATTATATCACTGTTGTATGATTATTGTACTTGTACTAGCATCGTTGTGCTAACCCCTTCGGGGGTGAACATTTGTGTATGTTCAGGATCCAGAAGAGCGGGGAAACAACCACTGGAGATGCATGACGACGAGGGTGCAAAATGATGTTCTGGCCGGGTTTACTATCTGTTATTTGTTGATTATTTCAATAAGTACTCGAGTACAAAGTCATTTGTGATGATTTGGATTTGTTGATGTATTATTGAGTTCTGTTGAACAATTGTACTGTTTCTGTATTTGGTCAGAACTGATGTACTGTAATTCCGTTATTTTCATTCGTTAGTACCTTTTTATGCTTGTTCAATTCTTCAGCCTTGTAAATCCTTATGTAAAGGATTTACGGCGCTGTAATATTCCCGAATATATTGGGGGTGTTACAATCTTGAAATCTTTCGAGAAATCCTCTAAAAGAATGTAAGAGATCCTAAGCACTGGGCAACATGCTCATGATAAACGTGGCTTAGGGTACAACTCGTTCTCCAACAAAGAAAAATCTAGTACAGTATTCGTCAGGAGTGAGGAATCCATTCTTGTATCGAAAGAAGTTCCGAGTCCTGTGAAGGAACCTGTTGCACCGCGAACAGCAAAAGCTGCCATTCCGCCCCCGCAACTCTACTATTCGAGACAGTGGAACCAACAAACCACTCGTATATGACTCAACAAAGATGCTCCACAAGCATATCATAAACGCCAAGATCATTCGGAGAAGAAGGTCAGATCCAACCAACAAAGGCCCGTAAGAAGATTTCAAGATAAATGCGCCAGTAATCGGATACAGGAGCCCCGTTATCCATCAAGAAAGCAGGTGTCCGCGCAGTATCAACAACATCGTTGGGAATCCAACTGGAGACCCACAAGGCAAGATGTTAGGCCAAAGAAAATGGCTCCACCTCCGAGACGACAATCGTACTGGAATAACAACTATAATTCTCGATTTTTCATGCATTATAATTATCATGATTACAACGACTACGTGCTTGCCCCACGTAGATATCGATATAATGGACCAAAAGTAGCCTACAACAAACAAATTGTTGCCCGACAAAATTGGGTACCAAAAGGCAATATCACACCAGGACCCAAAGTTACTTGATATCCATGCGTCGACATGAATTGGAAACACTACAGCCAGAAATCCCTGTAAGTTTTTATGATTTTACTCATTAAGTGAGGGGGAATGCTGTAAGACCCAAGAATACAAGATTCGCCACTAATTAATCAGTACACTCGTAATAGCCAAGACAAGATCAGTAGGACAAAGAAGGCATGAAACCTCCCTACAGCTGACGTGTGCATTAATTAAGGGGGAATACAGTACGACCCATGAATACAGTGTTAATCCGAACATATATGTAAGAATTGAATCCTGTATGTACCTTTTAAGGAGGAACGCTATATTCGCGGGAACATTATTTTCGCTACAGGACATCAATTATGCTTGATAATTTTATTCTTTTGTGTATTGCAAACAGTTTTAAGTCCACATTGTAACACCCCCAAAACCATCCGGGATATTACAGCGCCGTGGGTCCCGCGCCGGAACCCACCAGGCTAAAAACCGTTTACAAAACCAATTCAAAAACGCCAAAAGGCTGATGACGGTAATGTTTTAAATACTCAAATATTTTCAAAAGCATAATTTTGAAATACCGTCATAAAATACCATTTGAAAATACAAGGCGAAGTGCCAAATCTCGATAGTTCAAAATGTACGTTAAGACACCGCTTAAACGTACCGATAAAATAGTTTAGGAAAAGGTTTAACGAAATAACCCAAGTTCGCAAAGTGCCAAAAGGGCCATTTAAAATACACACACGCAGCGGATAAAGATACCGAAAAGCCATTTTGAAATATACACACGCAATGATAAATGCGATTCAAAATACACATTTGCAATGAAATGAATAACCGTAAAAGAAATACTCGATACTCCAAAATATGCCACCGCCAGTATCACATCGGGAAGCTCATCCCTTCACGACCGCTACTAGCTCGATCTCCAAGTACCTAAAAATAAAGCCCACGACGGGGTCAGCCACAATACTCAATAATGATACCGATCACATCATCATAAATAATTACATACCAATGTAATAACACTGTAAGAATACTACCAACGTAATCTTACCGTTATAACCTTACCAATCCATAATAATCCAATCCTTACCATAACTCACATTTCGCATTCTCAAATGACGAAATGAACTCAACCACAACCAACTGTACTGTATTCCAAAAATACCAACAATCCTCAAAACATCATCATAACTCATAAATGTGGGAATAATCCAATCTGTGCACACTCCTGTCCGTCGGATTACACAATCAAATCTCAACATGAATAAACCAATAATACACAACATATCTGTAGATCAACTACCACTTGACAATGAATACAAATCCCGAAAACATCGACATATAGTCCGAATGCTCATACGATCAATAGCAATGATCAACCAATACATCACTGAGAATATCATCGACATTATAGCTCCAATATGACCAACGAAGGATCACGATAACTGAGAATACCATCAACATGATAACTCCGACACGATCAACAAAGGATCAACAATAATCGAGAATACCATCAACAAGGTAAACTCCAAATGATCAACAAAAGACCAATAATAACTGAGAATACCAGCAACAAGGTAAACTCCAAATGATCAACAATAATGGATCTCAAAGAAATAACTCGATCGCCGAACATACCCTCGGGCGTATGAACAACCAGTCACAAACCGTCGAACATACCCAACCATAAATGGAGGATGAACGACCAAACAATATGGCTCAAAGACGGAAATCATAGTACGCCCGATCCGAATATGTGTCAGTGCACATGTCCACCCCGTATACGGAATCCAGGATATACGTGGGACAATGTACCTAATTAGCCTCAACGAACTACGTCTCGTGTGCACAGCCTTCCACGGAAAATATTCACGCATGAATATATATGTGCCCGGCTAAAAATCCTACACAATATCCAATCGGAACGCAGATATGACTCCAGATATGTCACGATGCAACATGACAACGAAACTCAAAGAAACACATATCCAATAAGGATCAAAAGACTCACCGAAGTGAACAACAATAGTCTGATAATGAAAAGTCGACACGACTAATCAATATCCAAAACATCAATCCTGGGATCACCATCCCCAAATGAATGACCAAAACGTCTACGATCTCAATACAAAGGTCCTGGGATCAACATCCCTCAACGAATAACCAATATGAAACTCACTACACGAAACCTCAACATATACAACAACTCAACATACTAATTATCCACATGATTGAACAAATACTTAGATTACCTCAAAGCCGAGGACCATATCCATCAACATCCCCCAATGAGACGATCAACACAACCATTAATACCAACAATAGTCCTTTCTAACAACATTGATATATGAATTATAAATGAAATGAAAACGGAACCATTCATCAAATATCATAAACTGAACAAGTATAAACTTGCCTCGATACCGATACCACAAAGCCGTTACCAATATCCATTGCCTTTGTCTACGAGCTCCTCAGCCCCGACCAAAAGCAATCTACAAACTCTTCGACCTCAACCGCAACACAACGGTCATAATCCACGATCAAAACATATCAACCTATTGCAATAACCGATTAACACACATTCGATAAAAATCAATAACCGACATACTCAACCAACAAACTCAACGGTTCAACGATATCCCGATTAAACACAAATCTGAACAACCAAATCAATCGATCACGAATTCAAAACCACAATACGATTCCACAATCCGAAGATCATATCAATAATCAATTTAAACCAACAAGGGTCTAACATTACCGATTCCAAATTCAATCTTAAATACAATTACAAGTTTCCTCCTTGTAAATCATAATAAAATCCAATTACCGATTATCATCATCAATCCGGACAATCCGATTAATTCAACATCATAGATAACCATATTCCAAAGGTTTCAAATAATTCCATTATCCGAATTGAACACTTGTTAAATACTTATGAATTCTCAAACTCAAAAGTGAATCATAAACTTATCAAATCCGAAATCATATTCGTATTCCTATACGAATATTGTACCAAAACACATAACTTAGTTCTAGATATGAATATTCCATATTCATATATAAAACACCAACACCTTAAAACGTATTCATCAAATCAATGATCAATTCATCTCGACATTAAGGATTTTATAACATATTCGATTCCAACTTCAACTCCAAATACGAAGACAAAACTCCTTCTTGTTCATACTTGTAAATTCGTAGAAAACAATTTACCGATTATTATCGTGAATAATCACATTCCAAAATTATCCGAAATCCCTCCAAAATCATAACATGTATAACTTATGAGTCCTTCAAGAACATGAATTATCCGAATTCACGTTCACAATCCATAAAAGAACATAACCCGATGTTTTCTAACATCTAACCAATCTTTAATCATAATTCAAGGCATATATCATCATGTTCTTCAACATATGATCTTCTTAACATCAAGAATCGAAGCAATACTACCAAGAACATCAAGAATATTATGATTCCATAATCATAGCAACATAATCAAGACATAATCCAACATATAATCATCTTCCTTCAACATACACCTCATATAACCTCGAGAATCGAAACAACAACATCTTAATCATCTTCATACAAATCATTTATCAATAACAACATCAAAAAATCCGAAATGAAAAGGAGGATTATCCAACATACCTCTTAGAAGATGGAATACACAAGAAATCACTTCAAGAATCATCAATAACTCCATATCCAAGCTCCAAATCCAAGCCCTCAAGCTCAAAATCGAATTAGGAGAGCCAAAATATCCCTCTCTCAAGGGTTGGAGATGAAAAACGAAGAGAAATGATGAAGTGAAATGAAATGACGGTCATTCCTTATATAAACTCCTCGTTACGCACGTAACATTCCCAAGTTAACGACGTAACACCTCTTACGTACGCTATCTTGTCCTGGTTAGCGTCGTAATGCCACCCTGCACTTACCGCCTCAAAACGTGAACTTCCTTACGTCGTAACCCATGCCATATAACGTCGTAATATACCATTGACTTGCTACAAGATAATGATCGTGTTACGTCGTAACACGTCCCGTATAACGACGTAACACGACGTTGACTCACCTGTCAACACCCTCCGCCGAAAGTTGCCGACACGTGGTCCCACCTGCCGACCACGACTCGATCGTTCGATTCCCATGTTACGACGTAATGTCTCGGCCATAACGTACGTAACTCTACCAATTTAACGTACGTAAGCTTCAACACATAACGTACGTAATGGCTTCCATACTTAGCCATTTACACAATTCCTGTCCAACGTCTCGACATAACAAATACGAACATACGGCATACTGAATACACAAACTGAATCCAAAAATATTCTCATACGGTATACCTGATATCCAAATCAGTTCAACCTGATACATATCCTGAATATATCTCTCAATCAAAAACGATAATCACACCAGTATAACTGTCTCGGTCCTTAATTTTTTTTATCCATACTGTATAGATACCGAACTATACAATATATCTCAGATAAAATAACGCGAAAAATTTATACTGAAAATTCGGGTATTACATACTACCCCCCTTAAAATAAGTTTCGTCCTCGAAACTTGCAACCTTGCCACAAACAACAGATCAATCCAAAATTTTCCAACTCATCACAAAAACAATCAAGCGTCGCCACAAGCGAAATAACCAAACCAATATACTTACAGGTGCGTGAAGCCGATGATCTCCCGTGATACTAGCACACGACTCCCATACGAAGTCTCAACACAACCAACGCACACCAATATCAGAAATAGTAGTTTGAAAAGAATCTCGAAAATTTTGGAAACTCCAAAAATCGATACGACTCAAAAGTCAGAAAAACTCATTTTCAAAAGCCACGCTACTACCGCACCGGTAGAGCCACATAACACACACGCCTGGGTTTCACAAAACCCAAGCTCCGATACCATCTTCTGTAACACCCCCAAAACCATCCGGGATATTACAGTAGTGGGTCCCGCGCCGAACCCACCAGGCTAAAAACCGTTTACAAAACCAATTCAAAAGGCTGATGACGGTAATGTTTTAAATACTCAAATATTTTCAAAAGCATAATTTTGAAATACCGTCATAAAATACCATTTGAAAATACAAGGCGAAGTGCCAAATCTCGATAGTTCAAAATGTACGTTAAGACACCGCTTAAACGTGCGATAAAATAGTTTAGGAAAGGTTTAACGAAATAACCCAAGTTCGCAAAGTGCCAAAAGGGCCATTTAAAATACACACACGCAATGGATAAAGATACCGAAAAGCCATTTTGAAATATACACACGCAATGGATAAATGCGATTCAAAATACACATTTGCAATGGAAATGAATAACTTAAAAGAAATACTCGATACTCCAAAATATGCCACCGCCAGATCACATCGGGAAGCTCATCCCTTCACGACCGCTACTAGCTCGATCTCCAAGTACCTAAAAATAAAGCCCACGACGGGTCACCACAATACTCAATAATGATACCGATCACATCATCATAAATAATTACATACCAATGTAATAACACTGTAAGAATACTACCAACGTAATCTTACCGTTATAACCTTACCAATCCATAATAATCCAATCCTTACCATAATTCACATTTCGCATTCTCAAATGACGAAATGAACTCAACCACAACCAACTGTACTGTATTCCAAAAATACCAACAATCCTCAAAACATCATCATAACTCATAAATGTGGGAATAATCCAATCTGTGCACACTCCTGTCCGTCGGATTACACAATCAAATCTCAACATGAATAAACCAATAATACACAACATATCTGTAGATCAACTACCACTTGACAATGAATACAAATCCCGAAAACATCGACATATAGTCCGAATGCTCATACGATCAATAGCAATGATCAACCAATACATCACTGAGAATATCATCGACATTATAGCTCCAATATGACCAACGAAGGATCACGATAACTGAGAATACCATCAACATGATAACTCCGACACGATCAACAAAGGATCAACAATAATCGAGAATACCATCAACAAGGTAAACTCCAAATGATCAACAAAAGACCAATAATAACTGAGAATACCAGCAACAAGGTAAACTCCAAATGATCAACAATAATGGATCTCAAAGAAATAACTCTGACTGTCGAACATACCCCTCGGGCGTATGAACAACCAGTCACAAACCGTCGAACATACCCAACCATAAATGGAGGATGAACGACCAAACAATATGGCTCAAAGACGGAAATCATAGTACGCCCGATCCGAATATGTGTCAGTGCACATGTCCACCCCGTATACGGAATCCAGGATATACGTGGGACAATGTACCTAATTAGCCTCAACGAACTACGTCTCGTGTGCACAGCCTTCCACGGAAAATATTCACGCATGACTATATATGTGCCCGGCTAAAAATCCTACACAATATCCAATCGGAACGCAGATATGACTCCAGATATGTCACGATGCAACATGACAACGAAACTCAAAGAAACACATATCCAATAAGGATCAAAAGACTCACCGAAGTGAACAACAATAGTCTGATAATGAAAAGTCGACACGACTAATCAATATCCAAAACATCAATCCTGGGATCACCATCCCCAAATGAATGACCAAAACGTCTACGATCTCAATACAAAGGTCCTGGGATCAACATCCCTCAACGAATAACCAATACGAAACTCACTACACGAAACCTCAACATATACAACAACTCAACATACTAATTATCCACATGATTGAACAAATACTTAGATTACCTCAAAGCCGAGGACCATATCCATCAACATCCCCCAATGAGACGATCAACACAACCATTAATACCAACAATAGTCCTTTCTAACAACATTGCTATATGAATTATAAATGAAATGAAAACGGAACCATTCATCAAATATCATAAACTGAACAAGTATAAACTTGCCTCGATACCGATACCACAAAGCCGTTACCAATATCCATTGCCTTTGTCTACGAGCTCCTCAGCCCCGACCAAAAGCAATCTACAAACTCTTCGACCTCAACCGCAACACAATGGTCATAATCCACGATCAAAACATATCAACCTATTGCAATAACCGATTAACACACATTCGATAAAAATCAATAACCGACATACTCAACCAACAAACTCAACGGTTCAACGATATCCCGATTAAACACAAATCTAAACAACCAAATCAATCGATCACGAATTCAAAACCACAATACGATTCCACAATCCGAAGATCATATCAATAATCAATTTAAACCAACAAGGGTCTAACATTACCGATTCCAAATTCAATCTTAAATACAATTACAAGTTTCCTCCTTGTAAATCATAATAAAATCCAATTACCGATTATCATCATCAATCCGGACAATCCGATTAATTCAACATCATAGATAACCATATTCCAAAGGTTTCAAATAATTCCATTATCCGAATTGAACACTTGTTAAATACTTATGAATTCTCAAACTCAAAAGTGAATCATAAACTTATCAAATCCGAAATCATATTCGTATTCCTATACGAATATTGTACCAAAACACATAACTTAGTTCTAGATATGAATATTCCATATTCATATATAAAACACCAACACCTTAAAACGTATTCATCAAATCAATGATCAATTCATCTCGACATTAAGGATTTTATAACATATTCGATTCCAACTTCAACTCCAAATACGAAGACAAAACTCCTTCTTGTTCATACTTGTAAATTCGTAGAAAACAATTTACCGATTATTATCGTGAATAATCACATTCCAAAATTATCCGAAATCCCTCCAAAATCATAACATGTATAACTTATGAGTTCTTCAAGAACATGAATTATCCGAATTCACGTTCACAATCCATAAAAGAACATAACCCGATGTTTTCTAACATCTAACCAATCTTTAATCATAATTCAAGGCATATATCATCATGTTCTTCAACATATGATCTTCTTAACATCAAGAATCGAAGCAATACTACCAAGAACATCAAGAATATTATGATTCCATAATCATAGCAACATAATCAAGACATAATCCAACATATAATCATCTTCCTTCAACATACACCTCATATAACCTCGAGAATCGAAACAACAACATCTTAATCATCTTCATACAAATCATTTATCAATAACAACATCAAAAAATCCGAAATGAAAAGGAGGATTATCCAACATACCTCTTAGAAGATGGAATACACAAGAAATCACTTCAAGAATCATCAATAACTCCATATCCAAGCTCCAAATCCAAGCCCTCAAGCTCAAAATCGAATTAGGAGAGCCAAAATATCCCTCTCTCAAGGGTTGGAGATGAAAAACGAAGAGAAATGATGAAGTGAAATGAAATGACGGTCATTCCTTATATAAACTCCCCGCTCGTTATGTACGTAACATTCCCAAGTTAACGTACGTAACACCTCTTACGTACGCTATCTTGTCCTGGTTAGCGTACGTAATGCCACCTCAGACCCTACTGCCTCAAAACGTGAACTTCCTTACGTACGTAACCCATGCCATATAACGTACGTAATATACCAGTTGACTTGCTACAGTACAATGATCGTGTTACGTACGTAACACGTCCTGTATAACGTACGTAACACGTATGTTGACTCACCTGTCAACACCCTCCGCCGAAAGTTGCCGACACAGGGTCCCACCTGCCGACCACGACTCGATCGTCTGATTCCCATGTTACGTACGTAATGTCTCGGCCATAACGTACGTAACTCTACCAATTTAACGTACGTAAGCTTCAACACATAACGTACGTAATGGCTTCCATACTTAGCCATTTACACAATTCCTGTCCAACGTCTCGACATAACAAATACGAACATACGGCATACTGAATACACAAACTGAATCCAAAAATATTCTCATACGGTATACCTGATATCCAAATCAGTTCAACCTGATACATATCCTGAATATATCTCTCAATCAAAAACGATAATCACACCAGTATAACTGTCTCGGTCCTTAATTTTTTTTTATCCATACTGTATAGATACCGAACTATACAGTATATCTCAGATAAAATAACGCGAAAAATTTATACTGAAAATTCGGGTATTACACACATGCCCTGTTTTTATATTCAAACTTTGTTTTTAAATGCTTTGCACGACATCTGGACTTCTCTATCTAGAACAATACGAATTTTAAATCATTCAATTTTTATTGCTGAAAGCTGTAAGAACTTGTCTGCAAACAGTTCATAGGTTAAGTTGTACTCAACTAGATCACAAATGTAAGATTGTGCCTGCGCGCCAATCATAAGTTTAAAATGTAATAAACTTTCCTATCATGTTAGAAATTGCCTGCGAGCAGTTCACATTTCATTTAAACTAGGTGCTGAAGACCAGATCATTTGACAGAAGATCAAGAAGCCTGCTCAAGAAACTATCAAATAGAGAGGGAAACTGTTGGGAAAATTAAACTCCTGTATCGAAGTCTTCTCATGTTACCAACAAGTGGTTATCGAAGGGGAAATTGTTTTTAGCCTGAAGAGGTTTTGATATCAAGAACTTGGCATGATCAAGAAGCTTTTGAATCATCAAAGTAGTTTTGGAAATTATCAAAAAGGGGGAAATTGTTGGGATAAATAATATTGTTTTGACAATTGCCAAACAACAAAAGCTTGATACAGCAAGCCCTGTATCGAAAGCCGGTTGAAGTTGCAATCCTATATCGAAGACCTTATCATAACGCCAGCATACAGCAAGCTCTCGCGCTACCAAGATACAGCAACAAAGTCTAAATAAAGCGCCAAGTATGGAAGCTGTCTCGAAACCTCAATACAGCACCCTTCTATACAGCGCCTGACTATTCCAATATGGCTACAGTACTAGTGGATACAGCATCCACATCGGATCAGAACTGAAGACCGTTTGAAAAGGAATCTTTAGTATTCACTAAAGTCAAGTACCGTTTGATAAAGAAGTATTTAAATACTGAAAGGATAAAGTATTTAAATATTGAAGCTGTCAGAGATCTTCAGAATCCCGCTAAATCCGGATCGTGTCATAATCCCGTTGGAACGAAATCTCATTCAAATGGATACATCTCAACGGATATATTATTCAGAAGACTATATATATCTCATAAGAGCGTTGAAGATGATAGACACACACACCGAAGTTACCAAGTGAAGAAGCTATCATTATATACATCAGAGCAAAACATATCTCCAGAAGATTTCTGCAAATTAAGATCTAAAGAGATATACAAAGGCTCAACATCAAGAATACCATCATCACTCAGAACTTCATATTCAAAGTCGTTGTTCTTACCCTGCTACCTACCTTTTTACCTTTGTGTAAAACCGAGCCAGGTGAACTCAACAAGTTATTCTGACCTGTGTGGGACGAATAAGAGGACGAAGCTTTGGAACTGTGTGTGAAGAAGCAAGTCAAGAAGGAAGCTTTAACCAATCTGTGTGAACGGTTGAAAGCGACAGTCTTTGTATCTATCTGTGTGAACGATACAAGGATAGGTTTGATTATAAATACATAGTTGTGTACGCAGTATTTATAATAAACGTTTTACTCCTGTGTGGAGGACCAGTGGACGTAGAGGGGTTTACCTCGAACCACTTAAATACTGTGTTATTTACCTTTCGCCGTTACTGTTTTCATAATTGTGATTATACAAGTATACACTGCAAAACCCTATACGCACCAAGATAACAGGAGAATAGACCGAGTTGCTGTATCGACGACAACTTACTATATTAAAGACTTCCGCTACGCACTCAGATTCGAAAACCATACAGCCTGTTGCTTAAACATTTCCCAAGCTGTGTCGAGTATACTTAAAAAGGGACCAACAAAGTTGCCACCCAAGCTAAAAGATCCGGGAACTTTCACAATCCCGTGTAAAATTGGTGAAGTGAATTTTGGCAAAGATCTTTGTGATTTATGGGCAAGTATCAACTTGATGCCCCTGTCAATTTTCAACAAACTGAACTTGGGAGAAGCAAAAGCAACAATAGTTTCACTACAATTAGCCGATCGGTCAATCAAATATCCACGTGGGATAATAGAAGATGTGCTCGTCAAGGTTGATAAATTCATATTTCCAGCAGATTTTATCATCCTTGACATGGAAGAAGATCAGGATATTCCGATTATTTTGGGACGACCATTTCTCGCAACCGGACGTGCTCTTATTGACGTCTATGAAGGAAAGCTAATTCTCAGAGTGGAAGACGAACATGTCATCTTCGATGTCCTAAAAACTTTGAATCAACCCTCCACAGATGAGTATTGTCTAATAATAGACGCAATTGAAGCCATGGTAAACAAGTCTTTGGAGAAAATTCTATCTAAAGATCCTCTTGAGACATGTATAGCAAATTCTCTAACCAGCATGGAATAAGAATATCACTTGGCCGAAACAGTTAACTATCTAGAAGCACTACCACCCTTAAGAAGGCATTCACATTTTGAAAAATTGGGGACAAGCTCCGCTAAACCCCTCCCTTCTTTACAAAAAGCTCCAATACTTGATCTCAAACCTCTACCCACACATTTGAGATACGCTTACTTGGGCATTTCCTCTACACTTCCGGTCATCATATCTAACATATTGACCGAACTTGAAGAAGGGAAATTATTAAGGGTATTGAGGAATCACAAAAGAGCAACTGGATGGACTATTGCGGACATTAGAGGAATAAGCCCCTCTATATGCACTCACAAAATTTTGATGGAAGATGACTGCAAACCTTCAATTGAGCATCAACGACGTTTGAATCCAAACATGAAGGAAATTGTGAAGACAGATATTCTTAAATTACTTGACGCTGGAATCATTTATCCAATCTCGGATAGTCCATGGGTGAGCCCTGTACATATGGTGTCCAAAAAGAGTGGAATAACGATCATAAAGAACGAGCGCAATGAACTTATACCGACACGACCGATCACAGGATGGAGAATGTGCATTGATTACAGGAAACTAAACAAGACGACCAGAAAAAATCATTTTCCACTCCCATTTATTGATCAGATGCTCGATAGATTGGCGGGACATTCTTACTACTGTTTTCTCGACGGCTATTCAGGGTACAACCAAATCGTAATAGCCCCTGAAGACCAAGAGAAAACAACATTCACATGCCCTTATGGAACATTTGCCTATAGAAGAATCCCATTCGGATTGTGCAATGCTCCAGCCACATTTCAGAGATGCATGATGTCAATATTATCAGACATGGTTGAAAAATTCATTGAAGTTTTCAGGGACGATTTTTCGGTTTTCGGAGATTCATTTGATAAATGCCTAAATCACTTAGGCATGGTCTTGGAAAGATGTGAAGACACAAATCTAGTTCTCAATTGGGAGAAATGTCACTTCATGGTCCAGGAAGGAATCGTACTTGGCCATAGAATCTCACAACAGGAAATTGAAGTCGATAAGGCAAAGATCCAAGTGATTGCAAACTTCCTCCACCAATTTCGGTGAAAGGAGTAAGGAGTTTTCTCGGGCATGCAGGATTCTATCGGAGGTTCATAAAAGATTTCTCAAAAATAGCAAAACCTCTCTGTTCTTTGCTTGAGAAAGATACACCATTACTTTTCACAAATGAATGTCACGCGGCCTTTGCAACTTTGAAGGATAAGCTTACATCACCTCCAATCATCATTTCTCCAGATTGGACTATTCTATTCATTTTGATGTGCGATGCAAGTGATTATGCTGTGGGGGCCGTGCTGGGGCAGAAGAAGGACAAAATGATGCAAGTAATCCATTATGCAAGCAGGACTATGAATGATGCTCAGCTGAACTACACAACAACTGAAAAAGAGATGCTTGCAGTGGTTTATGCCTTTGACAAATTTCGATCCTACTTATTGGGATCGAAGGTCATTGTCTACACTGATCATTCAGCTTTGAAATATTTAATGACAAAACAAGATGCAAAGTCAAGGCTAATCCGATGGGTTCTACTTATGCAAGAATTTAACATAGAAATCAGAGACATAAAGGGAACAGAAAACCAAGTGGCGGACTAGACTAGACCAAAACAATGCTCAAGAGAAGGAAATAAATGAAGTATTTCCGGATGAACAACTGTTCCAAATCTCTAATATCCAGGAAAAACAAAATGCACCATGGTATGCAGACATCGTTAATTTCCTTGTTAGTGGAATAATTCACCCAAAATTTTCCCATCATCAAAAGAAAAAATTCTTCTCCGAGTTGAAATACTATTACTGGGAAGATCCTCTATTGTTCAGACGAGGACCTGATCAAATCATCCGGAGATGCATACCGGAAGAAGAAATGGAGAAGGTATTAGAAAGATGTCATTCCTCTCACTATGGAGGACATTTTGGGGGTTCAAAAATAGCAGCAAAAATTCTGGAAGCAGGATTCTATTGGCCCACTTTATTCAAAGATGCACATACACTTGTCTCTAAGTGTGACCGGTGCCAAAGACATGGAAACATGTCAAAAAGAAATGAAATGCCAATGAATTTCATCCTTGAAGTTGAAATCTTCGACGTTTGGGGAATTGATTTCATGGGACCCTTTCCATCATCATTCTCTAATGAATACATCCTTGTAGCTGTGGACTACGTATCTAAATGGGTGGAGGCTGTTGCATTACCAACAAATGAAGCTAAGGTCGTGGTAAATTTTCTAAAGAAAAATATATTCACTCGCTTCGGAACTCCGAGAGTTATTATCAGTGATGGCGGATCTCATTTCTGCAATCACCAGGTTAAGGCTCTATTGACCAAATTCGGAGTAAAACACCGTGTCGCTACCTCTTATCACCCACAAACCAGTGGACAAGTTGAGGTCTCCAATCGTGAACTGAAATGTATACTTGAGATGACAGTCGAATCATCTCGGAAAGATTGGTCGAAAAAGCTGGATGATGCGCTTTGGGCTTACAGAACAGCTTATAAGACACCGATAGGCATGTCTCCATTTAGTCTGGTTTTTGGAAAAGCCTGTCACCTGCCAGTAGAACTTGAACATCGAGCCTTTTGGGCTATAAAAAAATTAAACTTTGACGAACATTTGGTTGGAAAGAAAAGGTTGCTGTAGTTAAATGAGTTGGATGAAATCCGACTCGAATCATATGAAAATGCCAAAATCTACAAAGAAAAAACAAAAAGATGGCATGACAGCAGAATTCTAAGAAGAGATTTTAAAGCAGGAGACCAAGTTCTCCTTTTTAATGCACGACTGCATCTGTTTCCGGGTAAGCTGCGATCACGATGGACGGGTCCTTACACGATCAAAGAGGTGTTTTCTCATGGAGCTGTGGAGATTTATAATACAACCGACGGGAGTTTCAAAGTAAACGGCCAACGGTTAAAGCCATATATGGGAGGAGAATTCTCGACAGCAAAGTCAATCATAATGCTGGAAATACCTAATTAATCTGACGAGAAGTCAAGCTAAGGACGTTAAACAAAGCGCTTATTGGGAGGCAACCCAATCTCTATTATTTCGCAAAATAAGTTTGGGGGTAACACAGAAAGACAACAAGAGCAAGGATCATATCATTCATAAAATCCAGGGAGTCTTTCTTTCATTATTCTCACACATATAATAATTATAATTTTCTAAAAAAACATATTAAAAACTTAAATATATATATATATAATTAATAATAATACGGACGTAAGTTATAAAGTCTTATAGCCGTATGTTGTTCCAATAAAAGTTTACCGAAAGCACCTTACGGCCGTAACTCCTACATGTTACGGCCGTACCTTAAAACATGGTCCGAAAAATGAATGCATCATACGGCCGTAAGTCTGGAAAGATACGGCCGTAACTTAAAATCCTGTTAGAAAAACGAATGCATCATACGGCCGTAACTTGGATATGTTACGGCCGTAACTACACGTCTGTATTAAAAAAACGGACTTTGCAACACATTTGAAACCAGACGAGAGACCAGAAGACAAGCAGTGCAAAAAAAAAATCCCCTATCAATCCCTACTTTCTAAAACTCAAATTCTTCCATACAAATCATTCTCTTATCGACATTAACACATAAATCATCAGGTTTTCTTTCAATCCTTGTTTCAATTTATATATTTTTAAGTTTTAGCTTTTAGTTTCTCGCTTCATATTTGTTTTTCGATTCCTATTTCCGTAAGATTCGTTGATTGAATCATGTTTAGTTGTTAGTATTGTTGATATTCGTGTGGTTATTTGATTCATTGATTTGTGGTGACTTTGTGGATTTGAGTTTGAATAAAAAACTTGTTAAAAGAAATATGAACTCAAGGTGTCCGACGAAATGCCACAACGAATTTTTTTTTGTTGGTTTTGCTTGATGATTATAGTCGTGTGATGAAAAGGAAGTTGATTTTGTTTAATTTCAGGGATGGCACCGAAGAAATCGTCAAAAGGAAAAGAAAAGGTCGGTTCGTCGTCTCAAGGACCGGCACCACCGCAAAGAAATCAAAACACAAATTGCATTAAGGAAAGATTGTTCAATCTTGATGATTTCATTGGCGATTTGGATAGAGACACTATCACTAGCCCGTTCATCCAAAAATTCATAGACAACGGCTGGGGAAAATTCGTTTCCGATCTCCCAAATGGTAACCCGACCTTGACCCTAAACTTTTACAATTCTTTCAACAAGTCCATTGGGCAGGTAGGGTCGCCTACTTATCATCAGACGACTGGGAAATCGATTAATTTTTCACGGGATGTCATTAACAAGTATTTGGGGGTTAATTGTACTAACGCGGTTGACATTTCTATCTTACCTAATGAAGAGATGCCGGATGATAGGGTTTTACACTGGGCGTTAGTGAGCGAGCTGCATGACAGTATTGGGATGATCAAACCCCGATACAACCAGGCGTACCTAATTGATGATGCTTGGTAATTATGGATGTGGGCAGCCGGGAGTATTTACCCGACCTTGACTCTGACGACGGTTTCCATTGGCCATCTGCGAGGTTTATTTGCTATCTGCCGAGGGGTAAAAATGGATTTGGGTACTCACATTTATACTACTATTTGTCACTATGCCGGCATGGTCCCGACTAGGCAGAAGATGCCATACCCCTGCCTTATCACCGGTATTTGCAGGAGCCAGAGAGTAAAAATTTCGCGGGGGGAGGGTGATATATTAACACATGGGGATCGACTGAACGGCCGGAGTAGTATTTTTCGAAGTACTCAGTTGAGGAGCAAACAGGCACGTTTGGAACCGGAAGAGGATAGTAGCCACTAGGAGGAAGATGAGGCCGAGGAGGATGCCGGAGATGACTTGACGCCTTTTGAGGCGAATTTGCTTGAAAGAGTTCGGGGATTAGAAACATCCCAGGCTGAAATTTTGAGAAATCAGAATAAAATAATTGACCGACAATTAGAAACGGAGAAGTACTTTGAAAAGCTTTTCCGTTTTCTAAACATCCCTGACGACACACCTGGAGGATCAAAAAGCTAAAATTTCAGGGAGTTTTCTGTTTTCTCATTTGCTTTTAAATTCTAAAAAAACTCGGGACAGTTTTACTTTCAAGTTTGGGGGTGTTTTCATACTTGTGTGTTTATTTTGTTGGTTTTTGAACTATGATGTTTTGATTATGATTGTGGTTTGTTTTGATTATTGTAGTGTGTGGTGTGTTTTTATTATTTGGCATTGATTTTTTTTTTTAGGTTTAGTACATATATATTTCTATATATATATATATTATTTTGATATATGAGATTTCTAGATCTGGCCATAACACTAATAAATTAGCTATATACAAGCTTCTAAAATCGTTTTAACCGGTAAAAAAATTGTATATTCCAAAATTTTTCGAGCCTTAATCTCCCTTTCCAAGCCTTGTAATTATCATATAAAATCGAGTCATTCGTTACCTTGAGAAAAGAAGAATCAATCGGTTGATGAAAAATAGAACTGAAATTTACTTAATTTGTGGAGTTTTGGATTTTTCATGCTTAAACTAAGAAATGATTTTCTGCAAAAATTTTATTCCCTCAAAAAAAAGAGTCATTGGTGAAAAGAGCTACACGTTAGCAAATAACGGTGTGAAAGCTATCACCTAAAAAAAATGATGAAAATGAGAAATGTTGAGCAGCAACAGCTGCCTAATTTTGGAGGTCTTAAGTTTTGCGAAAAATAAAGGACTAACCATTGTTGGTGCGTAGCTGCCGTCTCAGAAAAATTAGTGAAAAGAGCTACACATTAGCAAATAACGGTGTGAAAGCTATCACTTTTTTAAAAAAAAAAATGAGATAGAAATTGTGTTAGTGAAAAGAGCTACACGTTAGCAAATAACGGTGTGAAAGCTATCACTAAGGGATGTAGTTTATGAGCAGATTTGAATTAATTAGCGGCTGAATTTCAATACACTCAATTTCGTAAAAAATCACAATATTTGATGACGCCAATGAAATTCTTCTTCATATTGAGTCGAAAAATAAACGAATAATCGAGAGCAACCATTAAAGGGAGTCGTGTGTATCACGAGTGGGAAAGAAATAATCAACCTTTTGGGGGAAAACCTTGAATTTGGAAATACAAAATAAAAACCGTGTTTTAACTTCAAAATCATTAGTAGATTTATTTTGAATCTTGATTCATTTCTATCTACTGTATAAAGCTGGTTGTTGTGTATTAATGGCATTTTGACCTCCTTCTCTCTTTTTATATTTTAATTTATGTGTGTATCAATTTTTCTTATTTTTATTTTTGGAGCATGAATAATAAAGAGTCTTGCTCGGGACTAGCAAGAATTCAAGTTTGGGGGTGTGATAAGTGTCAGTTTTGTACACTTTTCCATGGTTTGTATCGATAAAATTCACCCATAATTGAGCTAGTTTACTCATTTTTTGCTTTTAATTAATTAGTTTTTAATAATTTTATTTTTATCGGATGATGATCAGATTAAATAACCGATTTACTCAAGAAATAATATGTTTATTAAATATTCTCTTTATTGAATTTTGATATATTCATGTTGTAGGGCTTCCCGAGACGAATTCGGCAGTCTTTCCGGATTCAAAATTAGAGTTGTATATCAAAAGTTATCATCCGAAGAAGATTTGGGGCAAAAACGCAAAGTCTGAGAAATTCTGGGCTGAAAACGTAACTCTCAAAGCAACCAGTGAACAAATTGACGAAGCCAAGTTACGGCCGTAACTACAGAATGTTACGGCCGTAAGTCATCATTCTGGCCGTAACTCCTTAATGTTACGGCCGTAACTCTTGACAGATTGTTATGATTTGTCTAATTTTTTATACTTTTTGTGTATTATTGAGGGGATGACTGACATTGATCCGATCTATTATAATAATGCTGGAGTTTTGGAGCTATTAGATGACTTTAGGTGTATAAATAGACCCCTTAGATCCTTCATCATTTATCATTCATCTTATAATTCTTCACTTTTTGTAAACTTTTCTTTTTGTGTGAAGAACACATTTGTGTTCTTGAGTGATTAGTGTAAGTGTGGTATAACATATGTTGTTCAGAGAGTTTATTGCTTATTTCTCCTTTATCTACTAAGGGAGTGAGGATCAATTCTTTCTCTTGATTCAACTAATAATGACCACCAAAGCTTGTAATATGTATAATAAACCCTTCATGGGCTAAGTTACCTTTAGTTGGGATTATAAACAAGGTTAGTTATGTTATTTATGTTTGTATAAAAGATCTATTGTGAATTACTTATTATTGTGTGTGATTTTCATTGTTTTAACAATCTTTATTTATTTGGCCAATAAATGACGATATTTATGGTCTTCATATGCTTCGAAAGAAAATATGTTTGATTAGATCAAATGATCTTCACTCTAAGTTTTTCTAGGGGATAGAAATATACCTCTAGACCTTAGATGATTCTTTGAGTTATTTTCATAAATCCTAATGCTATGTATTGAAGCCAATCAACATAGAAATATAGTGGATTGATTCAATATGTAAGGGGCGTTTTATAGTTCGAAAGAGAAACCGTCTTTTTAAGAAAAATCGAATCTACACAACATAATAAGTAAATTCATCTTATGATCTCCTATACATCTTCTATAACTAATGACGAACTAAGTTTGTAATCCCAACTATTTCATTTTATCGTTAATCAATCTATTATTGTTGCTATCTTTTTATTTCCTTATAATTTTAGAACTATTATTGCATTATCTTTGCAATTATTAAACCAAACTCTTTAATTGTGTGTTTCACTTATCTTAGTATCTATAAAAATAGATTAATAGTGTATAATTCAAATTATAACCAAACTTCCTCGTGGGATCGATAAACCGAACTCAAAAAGTCCACTTTACTACTTGATACGATATCGTGCACTTGTGATAGTTACACTAAGAACGTGTCATTATGTCGTTAGAATCAGTCGTTGAGCCTAATATCATCGTGCTATCGTCTTTTCGTGCGACCCGTGGCTGTAAGTCTCCTCGAACTCTTATATTCCTGTAATTTATACCTTGTGTTGTTTGGAAATTGTGAATTGTGATACCAACCTTGTAAATTGTGAATCTTTCTTATCTTGTTCTTTTTATATTTTCTTCAGTATGTTGAGAGGTCGCGGTAGACCAGCTAGGTGGCGTGCCGAGGTCGTGGTCATGGTGCTAATAACGAGGAAGGCTCACTTTCTCAGTCCTCTGCGGATTCGGCTTCTCATTCAGTGCCGTCGGGTAATAACTACTGCCGTACTTCAGCAATTGGTAGCCCAGCTAGCTCAGGGTGGACACCAGAATCCGCCTCCGACTCCAGAGGATGAAGCTAGTAAATGGCTTCAGAAAGTTACTAAGATGCACCCCCCTCGTTTCACTGGTTCTTCTGACTCCCTCGTTTGGGAGAATTGGCTCTTTCAGTTGAGCAGGACTTTTGACGCCGTGGCTTGTCCCGATGACAGAAGGGTACATATTGCTCAGTACCTCCTGGATAAGGAAGCTGCGGAATGGTGGGAGGCTGTGGCGCCCAGAGACCGCCGGGCCACTTGGGAGGAATTTAAGGCTGCTATGGAAGCAGAATATTGTCCACCGCCAGTCAAGGAGCGCAGGATTGTGGAATTCTTTACTGCTACAGCTCAGGATGTGCCGATTTCTCAGGCCATCATCACTTATAATCAACAGTTGGGATTCGTGAAAGATCAAGTGAGAACCGAGGCCGATAAAATCCATTATTTCAATATGCGCATGAAACCGCATATCAGGCAAAGTATGGCACCGCTCATGTGTGCCACCTTGAAGGAATACCAGGATCGCGCTCTGGCGATTGAGATGGCTGCACCGAAATCAGAGTTGGGTTTTGAGGCCAAGAAACAGAAAGCAGCTGGCAGTTTTTCAGCCGGCAAGAGTGGTCGATTTTCGAGAGCTCAGTCTGCCCTTACACCTGGGAAGAGGCCGTTTCATCAGACTGGAGGATCTCAGGGCAATCGTTTAGTCCGGTCCGTTGCTTCTAGTGGCGGGGTTTGTTTTAACTGCAACCAATATGAGCATTTGATGAAGGATTGTCCATTCCTTCCAGTTACTTGCTTTACTTGTGGACATACCGGGCACAGGGCCGCTCATTGCGAGAGGGATGCCAGAGCCTCCAGAGTTCCATATTCCACCACCGTTCAGAAGGATCTTAGCGTCGATCAGAAGACTCCAGCCACTCAGGTTCCTTAGAGTTCGGGACGTGGTAGGGGTCGGGGTCAGCCGGACCACCGAGCTGCATCTAGTTCGGGCTCAGTCCATCCTCGGTTATACCAGATGAGGCGCACGGAGGAGGCAGACATTCCAGTGGCGTCAGGTACCACTCAGATCCTTTCTTATCCAGTTTCAGTGCTTTTCGATTCGGGTGCTACTCATTCTATTATTGCTTCGGATTGTGTGTGTCGTATTGGTATTGACTGCTTGTATGAGTGCGAACCGTTCGTAGTGGGTACGCCTAGTAGGGATCGTATGGTTGGGGATTGGGAAGTTAGGGATTGCCCAGTGAGGATCGGGAGCCGAGATTGGCCCTCGAACCTCATTATTATAGATCTTAAGGATGAGGATTTGATCCTCGGGGACGATTGGTTGGATCGTCACGGTGCTATCATGAATTATCGGACTCGCACCATCTCGATAGTGGCTGAGGACGGCACCGAGCATACTCTCGTCGGTTGTAAATCGGGTAGATCGGGAAGTGTGATTAGCACCTTGAAGGCGATGAAACTTCTGAATCAGGGTTGTGTCGGCTATTGGTGTTACGCTCTGCAGGCGGAGGATGGTGGAGTCGACATGTATTCGATTCCAGTTAGCGAGTACCCCGACATATTTCCAGATGACTTGCCGGGATTACCACCACATCGAGAGGTTGAGTTTCCTATTGATCTTGAGCCTAATGCGGCTCCCGTTTCTCGAGCGCCATACCGTATGGCACCGTCGGAGATGTTAGAATAGAAGAAACAGTTGGGGTAATTGTTATAGAAAGGGTATATTCGACCGAGCGTATCGCCTTGGAGTGCGCCCGTACTTTTTGTTAAGAAGAAGAATGGATCGCTTCGTTTATGCATCGACTACCGAGAATTAAACAAGTTGACCATCAAAAACAAGTACCCTTTACCCAGGATCGACGACTTGGTTGATCAGCTTCAGGGAGTGACAGTCTTTTCGAAGATTGATTTACGATCGGTCTACTACCAGTTGAGGATTCGGAACAGCGACATACCGAAAGCTGTCTTTCGGACGAGATATGGCCATTACGAGTTTGTGGTTATGCCTTTCGGGCTAACCAATGCCTTAGCAGTGTTCATGCAGTTAATGAACAAAGTCCTTATCGAGTATCTGGACAAATTCGTAGTCGTCTTTATCGATGACATCCTTATCTATTCCCGGAGTCGAGAGGAGCATGCTTTACATCTCCGGATTGTGTTGGACACTTTGAGAACTGAGCAGTTGTACGCGAAGTTCTCTAAGTGTGAGTTTTGGCTCAAGGAAGTGATGTTCCTCGGGCACGTGATTTCAGCGGAGGGAGTTCGGGTAGATGTACAGAAGATAGAGGCGGTGATGGCATGGGAACCGCCCAAGAATGTGAAGGAAGTGAGGAGTTTTCTGGGACTTGCAGGCTATTATCGTAGATTCATTGAGGGATTTTCTAAGATCGCTAGACCGCTCACTCAGTTACTCCAGAAAACTCAGAAGTTCGAGTGGACCGCAGACAGACAGGATAGTTTTGACGAGTTGAAGAGACGATTGACTACCGCACCCATTTTAGCATTGCCTCAGGGGAACGAGGATTTCGTGGTGTATAGTGATGCCTCGGGACTCGGGCTCGGATGTGTTTTGATGCAGAGATATAGGGGTTATTGCTTATGCGTCCCGCCAGTTGAAACCCTATGAGGTAAATTACCACACGCATGATTTGGAGTTAGCTGCGGTCGTTTTCGCCTTAAAGATCTGGAGGCATTATCTCTATGGGTTGTCGTGTAAGATTTTTACGGATCACAAGAGTTTGAAGTATATCTTCAGTCAGAAAGAGTTGAATATGAGACAACGTAGGTGGTTGGAGCTAATTAAAGATTACGACCTCGAGATACTTTATCATCCGGGTAAGGCTAACGTAGTGGCTGATGCGTTGAGCTGGAAGCCGATGGCGTTACAGATGTTAGAGGTACTTACACCACAGAGCAAGATCCAGTGAGATTTGATTTGTCAGAATATCGAGGTTTGGGTTCAGAGAGTTCAGGGTCAGTTATGTGCGTTGGAGATCACTTCGTCCTTGACTGATGATATCAAGGCGAAACAGTATGATGATCCGTTTTTGGTCCAGTTGAGGGAGGATGTGAGGAAGGGGAAAGCCCCTGGATTTGTGGTTCAGGATGATGGAGTTTTGAGATTTCGCAGCAGATTAAGTGTACTGAGTGATATTGAGTTGAGACAGAAGATCTTGAGTGAAGCTCATACCACGCCTTACTCCATACATCCTGGTACGAGCAAAATGTACAAGAATGTGAGGAGTAACTACTGGTGGAGAAATTTGAAGACGGACATTAGCGAGTTTGTGGCGAAGTGTTTGACCTGTCAGCAGGTTAAGATTGAGCATCAGCGGCCCGCGGGGTTGCTACGACCACTTCCCATTCCGGAATAGAAGTGGGAAGACATCTCTATGGATTTCATTACCGGGATGCCTGGGACTCGGACTGAAATGAACATGATTTGGGTTATTATCGATCGACTAACCAAATCAGCTCATTTCCTGGGTATTAAGGACACTTGGGGCACAGAGAGGCGGGCACGAGTGTTTATTGCAGAGATCATAAGGTTGCATGGGACTCCTAGGAGTATTGTTTCGGATAGAGATGGCCGGTTTGTATCACATTTTTGGCAGGCTGTTCATCGATCTTTGGGGACTGAGTTGAGACTCAGTACATCTTACCACCCTCAGGCAGACGGACAGTTAGAGCGGACGATACAGATGTTAGAGGACATGTTGAGAGCTTGTGCTTTAGACTGGAAGAATGATTGGGAGTCACACCTGCCATTGATCGAATTCACGTACAACAATAGTTGGCACGCCTTGATCAAAATGGCACCATTTGAGGCATTGTATGGGAGGAGGTGCAGATCGCTGTTGTGTTGGGATGATGCGTCCGAGCTGATTGGTACCGAGCCCGATATGGTAGTTGAGACGAGAGAGAAAATTGCCTTGATTCGTGATAGGTTGTTAACAACCCGGAGTCGACAGAAGTCTTATGCCGACACACGTCGCCGACCGTTGGAGTTTGAGGTGGGGGACCATGTCTTGCTTAAGGTGTCACCGACACGGTGAGTCTACCGCTTCGGCTGGAAGGGCAAACTTATTCCGAGATATATTGGACCGTTCGAGATTTTAGAGAGAGTTGGAGAGCTTGCATATCGTTAGGCTTGCCACCGTCCTTGAGTCATGTGCATAACGTATTTCATGTTTCCCAGCTTAGGAAGTACGTACCGGACCCTAGACATATTGTTGATTTTGAAGAGATTGAGTTGGGACCCGACATTACCATCGAGGAGAGGCTGATTCAGATTTTAGAGCGTCGGGTGAAGCAACTTAGGCACAAAACCATTTTTTTGGTTAAGGTTCAATGGTCGAGGTATGGATCCGAGGAAGCCACGTGGGAGACGGAAGAGAGTATGAAGTCGAGATACCCCGAGTTATTTGCGTTGTAAATTTCGGGACGAAACTTATTTTTTAGGGGGAGAGAATGTAATATCCGTACTTTCTATTTTTGGTAATTTCTATTTTTGATGTATGTTCGTTTCGGATGACTCGCTTGTTACTATTTTGGAATTCTTAATCTATTTTGTTCTTGGGGTTTTTCCGTTTGGATGAGTTTCGAGGATGTTTTTACGTATTTTCATCTTGAATTATATCTTGTCGCATGTACGTTTGATTCTTCTAAAACTCGTTCGATTTCATTATTTCTCTGTTTCCATGAGTTCGTATGAATGAGTTGCTCATGTTCTGAGTTTCGGATTGTTAATCCGATGTCGTATCGTTACTTTTCGGATGTTTGGGCCATTTTGTAATTTTCTAGAAGTTTAGGGAATATTATCTTGCTTGTTGTATTTCGGATTGCCCGATAGTCGGAAGTGTATTTTCTTTCAGCACTTAGCTTCGTTGTTACAGATACCTCGTGTTTACATTTCTGGTTCTGTCCTTGTGTTGCGTTAAAATCGTTGTATAAATGCATGCGAGCGGCGTTCAGCGATGTGGGACTGCTGCATGCATAACGCACGTTATGCATGCTTCTTAACGTGCGCTATCGGCACCTGCATAACGTACGCTATGCCCTTCTGGTAACGTACGTTATGGCCTTCATCAGATAGTACAGGCGGTTCGGTTACGTACGTTAACTGGTGAGACGTTACGTACGTAAGCGTCGTAACGTACATTAACAATTTGTGTTAACGTACGTAACGCACTGTCGGGGCTTAAATTCTATGTTGACCTCAGATGTGTTATTTTGTTTCTTCTTCATTCCTTTACTCGCGATGGGAGTTCTTCGAGCGATTTTGGGGCGATTCGAGCAGGGCAATTCATAGAGTTCCTCCGTAGATCGAATATTGTGTCCCAAGGGAGGTTAATCATCATCACAATCATCCTTCTCCGTCCGAATCGAGGTATTTTTCGTTAGAACCCTAGCTTTTGGGGATTTTGGGATTTTGCTTTGATTTTCACCCTTCTAGTCCGATTTGCCTCTCATGATTGTTAGATTTCGATAGTATAATCACTATCCCTTACTTCTCTCGCGATTTTTTTGTGAATTGAATTCGATATTTTTCTCCGTTGATAGAGGGGAACCGGTTATGACCTTGTGTTGCCTGATGAATTGTTCCAATGGGTAGAATTAGGATGAATACCTACATTTTCATAGTATTGAGATTGGTTGTATATTGTTATTGTGCTAGAATCGGATTTGTGAAGATTATTCGGGCCAAAAACCTTTCCGATCACCGTTTTCCTTCACGTCGTGTTAACCAAGGCAAGTACATATATTACATTCCGTTATGTTTTCCAAATGAATGATAAATTGTGATTTTCGGGTGCGTGATTTGTGTTCCTTCCACCCGGAGCGTTCGACGGGATGTCTGGGGGTCGATACTAAGGGGTACGACCGCGGAAGTGGACTTGGGTGCGTGTGTGGTTGAACTTCCACCCGGAGCGTTCGATGGGATGTCTGGGGGTCGATACTAAGGGGTACGACCGCGGAAGTGTTATCCCACCCGGAGCGTTCGACGAGATGTTTGGGGGCCGATACGAAGGGGTACGACCACGGGATACCAGTTGTGATTTTGTGATATCGTGATGAATTGATAACTGATTTGACTGCCAATGTAGTATTCCGGAATATTTATGGCAAATGATTTATGATTGAGATGATTGTGTAAAATCGTATGTGTATATAATGTAGTGTAATTATGTACTTGCACTAGTTATTCGAATGCTAACCCCTTAAATGGGGGAAATGCGTCTTATGCATTTCAGGTACCGGAAGAGGTGAGGAGCAGGTACGGGATATGCACGCAAAAGATGGACTGGCATGATTATGAGGCTCGAGTCTTTATTTATGTGTGGTCATTTATACTGTTTGAGTTATCGGAATTTGACTGATTTTCATTAAATTCGGTTAAAGTCCCCTGCGTGGGCAATGATATGATATTGACTTATATTTTCACGTACATCTATTAAAACGTTTTGGCCGAGGCCACAGCCCCATTTTACATTGATGATTGTGTCTTTGGGATTTGCATGTACGGAATGTGTGTCATGTGTTAGCCTGGTATACCTCATGAGAGTTCTACGGCGTGTAATGTCCCATTTGTGAATTGGGATGTTACACTTTCCATCCTCCACTTTGCCATAATTAGTCTCGGGAATTTTCTTTGTCCCAACTGACCTGGCATTATTGCTCATTAACACTTCGTTATGCCTCTCAGCCACTTGCAGTAGATTGATTAGCTTACTAAAGGTAGTGATGCGTTTATTATCATACTCCAGCCTATACTGGTTCGTTAGTATTAGGGCCGAAGTATGGAAGGTGGAAAGGATTTTCTGGATCATGTCATCTTCTGTGACGTCCTTCCCACAGAAATTTTGGCATGCCTTGAGGCGGAGCATATCTTTGTTGAAGTCGTTTATCCGTTTATAATTAAGCAAGCAGATTTCATTCCACTGCACGGTCAACTCTGGGAGCAAAGTTTGTGAATGTTCCCAAATTGGCCCTTACGGGCATCCCACAGTTCTTTGCGGGATTTTCAATTGTAGATATTTCCATCTCAAGCTGGGTTCGATGTGTCACCTAAGGAATATAAGCGCACTCGCTTTTATCTTATCAGACAGTACTTGGTCTGTGGTGTTAAGGAGCGTACCACTATATCTTTAATGATAAACGTGGTCTCGACGTAGAAGACCCATCTATGGTACTCAAGCTCTTTTGAGTCCAAGATATCAAATTTGGGGGCGAGTTGGATAAGCTGTATTGATACAAGAAAAGGGAAAATGACTTTTCACAGTTTACCATGAGTACTTTCCATGATAAAATTTTCAATAATGAGAGTGTTATTATTTTTCGGAACCAAGATATGGTCAAAACGACTTTCGATGCTATTTGAGAATTACCGATGATATTACTTCATCATGGTTCAATTTATGATATGTAGTAGAAAATATATAATTAGAGTCTACTACTCATGAAGCCTAATTAAATGCAATATCTATATATGCATGCAAAATATATGTATATTTATAGATATAGATATATAATCTTAGAAATGTATCTATACACATAATATGCAATCAACTAGGTTTCTTATGCCGCATTATATATTAATTCAACGTGAATTTATTTTAATTCAAGTTGCTTTAAGCAATTCGCTTTAATTTAATTAAAGTTATTAATGTATCATGCTTTAATTGGTTTAATTAAGCATAAATAAATTTATAAAATATAAATGCAATTAAAGTAATTGTAGCATGTAAAATTATACATGTTGTAAATAATATGGTTATTCGAATTGTGTACCTTACGGAAAAGACACGATTCTTTCCTAGGGCATACCGTCAATTTATTTGGTAAATTTTCAATCTTCTGTTCCAATTTCCGTTTGGATCGTTGTGATTCTTGAGCTCAATAATTCAACCCAATTTATCCTTTGTAAAGTCCCATTTGTAGGCTGGTAAGTGCAGAGTAGAGTTTCTGCGGCACACGACCAACTCCATCTCCCATAGTTATTCTTTTATCGAGATAAGAGATGTGCCAACAGGTGAAACCACAACAGCAGTCCCAGTACAGAACACTTTGTCCGCATCAATCAATTCAGCCAATGTTACAAGGCGTTCCTCAACCTGCAATGGTGGTTCTCGGTCGGAGGTTAGGGCTGGATCCAATGGTGACGGGGGTAGATATGAGCATGGTGGTTGCTGGCTCCGGTTGCGGGACGGTCGAATCTGGGAAGACGACTGCAGCCGCGGTACCTGCTCGAGTCGTCTGGCGTCGGAGATATAAGTGGGGGGAAAGATCCCTGCGTGGATCTGCGGCTGAGGATGACGCCCGGGGTTGTTCGCATTGGCGGGGAGGGGATTAGGGTTGGCGGCCGCGGGGGAATTAGGGTCTCGGTCGATTTCAGAATTTTTTTCTTCCTCAGTTGGGAGACTACGTGCTGATAACATGTTGAAGGGAAAATAACCGAGACAATAAAGTAGGGCAAAAGTATGTATTATTCCATTGATGACATCCCTTTAAATAGGGAGAAATACATACAAGCAGGCCTAATCATACCCTAACTAGGAAAGCCCATAAACTAACAGACTTAGGCGCACATTGTGTATTATTACTTTAACAAATCGACCTTTTTATTACTATCATAAATATCTTTAAAAAAAAAGATAGTACAATATAGACAATATTCTAATTTATTGGATCATATTTATATATATTTTCTCATATATTAAATTTTCTTCCAAATGTCTAATAATAAATAGTATTATATATGAGTAAAAAAAATTTGGGCCCCCGAAAGCGGTCGGCCTTGAGCCGTCGACCATGTTCGTCCATAACTCAAACCATAACTCAAATTTTATCTCAAAACATCAATCTTATCATTTATTGTCCGAACCTACATTATCATCTAACATCCAATATCACGCCAATGTTGTATGGCTCCGAATGTTGGGCGATAAAGAAGTCGCTTGAGAGCAAGTTGGAAGCGGCAAAAATGAGAATGTTACATTGGTCATGTGGTCACACAATGTTGGATAGAATCTCGAACGGGGTTTTCAGGAACGCGCTAGAAGTGGCGCCCATTTCAGCGAAAGTTAGGGAATGAAGATTGAGATAGTTTGTCCACGTCCGCAGGAGACAGGCCTCTGCCCCGGTGAGAAGGGTCGAGAGTTTATTGGTTGTAGGGGGAGGAGGAGAGGCAGACCGAGGAGGACGTGGGAGGAGCAGTTGAGATTAGATTTGAAGGCCTTAAACTTATCCGAGACCATGACTGTTGATAAGTGCTCTTGGAGGCGACAAATCAGAGTTGTGGATTCTTTTTTAGGGAGCGATTATGTAGTAGAGAGTCTCAGGGTTGGGTTGTGTCGGTTAGCTTTGACCTAGAGCATTGCATTTTTATTTTTATTTTATATTTTATCTTAGTGGCTTTTGCGTGTGGTTTATTTTTGACAGAGAGCTGTGCGCGGAGTCAACCCCTCTTCGGTTAGAGCAGAGTTTATCGAGGGTGAAGTAGCTAAGTTCCTCATAGGTAAGCCCCATGTGGATTAAGCCATGAGCTCAGGTATGGTATTTGAGTTTTTTCGAATCATATGCTTCTTTGTATATATTACTTAATATTTTGTTGTGCACTAAGCTGATGGTCTTCATGGAAACAGTCTCCCTACTGTACAAAGTAGGGGTCCGATTGGCGTACATCTTACCATCTCCAGACCCTGCTCTGAACGGGATATACTGGATATGTTTGGTTTGATTTGATTTAATACGTGCTTAATTTGGATTCTATGTAATTTTCCATCTTTTAATTCGACAAAAAATGCTTAGATAATTATAGCGTTAATTAAAATGCATTAACACTTTTCCGTAGGATATAAAAAAAAAAAAAGAAATTAAAATGCATAAAAAATAGCAAATTTTGTATTCGTGTAGTCCAACGTCCAAACACGTCCCCCATTTCAAAACCGCGTAACGATGAGTGAACTTCCCGAGAACCCGCAAGACGACCCAAAAATAGACTTGTCGTTTACTCTAGTATTTTGTGTATCAAAAGTTCAAATTCATACACAATATGAAATGACTTCGTCTTGTATCGTGTATCACGTAAATTCATGACGATTAAGTGTCGTGTTTTTCGTATCAGACACATAATATAAAATAAATATTAAAATATTATAAAAAATAATAATTTTAATATTATTTTTATAGATTTCAGTAGACGAATCGAAATGAATGGCAACGAAAACACGAATGTTTATACGAAATTTATGATAGTTCACATTATATTTTTGGATTTTAAGATTTAGTACAAACAGAATTCATATTATGTTTTTATAAAATTACATATAAAATTTTATATTATGATATAATATTTATTTATTTATTTGTATCCATAGGGTAAACACAAAATCGATACTAAATCTCGGTCATATATTTTTGTGTTTGTATATTTTTGTGTTGTGTATTCAAAATATAAACATAAATATTAAATTTTTATATCGTTGTTTTTGTATCGTGTTTTTGTGTCTTGTGTTAAATTATCGGATCTGCCCATAAAGCTCTCATACTCACAGTACACACGCGTGGATTTTCCGAAGGCCCTATTTCCCTTCTCAGTGAAGAACCCAAAAAAGGGTTTACCAACTAAAACAGTAATAAGCTTAAATATATAGAAATCAGTTAATTGTCTCTTCTTTTTCAGTCCTCTGCAACTGCAAATCCAACTCTTTCGTTTTCATTTTGATTTTCAACCCCGTGTAAAGGAGTTTTTTTTTTTTTTTTTTTTTTTTTTTTACCAGCAGAATCTATCAGCCGTAATTCTTGAATATGCATCAAATGATGTACCTCAAAGCATTGGTGTTGTACCTTCTGACATGGATTGCAGCTGCTGCTTATCAGCCTCGGAAGCAGACGAAATCTGGCAAAGGTTTTGGGTCCTCAGTCATTTTCCCCGTCTCTGGAAATGTTTATCCTCAAGGGTGTGGCCCCCTTTTTTTTAATTTCTTGAATTTATTTATTATTCAGTAGTGAGAATATTGATCTGATCTTAAGGGGTGTATATTTATTTATTTAAAATATATTTTGGTGTTGGTTACTATTTATTTGGCTTTTGTGATTTATATATCATTGTGATTTCAGTTGGGGTTCTGAGTGATGTTGTGACATTTAATTTTAATTAATAAAATTCTGCTTACTTTTGTATTGGTGTTAGAGTTGCTGATGGGGGGTTCATGTTCACTTTCTTGACAATTTTAATTTAATTTGTAATATATATATATATATATATATATATAGAGAGAGAGAGAGAGAGAGAGATTGACTATGGTGGAAACACCCGTAGTGGTGAAATCTAGAAACCAATTGCATTATTAAGTAATTTTATTGCATATTTGTTATTATTTGTTGCATCAATTTATTACATTTAGTATATCTGACAAATAATGCAATAAAAAATACATAAATGCATATAATTCTACTCATCTACAACCGTTAGATCACTAATATCACACAAGGTAATTAGTTTTCTATGATCTATTTTCTATATATATATATAGAGAGAGAGAGAGATAGAGAGTGGTGTTTTTGACTTTCTTGATAATTTCTTTCTTCTGCTCACAGTCACACAGTACTAAAAAGCAGAATGCTTTAAAAATAAAAGGTGTGTCCATTTTATTTCTGACTGTCTGAAACCAAGTTTTTTGAAAATTCATATGCATGTCAGTTCTGGTTAAAATTCAGTTGAGACTATCACAAGATTCAGTACCTCTTTATTTCTGACTGTCTGAAACCAAGTTTTTTGAAAATTCATATGCATGTCAGTTCTGGTTAAAATTCAGTTGAGACTATCACAAGATTCAGTACCTCTTTATTTCTGACTGTCTGAAACCAAGTTTTTTGAAAATTCATATGCATGTCAGTTCTGGTTAAAATTCAGTTGAGACTATCACAAGATTCAGTACCTCTTTGTTTAAATTTAAAAAGGAAATCGTACAATCCACTATCTATCGCTTCATTTGCCCGTTCCTTTTTTTCATATAGGTACTATCATGTAACGATCAACATGGGCCAACCCCCCAAACCTTACTATCTCGATATTGATACCGGAAGTGATCTTACTTGGCTTCAGTGTGATGTGCCCTGCGCGAAATGCATGCCGGTAAACTAATTTCTCGGCATTTTCTGTAATAATTTGAAATGGTCTAGAGAATTATGCTTTTTTTTTTTGGGTGGTTGTTTATGTTTTTCCGCAGGCACCTCACGATCCTTACAAACCCAAAGGAAAAGTTATCACATGCCAGGATCCTTTATGTACTTCACTTTATGGGCTCGGGACCCATAATTGTGGGGGCCCACACGAACAATGTGATTATGAGGTTGATTATGCCGATTATGGTTCGTCTATCGGTGTGCTGGTCAAGGACTCGGTTCCTCTTGAATTGACCAACGGTACTACGGTGGCTCCAGACATAGCATTCGGGTGAGGAATTTTCTAGATGGCTTTAATTCCAATGCTATTTTAAAATATCGGGGGTGTTTTCGAGAACTCATGCGTTTAGATTTGTCATAGCTCAAACAAAAAGTAGTTGAAAATCATCAGAAGTTGGTCGTGTTTCCCCAAAAAAAAAAGGTAAGGATTTGAGTATGTTAGGCACTGTTCTTTTGGACTTATTTTTCAGTTTTTCAGGTCCGGTCCATTCAATTCAATTCAATTCAGTTCAGTTCAGTTCAGGTCCATTCAGTTCAGCTCAGTTCTTCTTCTTATTATTATTATTAATCTTAATTATTATTATTGTTATTATTACTAATAATATTACTATTATCGTTGTTGTTGTTAATTACTATTATTATTATTATTTACAATTATTATTATTATTATTTACCTTAATATATATTTCATTTCATTTCAGTTCAGTTCAGATTCATTCAGAGCCTTAATAGATAGTGTTTGGAAAATTTATTGTAAAAAGTGTTCTATTTGTGCTTAAAAGTTAAATTAAAAGAAAAAGCATCCCCCTTCCCTCTTTAAATTAGGGATAATTACTAAATGACCCTCGATGTTTGTGATATTCTACAAAGAATAGCCAGAAGGTTTCTAATTACCATTAACCCCTTTGGAATTTGGTTCTACCTTAGATGTAAGGGGGTAACTGAAATATTTTACAATTATAAGGGGAGCACATTTGATTCTTGTTTCACTTATAGAGGGAGTAAAATGTAATAAAAATTAAACCTCAAGGGTTTTGTTTTGTAATTTCAAGAACCTCTTTTTTATTTTTTATTTTAGAATATCCTTTTAGATTATGAATAAATATGCAAAATCAGAATTATAAGTCAAAATTTGAAAATACTAAAAACATATTTCTTCATATGTGCAGATGCGGGTATAATCAAGAAGTTCAAGATTCCACTCATCTACCTTACACTGATGGAGTCCTTGGGCTCGGGCTCGGTAACTCGAGCATTTTGAGGCAGCTAAGCAACATGGGCTTGATACGAAATGTTGTTGGTCACTGTTTAAGTGGACAAGGTGGTGGTTTCCTTTTCTTTGGAGACGATTTTCTTCCTGATACGGGGATTGTCTGGAAACCAATATCGAGCCAATTGTAAGTTTCATTATGTGATTGTTATGTATGTTTAAGGTGTAATTACAAAAACTACCCATGAGGTTCAGCATAATTTTCAAAAAACTCCAATTATTTTATAAAATTACAAATACACCCCAAGGTGTTATAAACACCACATTTGAATGTTGTCTTTATCTAAAAAATACCTCAAAAAGCCGTTGAGGGGTGCAATTAGTAGATTAGAATCAGATGTGGGTATTTGTAAATTTGAAAGATGAATGTTTTTCCCTTATTATTTGGGATATTTATGAAAACTACCCTTGAGGTTTGAGGTAATTACAAAAAATCCCAGAGAAGTTTCAAATTTAACAAAAATAAAAATAAAAACCCGGGACCTAAGGGGTAGTTTTTGTAATTATCCTTTAATTATTTTAAGAAGTAGGCCAAACTTTTATGGTAGTTTTTGCAATGATTTGTAATTTATTAACCAACCGCTTACCGGACTTGTTATTCAGAAAGCACTACTCTTTGGGATCAGCCGACCTCCACTTTGGTGGTCAAGCTGCTAATAACATTATGAAGGGGCTTGAAATAGTTTTTGATAGTGGAAGTACTTACACTTACTTCACCTCTCAAGCTTACAATGCTCTCATTTCTCGGGTGAGTTTCGTGTTTATGGTTCTTCGAAAATTCCTAAAATTGCATGTTGGAGCTAATAAAAATTGCATTTTTTTTCCTCCGTCTTTTCCTAGATAAAAGGAGACCTGAAGGGGAAACAACTTAAATTTTCGGTCGAGGATAAAAGCCTTCCCGTCTGTTGGAAAGGTGCTAAACTCTTCAGATCCGTTCGTGATGCCGTTAGCTACTTCAAGCCTCTGGTATTGAGCTTCACAAATGGAAAAAATTTTCAATTTCATATGGGCCCAGAATCTTATCTTATTGTCACAGTGAGTGACTCTTCCTTTTTATTCTATTTTAGGGATAATTATAAATACTACCCCCGAAGTTTGGGTGTAGTTAGAAGAATTAATTTTAGAAAATTACAGAAACTACAATTGAGGTTTGTTTCTGTCTTGCATTGTCCCCAAGCGTTAGTCGACATGACGGAATTCACTCGCGTTATCAAATATTCTACAGTTACACCCATCAACTTCTTTAAATATTACAAAATTACCCGGCAAGGGTACTTTGTAATATTATGTATTAGTATTAGAGAAAACTTGATCTGATATGCTCTTTGATTCAGGAAAAAGGGAATGTCTGCTTAGGCATCTTGAACGGCGGGGAAGTCGGATTAGAAAACATGAATGTGATTGGAGGTAGGAGTTAAAATACAATATCCAATGCAAATCCTCTTTTTTTTTTTTTTTTTTACCAATTTAATTGTCGAAAACATTCTATACACAGATATCTCGTTACAAGATAAATTGGTGATCTACAATAACGAAAGGCATCAGATCGGATGGGCTCCGGCAAACTGCAACAGGCTTCCAAAGTCCTGACCAAAAACTTATCATTTATATTTTTCTTTTCATTTATTTTTTTATTAACAGCACGGATCGTGAATATGGTTTCTTGGAGGATATTTCTGCAAGTTTTGGTTTCGAGACGAGGCAATGCGGAAATAATCAAAGGCAGTAAATATTTGCTAATATAAGGTGTTAATATTGTATGTTGAGCTAAACTATTCATCTTTCTTAAGAGCTCCTTTTAAACGAGTGCAACAGCACTTCAGTGTTTTGAGGTTGAGTCTTAAGGATTAAAGGGAATTAGGGAAAAAAAGAATAGTAAATTTGGTCCTATAGTCCTTCCCAAATTACTTTGGAGGCTTGTATTTTTCTCAATTTCTCTAAATAAGTTTTCATTTAGATATTATTCATCTCTAATACCGAAATTATTTTTATTCATTAAGTTATCTCACAGAAAACACCACCTAACTACTATTTTTGACATGTTTTGCTATACAACATAATTATCGACTTTGTTTTGTGACGTGATATCATTCTCGATTGTTTTCGATCGAAACATTTTTTTGATTGTTTTTTGTTCGAAATATTATTTTTGACTTATTTCGTATATGGACTTATTTTTACAAAAATGCATTTAGATAAATTCAATATTACTGTATATGCTAACATTTATTTTTTTATATTAATAGAATAAAGTACTATCAAAAATCGAACACGAGTAGTTTGAAATAGTAAAATGTATCCAGTAAAAAATAACAGAGGAAACATATGATATAAATAAATATTAGTAACCAATAAATATTATTTATGTATTTTTCAAAATCTCGTTAAATAAGATAGACACTAAAATAATATATATGCCTTGCTATATTTTTTCGTAAATATACATTCTTAAAGTATAAATTTGCGTTGATATATACCATGGTTGTTTTTCTTACAAAATTGTAGCTATTAACAAATTTACCCTATATATTTTAGTTAATTTACATTCATTCTTATAATTTAAATTAAGAATACAAATGTCGTACCTAAACATTGTACTAATACATATCACTGAAAATACCATGCCCATACCCTAATCCCAAACCCGTACCCAACGCCCAATGGAAGCATACTATATTATGGAAAACAGCTTTCTCCATTTGCCATTGGCCATCTCGTCAGTTGGACCCAATCCATCAGGATTTAAAGCTCCATCTGCCACATGAACTCTTCAATCATTTTGGCTCTCCTATTACCAACAAACTCCTTCGATCTCGTGACCTCGGTCTTTGGACTCTTGAACCGCCATATGATGTAGCCCCATTAGCACATCATTTGATGTGGTGGTCGAATAGTTCGATACATCCCGAGAAACTTTATTGTTAGAATATACGTATTAGTATGTTTGGTAGGTTTATATTTTTGGTATATGTATTATAGGTAGATTATTTATATGAGTAGATAATTGATTGGATCCCTCAATCTTAGGGATGTCTATCACGTAAATAATGTAGGTTACTGGTGTAGGGAACCTCTTCTATATATGTCCAAGGATGTCAATGAAATAGACACGGAATATATTTCTTTCATGGTATCGGTTTAGGAACGAACCAAACACTTCCGCCCTATTTTATTTTCTCTTTTTTTTTTTTTTTTCCGGCTGCTTCTTTCTTCACAAAGCCGCCGCAATGTCTTCATCCAAACCTGGTTTCCACCCAGCTTTTGCTGTCTCTAATGTGCGGAATGATGTTCCTGTGATTCTTGAAATCGAGAACGTGCAGTACTCACTTTGGGCTGAGCTTTTTCGCAATCATGCCCAGTCATGTAAGGTATTGCATCATATTATTCTAAATGAGAAAGTGAAGGCTCCTGCTAATGAATAAGAGCAGGATATGTGGGATACCTTGGATGCTATCGTCAAGAAGTGCACCTATTCGACCATTTCAAATGATCTTCTACAAACGATTCTTGTTCCCGGTACTACGACAATGGACACTTGGGATAGACTACAGGATATTTTTGAGGACAACAAAAATTCTCTCTCGAGCAAGAATTCTCCTCCACCACAATGGAAGAATTCCTCAATGCATCGACGTATTGTCAACGGTTGAAGTCCTTGAGTGATCAACTCAAGAATGTAGGGGCTTCGGTTCCGGATAATCGTATGGTGCTGCAAATGGTTGCAGGTTTAACATAAGCTTACAGTGGGGTAGGCACTCTTATACGGCAACGAGATCCTCTTCCCTCTTTTGCTAAAGCTCGATCTATGTTGATTCTTGAAGAATCTGGTCTTGCTAAGAAAGCGGCTACGACAGTTCACTCTGCCATGCTTCCCTCATAATCCAAACATTCTAATGGTGGCTCTTCTTTTTCGGATTTTGGTGGTTCTAGCCGTCCATCTAGCGGTGGAAAAAAAGGCCAGGAGAAGGGAAATAAAAAGTATGGAGGTAGCGGTAAAGGGAACAAGGAGGATCAATTTAGTGGTAATGGCAAAGAAAATAATGGTTGGGGTAGTAATGGCAGCGGTGGCAGAAATAACTCAGACGGTGGTGGCCGTTTTCCACGACAACAACAAGGTTTTTTGGATGGCCACAGCAAGGCTGGACTCGGCCAGGTCAGTGGGCTTTTGCCCCATGCCCTTACCCAACTTCTTCTTGGTCCAGACCAACATTTCAGCAACAAGGGCCCATGTCACAATTTCAACAAGGAGTTATTGGACCGCGCCCCACTCAGTCGAACCGTTCTCCTCAGGTTTATGCTGCATCCACCTCTTCCTACGGACATTGACTCTGCCATGCACACCATGTCCCTTACTCCACCAGACCTGAGTTGGTACATGGACACTGGAGCAACGAACCATATGACTTCGGAGCAAGCTACACTTAAGTCTTATTTTAATACGAGCATTAATAATAACGGTATTATTTTGGGTAATGGTAGTAGGATTCCGGTTTCGGGAGTAGGTCACACAAACTTACCGTCCCCGTCCCCACCTCTTCTTTTAAAAAATGTCCTTCATGCTCCTCTTATTATCAAAAATCTCATTTCTGTTCGAAAATTTATTTGTGATAATTCTATCTCGGTTGAGTTTGACCCTTTTGGTTTTTCTGTGAAGGATTTCCGGACGGGGACCCTTCTTATGAGATGTAATAGCCAAGGCGATCTCTATCCTCTTACGTCGGATTTTTCATCTTCCATCACATCTCCTTCATCTTTTTCGGCAATTAGTTCATCTTCATGGCATGACCGTTTAGGTCACTCTGGGGCTCCTGTTTTTGCCTCTCTTAGAGATAAGAATTTTATTGGATGTAATAAGAGTACTGTTTCCAATATTTGTCATTCCTGTGTTCTTGGAAAATAAATAAAGTTACCTTTTCATGATTCTACATCTTTTACTCTTATGCCGTTTGATATTATTCATTGTGTGGACGTTTCCCTTATCCCATAAATCTCAAGTGTATGCTACTTTTCTTAATTTTCGGGCATTCATTCGAACTCACTTTGAACGTGATATAAAGACCATACAATGTGACAATGGGAGGGAATTCGATAATAAATCTTTTTGGGATTTTTTTGCCACAAATGGGTTGTCTTTTAGATTGTCCTGTCCTTATACTTCCCCACAAAATGGCAAAGCCGAAAGAAAAATCCGCACCACAAATAATATTGCTCGTACCCTACTTGTTCATGCGTCTTTACCACCAAATTTTTGGCATTATGCTCTCGAAATGTCCACTTATCTTCTTAATATTCTACCAGTTAAAAACTTAGCTTACAATTCTCCTTTGTAAGTTTTGTATAATCGGGTTCCCTCATATACACACCTTAGAGTATTCGGGTGTCTTTGTTATCCTCTTCGTCCGTCGACAACAATACACAAATTACAAGCTCGTTCAACTCCTTCTGTCTTCTTGGGTTATCCTAAACACTATCGGGGTTATATGTGTTATGATTTAGTCACAAAGAAAATTATTCTAAGCCGACATGTCATTTTTGATGAATCGCGCTTTCCTTTTTCTTCGTTGCAAAAATCTCCGTCTCAATCTTCTGATTTTCCTTCATCTGGATTCACTCCCATAGTGCTTGATCAGCTCCTTACTCCACCGGACCAAATCCCAATTTTTGGTCGGTCTGATCCAGCACATTCCTGCCCTGTTTCGGCCCAAACACCAGCCCAGCTAGCGCCTAACCTTAATGAGGTGGGCCGGCTATCTCTTGGCCCAGGTCTTCACATTCCAACCCAAGCGGCTTCTGCCCCAAATAAGCAGCCCCATTCCACGATTTCTTCTGCTACGTCCCAAGTTATCCATCGCCCCACTACTCGTAGTCAGTCGGGAATTTACAAGCCCAATCCCAAGTATTATTTCCATTCACGTGTGACAAAATCCCCTCTCCCCTCTAATCCCATTTCGGCACTCCGTGACCCAAATTGGAAATTAGCTATGGATGATGAATTTAATGCTCTTATAAAAAATAATACTTGGGTGTTGGTACCACACCCCCCGAATGTCAATGTTATTCGATCTATGTGGATATTCTCTCATAATTTCATTCTGATGGTTCTTTTGTGAGGCACATAGACCGTCTTGTAGGTGATGGAAAAACACAACGGTTTGGAATTGATTGTGGTGAGACGTTTAGCCCAGTGGTTAAACCAGCTACTATTCGTCTTGTTCTTAGCTTGGCTCTCTCCAAGAATTGGGCACTGCATCAACTTGATGTCAAGAATGCTTTCCTGCATGGTGAGCTAAGTGAGACAGTATATATGCATCAGCCTATTGGGTATCGGGATTCTTATCTACCGGATCATGTATGCTTGTTAAAGAAATCTCTCTATGGTTTGAAACAGGCCCCCCAGGCTTGGTATAAGAGATTTGCGGATTATGTCTCGTCTATTGGCTTCAAGAATAGTCGGTACGATAATTCTCTTTTTATTTGTCATCATAATGGCCAGACTGCCTATATATTGCTCTACGTTGATGATATTATTCTCACTGCCTCCTCATATTCCCTCCGAAAGTCTATTATGTCTCTTCTCAGCTCCGAGTTTGCTATGAAATATTTGGTTCACTTAAGCTATTTCTTGGGCATACCTGCTCGGCTAGGGGTCTATTTCTTTCTCAACACAAGTATGCGGAAGAGATAATTCATAGAGCTGGTATGTCTTCTTGCAAGCCTACGTCTACTCCAGTTGATACAAAGGCTAAATTGAGTGCTAGTTCTTCCTCTCCGTTTGGGGATCCCTTTTTATATCGTAGTCTTGCAGGTGCCCTACAGTATCTCACATTTACGAGGCCTGACATTTCATATGCCGTTCAACAAATTTGTCTGTTCATGCATAACCCGATGGTTACCCATATGAATGCATTGAAACGGGTCATTCGATATCTTCAGGGCACTATCACATTTGGTCTACATCTTACACCATCATCGACATCTACTCTCCTTTCGTATACTGATGCCGATTGGGGTGGGTGTCCGGACACTCGTCGGTCTACATCCGTCTACTGTGTATTCTTGGGTGACAATTTGATATCTTGGTCGTCTAAACAGCAACTGACTCTTTCTCGTTTGAGTGCCGAGGCCGAGTATCGTGGTGTTGCGAATGTTGTTTATGAATCTTGCTGGTTACGTAATCTACTCCTGGAACTTCATTCTCCAATTCACAAAGCTACGCTAGTATATTGTGACAATGTAACTGCCATCTATCTTTCGGGCAATCCAGTCCAACATCAGCGCACTAAACATATTGAGATGGACATTCATTTCGTTCGTGAAAAGGTGGCTCGTGGTCAAGTTCGGGTTTTCCATGTCCGTCTCGATTCCAGATAGCTGACATATTTACGAAGGGTCTACCACTTATTTTATTTGATGATTTTCGGTCTAGTCTCAACGTGCGGCCTCCTCCCGCTTCGACTGAAGGGGAGTGTTAGAATATACATATTAGTATGTTTGGTAGGTTTATATTTTTGGTATATGTATTATAGGTAGATTATTTATATGAGTAGATAATTGATTGGATCCCTCAATCTTAGGGATGTCTATCACGTAAATAATGTAGGTTACTGGTGTAAGGAACCTCTTCTATATATGTCCAAGGGTGTCAATGAAATAGACACAGAATATATTTCTTTCATTTATCACAAAATTCCTCGAATAATTTGATGCTTATGTCGCAAAATTCGGTGTATTTCTTCCGCGTCTCCAACTTTTCGCCTTGATGCATAAGGAAATTTCTTCTCTCTTGACATTTATTTTGATTAAATGCAAGAGTTGGGTGGGCCTGAATTGTTAGGTCCTGTTCTTTTAGATTTATTTTTTAGGTTTTGATTCGATTCAATTGATTCGAGTTCATTCGATTCGATTCGATTCGAGTTCATTCGATTCGATTGATTCGATTCAATTGATTCAATTCAATTGATTCGATTGATTCATTCGATCCAAAGAAAAACGATCTTACTCAGTTTAAAACCTTAAAATTAGGCTAAGTATAAAGTTTGACACAACAAAAAAGAGGCAAATAATAGTTATGGAAAACCTCCTACAACGAATCAAGAACTAAGTTTACAAGTGTTTGTATACAACTTTACTTTAAGGACTTATGACTTGATTCCTACGAATGAGCTTCCAAGACCCTATTTATACTCATATTCATCTAGAATGTTATCCCACCTCCTCATTTGTAATCTTTTAGGCATCTCCATACTCTTCTAAATATTTAGAATATTTTATTAATTACAAAAGTTAATCCCTACCTAGAAAACTCTTGCAAGATTTTATCATGTATTCCACGAGGTTTCAGAAGATTCTGCACTCTTCCAGAATATATCGGCAGATCCTGACCTTCGCCGCGTAATTTTGGATAGTTTCGCAATGTTATGGACCACACCGGTCCATTTTCATTCTTGGCGCAGCTACCCGCTAGTGCATTCCTCTATTTTCTCGTGTACCTTCATATGCTTTTATTTTTCTAGACCTATTATAGGGAATTTGGGTCTTCATACCTCTCACACGCCAAATTTCCTTAAGATGTGGTTATATTATACTTAGCCATATTTCGAGGGCCAAGGTGCGGCAAGCCACACTCTATCATACCGACGATGAAGCGATATGGTGGTGCCACTGACCAACCAACATGGTTAAGCACACATTTGAGATAATTATAAAAAGTATCCTTGGGAATTGAGATAATTACAAAAAAGATAGGAGAAGTTTCGAACTTACAAAAAAAAAAAAAAAAACTTCCTAGATTGATTTCATTTTAGGTTTTGGCCTTCCATGATGATATTTTTCTAAGTTTCCCTTACGTCTGTCAATACTTCGAATTTAAAGGATCGATTTTATAATCAATCCTTTATTATTTCAAAAAGTAGGCTAAACTGTAAAAAAGTTTATGAAATTATTTGTAATTTATTGACCAACCACTTAACCGACTTGTTATTTTATTTTCTCCATTTTCTTTCTTGTTGAAGTTTTTCATTACTCATTCTCTCCTATTTGAATAGTCTACTTTAGTTAGGGCACAATTTTTTTCAGTCTTTTTAACAGATATACAAGTCATTCTAAACCATGTATTTCTACTTGTATATTTATTTATGTCAATCTGAATTTTAATTAGATAATAAGATTTTTAATCTGAAAATGGTCTCTTCTACTATGATAAAATTATTTTATATGAAAGTAGACTCTTCAAGTGGAACATATAGGATATATTAATATTTTTACATGTTGGCTTCAATTAGCCTCGTGATATGACAGATTATGATGATCCACAAATCTTCATGTATTGTAGTTATATGTTAGCCATGACAATCAAATTTTGTGATCACGCCCATGTGAACTAGGTTGGAATATATAGCCAAAGCTTTGTACAAGTAGTTTGTTATACAACAGTTATATATATGTTCATTTTTTGTGTTCGGCCAAGGTGAATAAGCTTGTAATGATAAGATAAAGCTACCTACTTTTGTTCTCTAAAATTACCATCTTAATTGTCGCAAATATTAAATTTTACTCCTCTTTCCTCTATCAATTTTCTCTCTCTACAATTAACACTTTCAAATAGCTTCTAACTTTTACACTTTTTTCTCTCTCTTTCTAACATTATCTTCACAAGTAACATTCTTTTTTTGATCATCTTTATCCACTTTCTCTCTCTAGCATGACCCCTAAAGTGATTACGAGTGAAGAAAATGGGCTAAGTAAGCAGGGGCGGCCCTAGGCAAGGGAAGCCTTGGCGACAACCAGGACATCCATCATTGGAGAAGGATAAGTTCAAATATATATGACCGGAGAAGAAGGCCAACCAGAGATACGTGGACCAATCAGAAGGTGACACGTGTCACTTAACGAATATATCAGCAAGTTTGTCAACTTTAACTGACGGGAATTCATGGATACCCTAACTTGATTGGACGGAAACAAGTTCATATCCCTAAATGATACAAAAAAAATTGTTACCATAAGTAGAAAATTTCTGAAAGTTCATATCTCTAATTGGTAATTTTGGCAAAATATGGGAGTGGTTTTTTTGGTAGGGGTGTGGTTAAACACACACCTCTTTACTGAGTACACCACTTTTACCCGACCTTCCCATTCTACCCTTATTTCAAAAAAGAGGTTAGAGGGGGAGTGGGAGAGAGAGAGGTAGTTATAACGATTGGAAAGATTATAATTTGAGTGATAATTTGAGAAAAATCAAGGAAAAAAATATTTACTAACTTCGTTCTCTTATAACTGCAACATCTGGACTTTCACGCTTGACAATGCACACGTTTGATTATTAATATCTTTAATTCTTTATTTTTAAAAATTATAAGAAGTTGGTATTTTGAAAGTATATTTCGAGATGAATCTAACAGGATCTCACATGACTATATTTTTTCATATGTATAAATCACAAAAGATGATCAAAAGAGAGTATGTGAACAGTGAAATAGTCAAGACGTTGCAATAATAAGAGAACGGAGGAAGTATGGTTTCGGTAAAAGTTAGGTAAAGAGGGTAAATGAACAGAAACACCCTTGAAAGTGATATCACCACCAGCTTTGATGGAGAGGTTAGGTTAAATTGTGGGGCTAAATACCCCCCATTTTTTCCTTCAAAAATTATATTCATAGGTAATGGTTCACATGGTCGGTCCAATAGTTTTTTTGGATGTCCTGGGCGAAAAATATATCCCTTAATTTAAGAAACTAATAACACATTTTTTTGAAGGGGTTTGGAACCTAGTCAATCTAGGCGGCACATCCCCACGCCGATTATTATTAAAAAGAAAAGTTACAATGGGGGGACATAAACCAAAACCCCAAAAAACAAAACAAACATAATATCACCTAAAATGAAGTCTTTTTGCATTTCGTGAAGCAAAATCTTCAATTAATCTCTCATAGTCAACATTCGCTAAAAACTTACTTTCGATACTCAAAATCGCTAACCCGTTAAGCCTCTCTTGATTCATTGTAGTCCGCACATATGACTTCAATAGCTTTAATTTTGAAAAACTTCGTTCGGCAGATGCTACCGTGACTGGTATGGTTAACAAAATCTTGTAGGCAAGCAACACGTGTGGGAACATATCCACCTTCCTTACAAACTCCATAACTTGAATAGACGTCCAAGGTTTTCTTCCTCGTATGCTTCAGATGGTATCATGCCCTGCAAAATTTGTAACTCCGTAAAGAGATACTTCCCATCAATGTCAACATCGTCACCATGTGTCAAATCAACCTCAAGATTCAAACATTTCTTTAATTCATCATCTTTCAAACTGACTAACTGTGACACATCAAACAAGAACCCAAATATAGACTCAAAATGTTTCATCGGTTCAAATCTACTTCTTAACTGAGAAAGTGCCATATCCACTAAAACTAGAAAGTAATCGGTTCTTAATGATTCTTGTGCAGATTTTTGTTTTCTTTCACTATTAGGGATCTCATCAAAATGTTTTTTTCTACAAGCATAACGTTTTAAAGGAAATTCGGGTTCAACTCCAATGTTTTCTGCAATTTCTTTAGCCTCAATAATAGCTAAGTCAAATCCATTGTCCCTATATTTTTCAAAATAAACAACCAATCCTTCCAAGTTTTTTACCGCAACATCTAGAAGCATATCTTTTGATTGTAATATTATACTAACCAAGTTGATTTGATATAAAATTTCATGCCAAATGACCAAACTTAAAACAAATTCAAAACTTGAAAGTTCACCATTTATCAAAGATTCAGTATCTCTACACACTTTTCCATCTTCACATACACTGGCTAATTTTATTAAAGCATCTTTTATTTGGCCAAGTTGAGATTTTATTGCTCCGACACTTTCAACATGACTTTCCCAACGAGTAGCACATAAAGACTTTAAAGTCAAATCATCAACATATTCAAGTAAAACGCTCCATCGTTTTGTAGAATTAGAGAATACAGTATAAATCGTTTGACATGTACCAAAAAAAGTTTTTGCTTTGTGACAATAGTTTGCCATATCACACAAAACTAAATTAAGACAGTGGCATCCACATGGCATGTAAAAAGCTCTAGGATTTATATCAAGTAATCTCCTTTGAACACCTTGATTCTTTCCTTTCATATTAGCCCCATTATAATAACCCTGTCCTCGTACGCAATCAATATCCAAATCAAGAGATTTCAAAACATCTTGTAGCACATCAAAGAGACCTTTACCGGTTGTATCTTCTACAACCAAAAACTCTAAAAAAACCCTTCTACTTTATGAGGAACACTCAAGACATCAACACATCTTACAATCAAAGTCATTTATTCTTTATGACTTGCATCGGGAGTACAATCAAGAATGACAAAAAAATATTTTGCCCCTTTGGTTTTTGAAATAATTGCACATTTTATATTAGATGCCAACATTTCAATCAACTCATTTTGAATTTTATGACTAAGATAATGATGGTGAGTTTCGTTTTCTTTAATCATATGAAAATGGTGTTGCATGACGGGATCAAACTCAGCAATCATTTGAAGAACACCTAAAAGGTTACCATTTGACTCTTCATAAAACTTTTCACTTGTTCCACGAAAAGCCAAATTATATTGTGCCAAACATTTCACAACAGCAATTATGCATTTCGGAACTTATTTCCAATGAACGGTGTCTTTCTTGATTAACTCTTGCAAGTCCTTATCAATCGTTTGGTTCTTGTCTAACCTCATTTTCAACTCAGACCATGCTCTCAAGTTAATCCAATGTTCAGAACTATTTTCATGTAATGATAATGCATAACTAAGATGTTTCCAATCATTAAGTCCCTCACTTGCTAATTGACTTTTTGATCTAGCAACTTTGAACAATTTGCAACAAAAACAAAAAACTTTATTCAAATCTTTGGAAACCAACCATTTTCAATCATAGGATTCACCATTTCGTAGCTTACGAATGTAATGAGTACAAGAAAAATGTCTATTTTGTTCATCTTTTGGAAAAACAACATTTGGATCTCTAACAGGCCCCTTTTGTTTAAGCAAATCTTTCATTTTTGAACTCATACCATCCCAAACACTCGGCTCAAAAATATTCAAATCTATTTAGGATTACGAACAACTTCTTCATCAACAGGATTTTCCACAAAATCATTAGAATTGGGATCACCAACAAATTCTTCATCAACAAGATTTTTCACATTGTCATTAGGATCACCAATAAGTTCTTCGTCAATACGATTTTCCATATTGTCATTAGAATTTTCAATGGGGTTTTCTTGTCTAACAAAAAATCTATTTAATGATCCATCTAAAGATTGAGCAAATTCTTGTTGTTTTTTCTTTCTTTTTCGATTTTGAGCTCCGAATGGTTGTGATCTAGGAAATATTTTTAAACAAACAAGAATGCCAAGTAATCAAGCAACTAAGCAAAAATAGCAAGTAAAATCAAAACTTTACTTGGAAGCAAAATCAAAAAATTAGAAAATAGAAAGACACCACTGGGGAAGAAGAACTGAAGAAGGCCGGCAGGAGGCAGCCGTCCCTGGTCCCTCTCTTCGATGCAGGCTGTGAGACAGTGAGAGTCAGAGTCTCGCTCTCGCGACGGTTTTTCTAAAAAAAAAATAGTAAAAAATGAAGTTAGGGGAAGAAGAACTGAAGAAGGCAGGCAGGCCGCAGCCGTCCCTGGTCCCTCGCTTCGATGTGGGCTGTGATAGTCAGTCTCGCGAGGGTTTTTCATAAAAATCGAACATAAGTACTATGTGGGCTGGCCAGTTGTAATATCCGCAATTTTCGATTTTCGGTAAATTTCTTTTTCGGCCGGAGTCCATTTTGACGACTCGCTCATGACCGTTTCGTCATTTCGAGAATGATTAATTCTGCACTTTTTGTCATCCGAGTTCGTTTCGGTATCGTTTTGTTGAGTTCTGAGCTTTTTAGCGAATTTTCCGCACTTGAGTGCGATTCTTGCGAATCTCGTCCAGCTGTTGTTTGAGTTTCTCGTAAGTTCATTTAATGTTATTATTCATGTCGCGAGCCTTGGTTTGGTGTTTCGATCGCGTATCGTGATTTTCGGACGTTTTGGGCCATTTTTGTAATTTCCCAAAGTTTTGGGTAATTACTTAGTTGTCGAATTCCGAGCCTTGGGTGGTCGAATCGTGTGTTCTCTTAGTGCTCGGATTCGTCTTTGCGAGTACTTGTAACCGTATCTTGATTCGTACTCGAGTTCGGGTTTCGGGGTCGTTCGGGCCGTCGAATTGGTCGGCGAGTCATGGCCGGGCATGCTCGGGCGAGGCCGATCTGGCCGAGTAACGTGCGTTAGTGCTCGGCCGTTACGTGCGTAAGGGCTGGTTACGTCGTAAGGCCTGGCCGTAACGTCGTATTTGGCCGATTTTAGAGGCGATGACTTCGATTACGTCGTAACCCTTGGCCGATTCGTCGTAACCGGCCGGCGATCGGCTATTTAAGGCTGGCGGCGTATTTTTCACCCGATTTCTCATTCCTTTTCTTCCGTTCGCATTGTGGGTGTACACATCATGGAGACATGATGTTGTTCTTTCAATCCATGAAGTTTTGAGGCTCATATCATCAATCATCCGTCCTATAACATCCTCCGATCTACTGAATCAGTCAGATTTCCTAGAAATCTAATTTTGGGGATTTTGGGTATTTTGGTTGTTTTCGTCCGATTAATCCGATTTAACTTGGTATTATGATAGATTGATGATTATTAAGATGTATTACATCTTTTCCCTTAATATTCCATGGTTAGATCGTATCGATTCGTTGTTTTGGTCGAGTTCTTGATCGACGCCTTGAAGGTGTCCGGTAAAATGTCATAGAGGGGTTTTCGGGCGTTCTACGATTATTCTTCCTCGTATGATCGATGATTTATTGATTATATGTTGTTAGGGTCGAATTCTTGCGAAGAACTCGAGTCGGAACCCTTCCGTTCGTCGTTTTCTTAAAGCTTTTCGATCGTGGGCGTATTCTTTGTCTTCGCCGGAGAATCGTAGGTGTTCGAGGTGTCCCGACTGAGCCGTGATTGTTGTAGTGTCCGGTATCGATTATCGAGGCAAGTATCTTGCCCATACATTACGTGTTTTGTGGATATAATGGTTGTTAATCGTCGATATGTGCTAAATAAATATTCATAACCATCTTTCTCAAAAGTATCGGTATATTTACCAACAAGGTTTTCTTAAAGACGACTTGTGTGTTCCGAGAATTAATATGCTTAATTGAATACGTGTATTAATGTTGAGTATAAGATCGTAATACTTTCGTGTGACGCCATTGTGTGTGATTACATTGTCGGTAAGTTTTGAAGTTTAGTCCTTTGTTAAAGGCATGCGTGGAGACATGTGGTTATCGATGAATTATGTGAATTTATGTGATATTGGTTGTGCCGTTCGGTCTTTGTTGGAATAGTGTGCTTTCTTGTTGATAGTATTAGTTCGGGTTATGAGTATATGTTGGATGAATGGCCATTCTAGTAAGGTACCTCGACTATATATCCGTGATTGACCTTCGAGGCTTGTGGTTTGCAAGCGTGATTTTGGAACGTGTGTGTGTGTTGTTCCTTCCACCCGAGTGTCCGACGGGATGTCCGGGGTCGATACTAAAGGGGTACGGCCACGAAGTGGACTTGGGTGCGTGTGTGGATGAAATTCCACCGGAGTGTCGACGGGATGTCCGGGGTCGATACTAAGGGGTACGGCCGCGAAGTGGTTTCCCACCGGAGTGTCGACGGGATGTCCGGGAGTCGATACTAAGGGTACGGCGCGGGTTACCAGTTGTGGTTTTTCATCTTGAGGATGACGATGTTATCGTTAATTGTGATATTGTCCGGAGTATCACAATGCTTTGTGCTCGGGGTTGAGAGACATTGTATATCGAGTCTTGGTGCTTGGCTAGAATGGCATAGGATTAATGTGTTATGTGTAATGTGTCCTTGTAAGTGAATTGAAGTGGATGATCGGGTTGTGGACCCTGTGTTTTGTGACCGGAATGGTTGGGTCGTGGACCCCGTGTTTTGTTAAACGGATTTGTATTTTGAAAAATGAACTTTGGGGCTGTGACCCTAAATGACTTTCGAGGAATTAAGAACTTTTCAATTTCAAATGTTTTCAAAACTCCCGAGATTTGGAAGTGTTTTCAAAGTGTTTACTTACTTCGTTTCTACTTTCAAGACTTGAACTATTTTTTTTAACTAAATATATCTCGGGAAGTCTTTCGTTGTATTCTCGGAATGTGTTGTGTATGGCTCGTATTTGCACTTTATACTTGCACTAGCGAAACAGTGGAGTTTTGCTAACCCCCGTGTCGGGGGTGGATATCTGTATTGTGTCCAGTACATGCAGGTTGTCGGGAGCAAGACACAGGATCGGCACGAGGGATGATGAAAGACGAATGATACTAATCACACGAAGGCCAGTTTTGACTTCAGTTAGTCGGAGTCTATTGTATTGTCTTTTCCGCTGTCTTATTGTTCGACGTTGCAAGTATTTTACCCTTGCATGTGTATGAGTCTGGATGAGTTTATGTATTTTGATTTGTAAGTCAGTGACGGAAGACCAAATCGGTCTATTGATTCGTTATTTTGATTCATCAGTATGTATTGTAATGTGTTGTGTTGATGTCTAGCCTGGTGGATCCTCACGGAGAGGGTCTGCGGCGTGTAATATTTCCGGTTTGATCTGGGGGTGTTACATTTATGGTATCAGAGCTTAGGTTGCGGAAACTTAGGCTGTCGGGTCCAGTCGTGTATTGTTGGGTCTTGTCTTGTCAGATTGAGTCTGACTAATGTCGTGTCGCGACTCGTCGTTTGGAATGTCGGCCGTGATTAGTATCAGGATGCAGCCATCATCTTCGTGCGATCTGTGGATGTAAGTCTCCCTACTACAGGTTGTACCACGAGCTATACGAGCCTGTGTGATTTTGTGTTATGTAGTTAATATTTGAAGATGCATCGTGAGTAAGTGACATATATTTGTTGATTCCCGTCTTGCGCTAAAATGTAGAATGATATTGCTGAATGTATCCTTGTATAAATCATTTTTCTTACAAGGGTATAAACCTTGGAATTTTAAGTTTTCGAATCCTTTCGGGGAGTCACGTAAAATTTTTAAAAATGCCCTCGAGGAGGAAAAAGTTGATTTTCGTATGTTGACCACAAGGTGAAAGTTAAAACTCGAATTATTGAAAATTCTTTTCCTTTGTGTACTATAAGTTTTCAAAACTCGAGTTTTTAACTCAAATAAGGTCTTCAAAATATACTCAAGACGTGACTCGTTTGTAACTTTTCGGTTTCATGAATGTTGGTCAAAAGATGCGTATTGATGATGCTCTCGTTGTTGAGCAGTGGTGCCAGTTTTAAAATTAAAATAGTAACGTGAATGTTGAGTCCATCGGTATGTATGTGTTGAGATAGTCCTCTATATTGAGAAGTAAAATTTTCATTTTTGTAGGATGATTTTCTTTTGATGGTTGCTTGTGAGTTGTTATAATTATGTGAGTCGATGACATTTAGACTTGTATGTTGTTGCTTACTTGTAACCTTCGAGTCTAGTATTACCTCATATATGTTTGCAATCGTGTTGGTGATTAGAGCAGTTAGCACAGGCTTAGTACGAGCCTAACACGCGCTAACGTGGCGTGTTTAGCGCACGTTAATCTTTGTTATGTAACGCACGCTAATCAACAGGCGAGAGGCTATGGAGCCGCATTATAGCCGTTAAGTCTAACTTTTGCGGCCAATCACCTGTAGTTGTATTCTCTACGTGGTGTCTAGTGATAACATGATTGTGCGTGAATGCGTGTTAAGACTTTTCGTATTGCTAGGTGATATTTGATTGTGGTTGATGAATTGATAAATTATGTCTGCTGTGTGTGTTCAAAAACACTTTCCTGGAAACTTCACAAAGTTTTGACGGTTCGATTAATCGGCGGCTCCGTGTATACTTTGAAAATTATTTGGAATTGTCAAGCCGGCCTTGGATTCTCAAATAAAACCTCGATGGTATTTGAAAGAGTTGTTTTAAAGTACATGTAGACATTTTGTAAAATATTACCGTCGTTGATGTTTGTGAAGTGTTGGGAAAATTTTCGAAAATGATTTTTAACGTATTATTGTATTTTCAAATAATTCGAGTGAATGATTTTCAAAAATCTTTCACACCATAAAAATATTTTATTTCAAAAACCAATGCGATTTTTATTTTCAAAAAAAAAATATAGTGAAAGATGAAAAATCTCACTCGATGTAAAGTTCAAACTCGGATTTAGAAATGTTAGAGTATGTAAGAATGATTTGATGATCTTGCATGGTTAACTTGTTAGTTATTAACTGTGATGATGATACGTAGAGGCTTGATGACTTCGAATGATTTCAAATGAGACGGTTTAAGTATGTTGTTTACAAGTTTTGATGGAACAACCCGAGGTACCAAAAGTATTTTTAAAGTTTATTTTAAATAGCATACAAATCTAAGGATTTTCAAAAGATTTCCTTTAAAAGGATACCTCGTGGATTTTCTTTTCGAGTTGTTATTGGTTACCTTATGTGATCTGTCGTCTTGAGTTGGTACTTTAGCTTAATATTTTGCGAAGTTGTGCAATCGTATTGAGTGGGAATCGCTTAGTATGCCGATGGGCGGAGGACACAGTCGTGACCACGATACTAATGGCCTTGAAGATCGGATGTGGACCAAGAGGGTATAGTCGGAAAGGTTGCTATTCCAGCACTTCGTTCTCGTTGTTTAGGTTTCGGGACGAAACCTCTTTTAAAGGAGATATGATGTAATACCCGCATTTTTTTTCTTTCTTTCTCTTCTGTTTCGTCCAACCGTATCGACTCGACTGTGTTCGTTGATGCTTCGACACAGTGTTGTTTCTCACCTTTGTCATTCGAGTGAGTTCTGATATTGTCTCGAATTGACCTATATATCGTTGTGACCTTTCCAAGTTCGGAAAATTAGTCTCGTTTTCGATCTCCCAACCCTTGGGCGGTGGAATTCTGTATTTGTTCAGCGATTGGCTCGCGTTTTGATTGATGTACCGTTGGGTTGGTCAATCGTATTGATTTTCGTCCGTTGTGTTTTGTGATTGTTCGGATAATTGACTTGATTGTATTATCCATTTGATGACGCTTGTCACTTGTTAGTTTTGTTATATCCCTAACGGCGACGTTGTGTTGGTCGTCGTGGAGCGTGTTTTCACGCCGTATATTCCTTTGCGTTGCTTGTAACGTTTCGCCGATGGGCGTAAGTTACGCGTTTCCTTGCGTATATCGTTGAGTTTTCCTGGCGGGATATTGCTTCTCCCTACTTGTTTTAAGTTTCGGGACGAAACTTCTTTTAAGGAGGGTAGAATGTAATATCCGCAATTTTCGATTTTCGGTAAATTTCTTTTTCGGCCGGAGTCCATTTTGACGACTCGCTCATGACCGTTTCGTCATTTCGAGAATGATTAATTCTGCACTTTTTGTCATCCGAGTTCGTTTCGGTATCGTTTTGTTGAGTTACGAGCTTTTAGCGAATTTTCCGCACTTGAGTGCGATTCTTGCGAATCTCGTCCGAAGCTGTTGTTTGAGTTTCGTAAGTTCATTTAATGTTATTATTCATGTTGCGAGCCTTGGTTTGGTGTTTCGATCGCGTATCGTGATTTTCGGACGTTTTGGGCCATTTTTGTAATTTCCCAAAGTTTTGGGTAATTACTTAGTTGTCGAATTCCGAGCCTTCGGGTGGTCGAATCGTGTGTTCTCTTAGTGCTCGGATTCGTCTTTGCGAGTACTTCGTAACCGTATCTTCGATTCGTACTCGAGTTCGGGTTTCGGGTCGTTCGGGCCGTCGGAATTGGTCGGCCGAGTCATGGCCGGGCATGCTCGGGCGAGGCGATCTGGCCGAGTAACGTGCGTTAGTGCTCGGCCGTTACGTGCGTAAGGGCGATTACGTCGTAAGGCCCTGGCCGTGTAACGTCATTTGGCCGGCGATTTTGGGCGATGACTTCGGTTCGTCGTAACCCTTGGCGATTCGTCGTCGTAACCGTGATCGGCTATTTAAGGCCTGGCGGCGTATTTTTCACCCAGTTTCTCATTCCTTTTCTTCCGTTCGCGGCTGTGGGTGTACACATCATGGAGACATGATGTTGTTCTTTCAATCCATGAAGTTTTGAGGCTCATATCATCAATCATCCGTCCTATAACATCCTCCGATCTAGATCGAATTGATTTCCTAGAAATCTAATTTTGGGGATTTTGGGTATTTTGGTTGTTTTCGTCCGATTAATCCGATTTAACTTGGTATTATGATAGATTGATGATTATTAAGATGTATTACATCTTTTCCCTTAATATTCCATGGTTAGATCGTATCGATTCGTTGTTTTGGTCGAGTTCTTGATCGACGCCTTGAAGGTGTCCGGTAAAATGTCATAGAGGGGTTTTCGGGCGTTCTACGATTATTCTTCCTCGTATGATCGATGATTTATTGATTATATGTTGTTAGGGTCGAATTCTTGCGAAGAACTCGAGTCGGAACCCTTCCGTTAAATCGTTTTCTTAAAGCTTTTCGATCGTGGGCGTATTCTTTGTCTTGGCAGGAGAATCGTAGGTGTTCGAGGTGTCCCGACCGAGCCGTGATTGTTGTAGTGTCGGTATCGATTATCGAGGCAAGTATCTTGCCCATACATTACGTGTTTTGTGGATATAATGGTTGTTAATCGTCGATATGTGCTAAATAAATATTCATAACCATCTTTCTCAAAAGTATCGGTATATTTACCAACAAGGTTTTCTTAAAGACGACTTGTGTGTTCCGAGAATTAATATGCTTAATTGAATACGTGTATTAATGTTGAGTATAAGATCGTAATACTTTCGTGTGACGCCATTGTGTGTGATTACATTGTCGGTAAGTTTTGAAGTTTAGTCCTTTGTTAAAGGCATGCGTGGAGACATGTGGTTATCGATGAATTATGTGAATTTATGTGATATTGGTTGTGCCGTTCGGTCTTTGTTGGAATAGTGTGCTTTCTTGTTGATAGTATTAGTTACGGGTTATGAGTATATGTTGGATGAACTGGCCATTCTAGTAAGGTACCTCGACTATATATCTGTGATTGACCTTCGAGGCTTGTGGTTTGCAAGCTGTGATTTTGGAACGTGTGTGTGTGTTGTTCCTTCCACCGGAGTGTCCGCGGGATGTCCGGGTCGATACTAAAGTGCAGCCACGGAAGTGGACTTGGGTGCGTGTGTGGATGAACTTCCACCGGAGTGTCCGACGGGATGTCGGGGTCGATACTTAAGAAGTGCGGCCGCGAGTGGTTTCCCACCGGAGTGTCCGACGGGATGTCCGGGAGTCGATACTAAGGGTACGGCCGCGGGTTACGATTGTGGTTTTCATCTTGAGGATGACGATGTTATCGTTAATTGTGATATTGTCCGGAGTATCACAATGCTTTGTGCTCGGGGTTGAGAGACATTGTATATCGAGTCTTGGTGCTTGGATAGAATGGCATAGGATTAATGTGTTATGTGTAATGTGTCCTTGTAAGTGAATTGAAGTGGATGATCGGGTTGTGGACCCTGTGTTTTGTGACCGGAATGGTTGGGTCGTGGACCCCGTGTTTTGTTAAACGGATTTGTATTTTGAAAAATGAACTTTGGGGCTGTGACCCTAAATGACTTTCGAGGAATTAAGAACTTTTCAATTTCAAATGTTTTCAAAACTCCCGAGATTTGGAAGTGTTTTCAAAGTGTTTACTTACTTCGTTTCTACTTTCAAGACTTGAACTATTTTTTTTAACTAAATATATCTCGGGAAGTCTTTCGTTGTATTCTCGGAATGTGTTGTGTATGGCTCGTATTTGCACTTTATACTTGCACTAGCGAAACAGTGGAGTTTTGCTAACCCCCGAGTAATCGGGGGGTGGATATCTGTATTGTGTCCAGGTACATGCAGGTTGTCGGGAGCAAGACACAGGATCGGCACGAGGGATGATGAAAGACGAATGATACTAATCACACGAAGGCCAGTTTTGACTTCAGTTAGTCGGAGTCTATTGTATTGTCTTTTCCGCTGTCTTATTGTTCGACGTTGCAAGTATTTTACCCTTGCATGTGTATGAGTCTGGATGAGTTTATGTATTTTGATTTGTAAGTCAGTGACGGAAGACCAAATCGGTCTATTGATTCGTTATTTTGATTCATCAGTATGTATTGTAATGTGTTGTGTTGATGTCTAGCCTGGTGGATCCTCACGGAGAGGGTCTGCGGCGTGTAATATTTCCGGTTTGATCTGGGGGTGTTACACCAGTGATGCTCCCTTGGAATATGCTGCCCTGGGCCGAGGCCCATCTTGCTCACTACATGGGCCGGCCCTGATGGTTCACATAAAGTATTAGGTAAGGAGGGTAAATGTAAAATCACCCTTAAAAGTGGTATACTGGAACTGAACCAGCGCATGGTGGATTCACATTCCACTCCCTTAATCTGCTTGGCTACATCCGCCTCTCTACTATTTAGAATATTTGAATTTGAATTTCGATTTTTTTTTTACTTTTTGTTTTGTTTTCCTTTTAGGAGATATTATTATCTCAGAGATAAAAAGACGAAGCAAAAATTCGTATTATTATTGTTTTCATTTGCAATTCAAATGAAAAAGATACTTTTCAATAGGGTGAGTAGATAAATAAAAAGATCCATTGCATTATAGAACGTAACAAATAATACTCAATCATCAAGAGAAAAAAAATCATTTTCTTCCTTTTTTAGTACTGTAGTAAATAAAAGTTTATGCAAGTACAATATGACTAAAAAGAGGGATGATACAGCAAACACCCGAACCGCACCACATACACACCCCGTGTTTTATGGGGATTGTACTGCACGCTTTACAGATAAAATAGTCATAATAATATTATAATAAAATTAATAGTAAAACACGCAATACAACCCCTGTAAAGCACGGGTGTGTTTGGGGGGTGGTCCAATGTGTTGCCCAGACCCTATCATTCCTCCACTAAAAAATATACTAGTAGTTTTCAAAAAAAAAAAAAGAGCAATAATGTCCTTTCTTTTCTTTATTTTTTTTTCTTTCTACTCAACTTGTTTCTATGGAAGATATTTCTAGAATCCCTCTTTCTTTTCTATATTTTATTTCCTTTTATTCAACTTGTTTCTATAAAAGATCCTTATTGAATCCTTCTTTTTCCTCTATATTTATATGTTAGACAATTTATCTATTAAGATATTTTTTTTTTGTTTTTTTGATAACTAGGTGATCCCAGCTTAGCCGGACTAATCCTAGTCCCTCAATGAACCCACTCCTAACTCATTGAGAGAAGTAAATCGCGAGTCAAGCGGTCAAGGGTTCGATGTCTTTTCAGACACTTGCGCGCAGGAGAAGCCCTTAACCGATTAACAACGCCTCGGGTTCCAGCCGATTCGGGAGAATGCAGCGATTAGTCGGCACCTCCGGGTTCCCAAGGAAATACTCCTGTCTGCCGACGCGAGATTAAACATTGATTAGCGGTCGCTCGAGCTAGCCCCGGGGAGCTAGAGGATCATAAAGAGAAAATCTTCCTCTTTCACCTCCTTGGTGGGGTTAGAACCCAAGACCTCTCTCAAATGAGTGTCTTGGGAGTAGGCGTCCTACCACTGGACCACCAATCCTTCCCCATCTATTAAGATACTTCGAATTAGAAGATATAGGTTCTTATTAATTTCTAGAATCCTTCTTTCTTTTTTTTATTTTTTTTTCTTTCTATTCAACTTATTTCAATAGAAGATATTTTCAAAATCCGCCTTTCTTAGGAAGTCTTTCACATTTCAAATTTACCATTACATTTTTTTTTTCTTTGGTTACAGTGGGGGGATGAAATTCCGAAGAAAAGACAATTATTGTATAATATAGTGGTGTATATGTGTGTTAGTCAATATGTTACAATTTTCATTAACTTCCTCCATTTTTTTTCCATTTTTGGTAAGTAGGTTGAGGTTTCTATCGAGTCACTGTTTTTTGTGATCACTGCCTTCGGCGGTGGTGTTTCTTGGGAGGGAGAGTGCTCCATTTCCGGAATTCGACTCGAGCATTACACTTATGTGTGTTTGCCAATGTATTTACATTTGAAAATGAATAAGTTGAAAATGAACCCATCCACGTTTTGTGGCACCTATAAGTACTACTACTTCACTACTTATTTTCAATTATTATGTTACTTATTCACGCTCAAATGTAATGGATTTATGACTGTGTGAAGTTCGGTACAATATTGCCAACCAAGAAATACTTGGTAGGAAGGTGATAGTCGAGATCTCATCAAGTCTTTTTTAGTTTCATTTTTAATGCAGCTTAATGTGGACTCATTTTCTTCATTTTGCTTGGAATTACAGAGTACATATATTAAATAATGGTTACATTGAATGGTTGTGTATTCTTCACTCTAAAATAAAACAAATAAAGCTGGGGGACTACATGGATTAGATCGGTACCGCCACTATGTGTAGAGTATTGAACTCTTTTTCCTGCGGAAGCAAATAAAATCGGAGTAATCAACAGAATAATGCAAAAAGTAAATCACATGGGAAATTGTACAGAGGTTTGGTTATTCAAAAGCCTTCATCCCCTATCTAGTGTTATCGACTAGGCCTTTTCTCAAAATGGTTACACTTTATAGTTTAGTGCAAACTCTTTACAATAGCACTTTCAAGTTTAGTGCAGAACTTCGATTTTTTGATTCTCGGGCTCAAGATCAACCACTTTAAAACACTCTTGTTTTTCTAGGTACAAGACAACTAAACAAAATTACGAAGAGTTTTTCGAGTACAATTACCGATTTATAGAATAATAGCTCAAAGTGATACATGATATATATTAGAGAGAGAGAGAGAAGATTGTTTGAATGATTCTTGTAATATTCACAAAATGTAATTTTATTGCTCAAAGTGTATATGAAGTAAGCTTAGAATAATCAGATGATAGGTTTTATTTGCAATGAATTGAGCATGCCGAGCATCTACGAAAAGTGTTGCAAGCCTTACGGGAGAACGAGTTATATGTGAAGCTCGAAAAATGTTTGTTTGTCCAAACGAGGTAATGTTCTTGAGTGGGAACTACCTAAGAACGTCTCCGAACTTCGATCGTTCTTGGTCTTTGGGAGCCAATTGACCATTAACACAATTCTCCTCATTAACGTACGTTACAGAGTGTCACTTGCATACGTTAATGGCACAGCTGTAACTCTCTCGTAGTAGCGGCCGTAAGACCAGTCACTACGCCATAGATAGCCTACGGCAACTCCTACAAAATGTTGCAAGAAGCAAAAAAAATGTTGCTGTAGACAAGAAAATCAAAACAGCAACACTTTTTTGGTGTTGCACTTTTCACTGTTGCCGGAGGTCCATATAGCAACACTTATGTCACCTACTGCAACACCACTCTTTTTGTTACCATAAGACTGCAAAGGCATCGTTAAATATAGTCTACAGCAACATTAAACAAATGTTGCAGCAGAGATCAATTTTCTGTAAAAGCTATGGGCCCACATGTGGGGCCCACCTATGGTCCCTTATGTGGGCCAATATGTTGAGTCCGATGTGGGCCCCAACTGTGGTCTCATACCTGTTAGGGAACCCTGTTGCAACACTTTTTAAGTTTATGCAACACCGTTAGTAAGTAACTGCAACACTATGTACCACCTACTGCAGCACTTTCACAAAAAAAAAATTGACAGGAAATATTTGTTTATTAATTACCAATCAATTACAATTCAGAATCCATCCATTCAAAATACAACCCATACCATACCATCCATCCATCCAAAATATCTAACCAAATAAAACCCCTCCACACTAGAGATGTTAAACGGGCTCGGGCCTGGCGGGCTGGCCCGTTTAACCCGCCAAAAAACCGGGTTAGGGCCGATATTTTCTAGCCTGTTTAAATCCGGGCTTTTTTGGCCCGGACGGTTTAGCCCGAAGCCCGCTAGGGCTAGCCCGAAACCCGATATATATATATATATATATATATATATATATATATATATATATTGTTAATTTCAACTTACAACAATACTATATTTATATGACATATATTAATATTATATATATAATATATATTAATATTATATATGTAATATATATTAATAGTATATATAATATATATTATTACTGTATTTGTTAATATAGTGTGTGTATATATGTATATATACATAAAAGTGTATTTTTTGTTATATTTATTATAGTATAGTTGTTACTATATATATAAAATATATTGTTACAGTTTTTTTTTTGGTTTATGACTTATAAAAAATAAAAAATAAAATTTTTAAATATTTAGCCCGTTTAGCCCGAAGCCCGTTAGGGTTAGGGTTAGGGCCGATATTTCCTAACCCATTTAAATCCGGGCTTTTTTGGCCCGGACCGTTTAGCCCGAAGCCCGCTAGGGCTAGCCCGGAACCGCTACGGCTAGCCCGTTTAACATCTCTACTCCACACCATATAGTTACAAGTCTAATCACCAAAACAAAGACCCTCCACACCATCCATCCACCATAATATCTAACCAAGCACATAGAGTTATAAGTCTTAAAGTATGTAATGAAAATAGTTAAACAGCTTAAATACAACGACCAAAAGCCATGAAATACGGTACTTAAAATATAGAAAATCTAAGATGTAGCATCTCCTCCGGTAATAGGAGTGCCATTGTCGTGATTGTGGGACAAAGTTCCACCAAATTGATGTTCATGCTTGGGTTTACTTCGCCTAATTTCTTAAGCACCCAAGTTAGGTTCTCCTGCACCTTCTTATTCACCTGTGCATCTACTTCTTCTTGGACCTTCTTCTCCAGCTTTTCTTCCATTTCGTCAACTTCTTGCCTGATTTTGGTTTGTCAAGTCACTGATCTGCGAGTTTGTCGTGCCAGAAGTGGAGCATTTGTCGGACTTTACACATCTTCCTATAAGCCATGAAGGACCATGTGCTTTTCCATCCAATAGAAGTTCATTGACACCTTCAGTTGGTCCTGATAAATCAGGACCAATAACCTTTTCAATTTTGTCCTACAAAATAAAGCCACGACCATGTCAAATTAAATAGACTTGAATGGAAGAATACACTTGGCATGTGATCAACTAAATAATAGAACACTTACAATTATGAACTTAGTGACTTTTCCATCAGTCATGTACCCGCGACCCTATCGCTTACGAGTCTTAACAAAAAGTGCTCCATCTGATTCTTTGGCTTGAACACAAAATTACAAACATAACATAAAATAATGTCAGGTCTAGAACTCAAACAAACAAGACTACGTTCCAAAAAGAAAACCCTCTCAACCAGCTATGAGTGTTATAGTTATCCAATGGTAAGTATGTTTAGGTAAATTTTGTAGTTAATAAGTACGCCATCTCAATCCATTAATTCATGCTTTTATCCAATGGAAATAAGTTGTTTACTTCACAAAAACCATTGTGGATGTTGCACTATCAATCTTTTATATTTTCTTCAATTTACCTATATTTTATATCAGCAAGCAATTCTTAAAGACCGATTAAACTTGTGCAACAAACAATGATTCATATGAAGATGCATGTTGGCATCTGTTAAAGTAAAGCTTATGTATGAAGTCAAAGAAACTACACACATTCTTCCTTCTTCACTTTATCTAAATGGAACAAAATGATCAGACAAGATACTAAAATCGGAAAGAGAAGTCACGGTGCAAATGCAAATAATAGTACAAACTGTCATTGTAAGTGGTAACATAAATTACTCTAAGTCAAACAATCACATTAATTACATTATCTTAAGTACACAACAAGATTATTACCGCAAAAACCTCAAATCAAATTGATTTTTATTAGTCCACATGAATAGAGCAAGACACTGATATACACCTAGTATAGCATGTTAGCGTCGGTGCAGTCTTCTCCAGTTAATTTGCTTAACATTCAGATTCGACATCTAAGGAATAACACATGCTTTTACATGCTACTAATTGTTCACATGTGTCCAATAACAATTCACAATATTTCATGTAAACAATTCATGTTAAGGGAAGTTACTTTGAGAGTCTAGAATACTTATAATTAGTAAGAGGAACAAAGTCAGCAAGCTTCCCACATCCTGATTCATCCTCAAGACTGCATATCAAGTGCAGCCCTCCAAACTTCTCCATCATGCCAGACAACAGCATCTATAACAGGTCTTGTATCATCATATCTCTAAAAAGGTATAAACATGATTAAAGTTTACACAGGTGATACAAGCTTGATAACAAAAGGAAATAGGCAAAATCTGAGGATTAAAAACATTTACATCGGCCTTTGTTTGCATAGAAGATCAACTCTACTCTGGAGATCTTCCCTTTTTGTTTTCAAGTTTGAATCATCAACCTTTATGTGTCTCTACAGGTCAAATTACATAATGGACAAACAAAAATTAGAAAATCGCAGAGGTAATCTTTTGGATAGAAGAAAATAAAATGATGGAGCAAATGAACTTCAACATGTATTATGGTTTCATTATTTAAGAGAGATGCATACATTAGGATCATGCAGGGCCACCAGGGTAAGAGGAGAAAGTGAAGGAAGAAATGAAATAGCATAGTTCTTTAGAATCGAGAAGCACTTATTTTCTTTCTAAGTAATTAAGTTAGAAGAAGTTGTCATTACTTGTCGTATTCACCTCTAAATATATGTGATTCATTAACAAATTTAGCCCAAGATAATTAAGCATGATGAATTTGAAAGCCTGATTCATGCGTGTGGATGGCTCAACTATTGGAACTCCCAAACTCACATTTTTTTCTCTGACTTCTGATATCATAAGGGGTGAACTGTAGCTTTGACAACCCAAATTGTATAAAATCGACTTTTAACAAAATTAGGTGTGGGAATTAACTCTAAGAGATTTAACTAATGTAGAAATCAATTTTCTTAGAGGTTATCAACATTTTACCTTAAGCTAAACTTAAAGTCCAAATAACAGTGTAATGAACAAATATAAGGACAGTTTAAAAGTACGAAAAGTGAGCAAGAAAAATGCGTATAAACATTTTCGCTTTACCAACTTATCAATAAAGTGTCTCTTCCCAACCACGCTATCGATCTTTTCTTTTCACAATACCCCAAGAGACATCGATAAGGATTAATAAAAGAGAGAAAAAGCAACATGCACAGAGAACCTTTCTCAAATCATTGTAACAATAACAATACATGTTTGAGGTTTGAATCTTCACTACTTTTACAAATCAAGAAGAAAACTAGGTGAAACGACTTCATTGGCCATGCCTAGTGTCCAGCAACTACATGCAGTTAAATACTTCCTATGTTTTTTTTTTACTTGCAATAATTTGACTTTTATACTACTCATATACTAACTTTAGCTGTTACCTTTTTTTACCAATATAGAAACAAATAATATAATCTTTTGTAATTCTTAATAATACATAATTAAAGATAGTAATGGCCAAAGTTATATGCGGAATGGCGTGAAAGTCAAACTGTTGCAAGTACTTGGAAACAAGGGTTAGTATCAATCAAATCTCTTAAATAAAAGGTCGACAAACACCTAGAGCTACTAAGGTTGTAAAAGCAGCAACAGGAAAGACATGATTAACATCCAAGAAAGATACACTAGAAAATGAATAGTGCATGAATGCATAACTAAAAAATTAAAAAATAATAATAATGATAACAATAAATATATAATAATATTAGGATTATGTTATATTCCTGTTTCCTGAACTGTATTTCAATAATGTTCACCTACGACTTGGAACTTGACATATGATATTGAATACAATTAGGATGATCAGATTATTAACTACCTTATCAAACTCATCAAGCTGCTTTACAGCCTCAGCTATTGCTTCCTGATTTTTTTCATCCCACCTTTTCTTCCTCTCTTCTTGCACACAGCAGGGAAAAAAAGAAGATGTCGAACGTTAGAATATTGATCTTCACCCTCTATCAAATTCAGAGCTCCAGCAATATTTCTCAATAATTCAATGACAGACACAAAAAAAGAAACCAAGACAAGCACTTCCCAAATTTTTCGACAAAGCCCTTTGGAAGCAAAACTGAGTATTGGATTACATTCCTCTGAGGTAATACAGAGCAATTACTCTACTAACTGTCTAATTAGCAACATTCCTCATAACTTCAGTTGTCCAAGCTAAGCTTAGTACCAATGAATTATCACCAATGGTGTGAAGTAGAAATTCAATGCCCCAATTACAGCAAAAGTCCACACCAACATCCAGATGAATCCAGCCCCAAGCATCCAGTAAGTAGGCTCATTTAAATCATGAAACTCTGACACCGGTTAATCAGGACTTTAGAGCAGAAATTAATTCTACGGCAACATGCAATCGAGCACGTGGAGGCAAATATTTTACCTGTTTATCGTCTAATAACATACCATTAACTTTCTTGGGGAAATAATTATAAGGGGTCTTTCATCAAACACTTAACATCATTAATCAAAAAATTGCTTACAACCCAACAAAATTAACAAATATTAATATGTGGGCATTGCTAAATTTTATATCCAACTATGAGTACTAGGTATTCAACCAAAACAGAATCTAAATATCAGTTACTAGCTCATAAAAAAATAGACTCAAAAGAAAAAATAAAGTAAAAAATAAGATAAGAAAGAATGGAGCAGATTATACCCGATGAGTATGGAGAGTCGAAAGCGCAATTTGAGAACTGCAACATCAGAAAATGAGATTTTGAGCTACATATACAAATCGAACCCAAATCAAATCCCTAAATCAAGAGAACTACAAATCGTTGAGCCCCAAATCGAAGCTTAAACCCCCAAATCGTTGAACCCAAATCGAACCCTTGAAGCTTAATTGAGAGATTGAGAGAGTGATATTAGGGTTACCCTAATCGGAGCCGTGTGTTTTTGTGAGAAAGATGTTTCTCTGAGACTGTTGATAGGTGCGCTTGGAGACGCCAGATCAGAGTTGTGGATTCTTTTGTAGGGAGCGGTGCTGCAGTTGAGAGCCTCAGGGTCGGGTTGTCTCGGTTAGCTTTGACCTAGAGCATTTCATTTTTTTTACTTTTATTGTATATTTTATCCTATTGCCTTTTGCCTGTGGTGTATTGCCTTTTGCCTGTTGTGTATTTTGACAGGGAGCTGTGCGCAGAGTCAACCTCTCTTCTGTTAGAGCAGCGTTATTCGAGAGTACAGTTGACAAAGTTCCCTTGGGTAAGTCTCATGTGAATTAGGCCATGGGCTCAGGTATGATTTTGAGCTTTTTCGCATCATATGCTTCTATGTACACATCACTCAATACTTTGTTGTGCACTAAGCTGGGGGTCTTCACGGAAACAGTCTCCCTACCGTAAAAAGTAGGGGCATGGTCTGCGTACATCTTACCCTCCCCAGACCCTGCTATGAGTGGGATATACTGGGTATGTTTGGTTTGGTTTGGTTTGGTTTTATGTTTTTGTGAGTGATATTAGGAAACAATACAATTAGCAAAAGTTAGGTTTTATCTACTCAAAAGCGAAAAGATGAACCAATATTTTTATTATATTTCATTTATTAACGTCAGTGGTAGTTTGCCAATCTTGAAAATTTGGGGTCTGTAGTTTGATCCTAAATAGAGACATAATTATTGGTATTTTTTATTTTATCTAGATAAATACGTTGCATTATTATTTCTAAATTTTATTTTTATAAATATTATATTTTTTTTAATTTGTTCATATCAAATTTAATTAAAAAATATTACATTCGAATAAATGTCATACTCCACTCCAATCAAACTTAATTAGTTCTCAAGTAAAAGATTATTTATTTTTAATTTTACATAAAAGAATATGAAGTTTCTTTTTTAAATAATACATCTACGGCAACACTGTGTCATAAAATGTTACAACTTGTAACACTTTGCTACAAAGGCAACACCATATTTGTATATAAGGTAACACTCAAAATACAATGTTGCAGTAGGCCAAATTTTGCATAGCTATTGCAATATTTTAGTTCGCAACACCATGCAAATTTGTTGCAGTATGCCATCTATGGCGTAGTGAGTCCAATGACACCCAATAGCTTATGCTTGATGTTGTGTACGTTGCATTTTGTATGTTGCGCACGTTAGCTATGTCATTGATTAACTGTTGGATGGTTGACCTTCTAAATGCTATCAACGGTTCAATTTTATAACTAATCCTTTATTATTTCAAAAAATCAAATAGTTTATGAAATTATTTGCAAGTTATTAACCAACCACTTACCCGACTTGTTTTTTCATTTTCTCCATTTTCTTTCTTGATGAAGTTTTTCATTACTCTTTCTCTCCTACTTGAATGGTCAATTTTAGTTAGGGTACTATTTTTTTTTACTTCAGTCTTTTTAACAAACTAGGGGTACAACGACGTGCTGTGCACATCGGGCGTTTTTATTGTGTTTGTTTGCGTGTTTATATAAATGAGATATGCAGACACGAATATTTGTGGAGAAATATTAATTAAAGCATACTCAAAACAACTAAACTATACTTAAAAGATACCGAAATCATGAAAGATGGAAAACAAACACCACCCAGCCAGTAAACAGAATATACCATGCAAAGGGAAAAAAATAGAACAAAGAGGGTCTGCTTTTCTAAAATTGATAATGTTCACAAACAGTAGCGAGGGAAATCAAAATTATTGTGATCTGAACACTTGTGAAAAGCACACATACATGACGATTAGAAAACAAGAGCAGAGGGAAAAGAGCGCTGATACCAGAAAATTGACGAGGGTCCAGAGCCCAACAAAAATGATAGGAAATACAGAAGAGAGAGGCAAAGAAATAGGTTTATCGAGGCAGCAAAGAAACACGCTTTCGACCAAACACCCATGACTTCAGTAAAGTCTACGTCTTTCGATAGTCTTTTAATAAATTCAAACAACATTATAATTTTGAAATCCAAAAAAAAAACTTTGTTTTGAAAACACTCTCAAAACAGCCAGAGTACACTTAAAGTACACTGAAATCATGAAAGATGCCAAATGGACAAAGACGCAGACCTTTGTAGAGAAATATCAACTAAAGCATACTCAAAACAGGCAAACTACACTCAAAAGAAACTTAAATCACCAACTAAAGCACACTCAAAACAACAGAACCACACTTCAAAGAGTGGGTTCCGTCGTTTCTATGGTTACTTATTAGACGGTGAGGTCTTCTCTATACACCAGAGCTTTTAACTTTATTTAATCAATGTTTTTGGTAACTTGTATAGTTCACACCACATTCTTTAGCTCTACTCAGAAATTATCCAGTACATAGGCCTTTCACAATGAGACCCACCTATACTGTAACGGTATTTAATTCTAAAAGTTAGCTGGATTGCTGACCATCGTAGTCCGTTTTATTTTTTTGAATTGAATTTTAATAAAATTCCGTCCGCTTAATGGATAACTATATTGTTTTGTAAGTGTTGTTTTGTCTAAACAAACTAATTTTAAAATTATACAATTAAAAGATATAATATACGAACATAAACGAACGCATAATCGGACGTTCACCAACATAAATGAACGGACGCGACTTTTGTTCATGTCCGTTCATTTAACTTAACGAACGTTAAATATTGTTCTTGTTCGTTCATTTAATAAATAAACGAACGGTTCATGAAATGTTCACTAAACGTTCAGTTCGTTTACGGCCATAACTGAAGGAATGTTAAAAAAAAAAAAACTAATACTAGTAAATAAGTAAATAGAGTGTAAAGGGTAAATGGGTTGGATGTGTAAAGGGTAAATGGGTTGGATTCGATCCGAGAAACCCATTTAGAAGAATAGTTATAAATAAATAGAATCCGGCCCCCAAAATTAAACGAAAACCCTAACCACCTTAATTTCGATCAATCGTTGAAGATGACGACAACGTATTGGCATAACGACCCTGAAACTGATGAGTTTGATTGGACCTCTGGATGAGGAGAAGCTAGCGGAGGCTATGTGGAAAAATATTTGCAAGAGTAGAGGGTTGCCGTTGGACACAACTTACGTAACAACAATGATTTTGATAACATGACTTGGAATGAAAAGACTTGCGATGATTTATGGAGAAAGATTTATAGGAAAAGAGGTTTGATTAAAACACCACCATATGAATAAGAGAGGAATAAGGAGTTTATTGAAATGTTGGAGAAGAAATTGGCAGAAGATGATCTAAATCCTCTCCTGCCAATTTTTATTGAATGTCAGAACTGATCCATTCAAATTGACAGAAGAGGATTTGGATCATCTTCTGCCAATTTCTTCTCCAATATTTCAATTAAAACGTCATCTGGTGGTGTTTTAATCAAACCTCTTCTCCTATAAATCTTTCTCCATAAATCATCGCAAGTCTTTTCATTCCAAGTCATGTTATCAAAATCATTGTTGTTACGTAAGTTGTGTCTAACGGCAACCCTCTACTCTTACAAATATTTTCCACATAGCTTCAGCTAGCTTCTCCTCATCCAGAGGTCCAATCAAACTCACCAGGGTCGTTATGCCAATACGTTGTCGTCATCTTCAACGATTGATCGAAATTAAGGTTGTTAGGGTTTTCGTTTAATTTTGGGGGCCGGATTCTATTTATTTATAACTATTCTTCTAAATGGGTTTCTCAGATCGGATTCAACCCATTTAGCCTTTACACTCTATTTACTTATTTACTAGTATTAGTTTTTCTTTTCTTTTCTTTTTTTTACATTCCTCCAATTATGGCCGTAAACAAACTGAACGTTCAGTGAACATTTCATGAACCGTTCGGTAAAAAGTTCGTTTATGTTCGTTTATTTATTAAATGAACGAACAAGAACAATATTTAACGTTCGTTTAGTTAAATGAACGAACATGAACAAAAGTCGCGTCCGTTCATTTATGTTCGTGAACGTCCGATTATGTTTTCGTTTATGTTCATTTATTTATTTATGTTCGTATATTATATCTTTTAATTGTATAAATTTAAAATTAGTTTGCATAGACAAAACAACACTTATAAAACAATATATTGTGCATAATTTAATATAGTTTATGTTTGTTTGTCTATGTTCATTTATGTTCGATTGTTTATGTTCGCTTAGCGTTCGTTTAGTGTCTTAATGAACGAACATAAACGAACATGAACAACTCATTTTCTTAATAAACGGACATGAACAAGAAAATTCGTTCATTTAAACGTTCGTGTCCGTTTATTTGTCCGGTTAAAATTAAACGAACGAATATAAACAATGCTCCGTTCGTGTTCGTCCGGTTCGTTTACAGCCTACCTTCAATGGTCTTTTGACTCGTTCCTCCATGAGTTGCACGATAAAGTCAACAAAGTCAACAAAGCAAACTGAAATCAATACAACCATATCTTAAAAGATAGATAGGAAAGCTTTCATGGTTTTTTGACTCGTTCCTCCATGACTTGCACGATAAAGTTGTTAATCGATGTCCACATGTGGCGCGCCTCTTCCTTAAACACGCGTAGTTCCTCACGACCCTGAAATGTATTTTTGAAACATTGACAATTAGATGCATGTGGTTCTGGCATTGGTCGAACTGGTGGTTCAGGGTCACCGGCATGATACCGTTCTGAAGAGCCATCTACTTTTCTTGGGTAACGGACCGCGTGATTGTGATTGTTACTTTTTGAGTTTCTGGATTGTGCATCCATGGTGAATGAGTTAGATGAACAAGATTGTTGAGACGAGAGTTAACTATGTAAATGTAGTGTGCTGAAGTAAATAAGTTTTGAGAAGTAAATAAGTTGATGAGATTAGATGGGTAGGTTTGTGTGTAATTGTGAGAAGTAAATACTCCTTTATCTCACAGCATGAAAGTCAAACGAGTAAGGGTGAAAACGGATCGGATACGGGCGGATAGTGCTCTTCCCGTATCCTAACCCATATTTTTCTCTCGGATTCGGAGTCGGATACGGGAAGGCCGGATACGGATACGAATTCGGATTATTTGGGATACGGACACGGGACGGATACATGACGGATTCGGGCCGGATTCGAATAAATATAATCGGATAATACGTGTCATACAAAAATCGTTTGGAAGTGATTGCAGCATATAAAAAAACTACCTACACAATATTTCATAAAAGTCCTAATGCAAATTATAGTAATTTTTTTAAAAATTGTTTCATAATAAGGTTACCTCATTTTTACTTATTCAGTCTCTCCCATAAAAAATATAAGCTCCATAGTCCATACTTAGCAAAGACTAAAAAGTGATAGTTTAATTGTTTTTAACAATTATTATAATATATATATATAATTGCCCCTCAATTTACTTGAATAGAACATTTCTTTTAAAATACATTTCATATGAAACAAATAGCTTATAAGTTAGTATTAAAGTGTTTGACTAATACATTTCTTTAAAAAAAAAAAAATTCAGAAAATATTTTTTTTTTTCGAAATATAATTTTTTTCCAGAAAATATTTTTTTTTATTTTTCGCAAAAAGTATTTTTTATTTTTTCAAAAAATATAAAAAATCCAGAAACTAATTTTAATTTTTCCAGAAAATAATTTTTTTGGTAAATATATTTTTGCCAAAAATATTTTTCTCCAGAAAATATTTTTAATTTTTTTGAAGATATAAAAAATTTCCATAAATAATGTTTTTTTCGAAAAGATAATTTTTTTCTAGAAAATATTTTTTTTTCGAAAAATAATATATTTTTCCAGAAAATACTTTTTTTTGAAAAAAAATATTTTTTTCTTGAAAGTTTGAAAATTTATTACACTGAAGTCCAAAAGTGTTATATATATATATATATAAAATAAAGTATATTTAAGATTTAAAAATATGGATATCCAGATTTATTATCCAGATTGGTATCCGAATTTATTATCCGGATTGGTATCCGGATAATATCCGATAAAATATGAGAAAACTCGGATACGGGCGGATATTGCATTATCTGAATTCGAACCCGTATCCGAATTCAACTATCCGGATCCGTATCCGAATCCGACTGGATACCTATTTTTCATCCCGAATTCGATCCCGATCGGATACGGCTCCGGATCGGGCGGGAAATATCTGCCCAGTTTTCACCCCTACAAACGAGGGTATTTCAAACCATATCAAACTAGACTCAGACTATGTTTGACTACACAAAAGGGTGTCGTGAGTTATTTTCAAACTAGGTGTGAAAGACTATGGCTTACTAGTGAAGTAAATACTCCTTCCTTCCAACTTGTGTAGTGAAGTAAATTCTACTACCAACTTGTCTAGTGAAGTAAATACTCCTTCCAACTTGTCTAGTGAAGCAAATACTCCTTCCAACTTGTCTTCCAACATAAATATCGCACACCTTCCAACTACAAAATTGAAGAGAAAGAATATGGCTGGTAATGATACAGACGTAGAGGTGTTGGATGATATCAGTGAATCAAGTAAAATGACATGCATCGACTGTTATTTGCAAGATCAAAATAAGGCTGGTTTAACTTTTGATGCAAGGCCTAAACCTAATAGAGAAAGTATGTGGTTTTCCTGTTGGAGACATGGCTACAGAGGCAGAGGTGTTGTTGCAGCTGGTAGAGGTGGTGGTGCAATAGCTATAGGTGGTGGTGTTGTGGGCTTAGGTGTTAGAAGGGGAAACATAAACTAGAGGGGGTGGTGCAGTGGGTAGTGGAGATGGAAGTGGGACAAGAACACCACCTGAAGAATAGGGAGAACACTCTATTGAAGATCGGGGAGAAGAATCTTTTGAAGTAGATGATTGTAGATCTCCCCAACCTAGTGAGAGTAGGGAAGAAGAAGAAGAAAGTGTTAATACAAGCTTGTGCACGAAGATAAGCTTGCAAAAGACACCATACAAAAACTCCAATCTTGTTACGGAGGAACAGACTATATATGGCGTCACATGCTCTACTGTTATGATGGCCTCGTGACGGACTTGAGACATGCGATGGTAGATGCCGGTTTAGATAGTCACCCACTTTTAGGAGATTACTTAAATTAATTTTTTTAAGATGTCTTTAGAAATTTACTATTAGCTATTTGGAAGCTTTGATGTCTATTGATATTCAGATCTGTTATTTGATTTTGCTAAAACTTAATTGGAAGATATTCTCATGTAAATGAATTGTCCACTTCACTGTCTATATGCTTCTTATCCGGTTGTAGTCGTTCGGTTGACTATTTTGCAGCCACGTTTTTTTGGGGGGTTGCTTTCCGAACTTTAGCTTTGACAATGAAATCTGCATTTGCGATAGGAAGACTTAGTTTTTGCTGATTTGGTAGCAAAGATCAATAATTTCTACATTCTGTAATTTGTTGTAGTGTACTTGGTTGATTTAGTAGCAAGGATCAGTAATTTCTTGGATCTGATTGATATCTAAAGCGGAAGTTTGTAAAGTTTATGCAGAAAAATGTATAGAACTTCAAAAAATATGCATGCGTGCTTGTAAATTCAAAACATTTTAAATGTTCTTCGATTGGTTTATTTTGCGGTTCTTATTACGTGTTTGTTGTTGGTAAAGGAGATGTTATATTGCATTCTCTATTTAGTTTCCTCCGCACAAAGAGGACTAAAAAAATGTTCCGACACAAACACAGTCGAAAATAACGTTCCGGGCCGAATCTTGTCGAAAATAAAGTTCCGGGGAATAACGGTCTTTCACACAGTCGAAAATGACGTTCTATATAAGAAGACAATACACCTGCGGATACTTCTAACAGATACCGAGGGTTCAGGGTTGGGTTTGCCCGTGATATATTTGGTATACACTCATGCTCATACACAAGGGTGATTATCTTGTGGTCCACTCACGCACCACATTCAGTATCAGTAGCTTTAATTGGGGCCTAATATCTGAACTGCTTTCAGCTAAAAACTCGATAAGCTTATTTGGGTTACTAAAATCTGAAACAACTATGAATAAGTAGAAAGTCAAGCTACCAACTAACGATCAAAGTGATATCTCTAGCTATTGACGACATTTATACTACTCTGTAAGTTTTACCAAAGATGACTCTGGTTGAGCAAACGCGAAATATCATAGAATAAGTAGAAACGTTACTTCGATATATTTATTTTAGTTTGTATACGCAGTTAAATATATAATTTAAAAAAATGAATAGATGAGTTTGATCAATGCGACAAGCCAGTTTAGGGACATGAGCAGTAGAGGTTTCAACCATAATAAAAATAATATAACACACTCAGAAAAATAATAGCGATTAAAACATGAAAGGCCATTAGAAGCCAACATATAATATCTATCCTATTATCTATTAGTTAGTTGATTTAGGTGATTTTGTGGGATCTCAATACTTATCACAAATCTCTCACGTTTAGTATATATAAACATATATATCAACTAGAAATGACATCACTCCTCATACCACAATTCAATAGCATTTCTAGAAGTGAGATAGTATACCTGCGTTTATCTCGAAATGTTTAACTCGAAAAGAATGATGATTATCGATAACTACTCTATTACAAATTTGCCACATGATTTAATCATGTGCATTATGGAGAAGCTTGCACGTCAATCACCTAACGTGCGGGGTAATTTGCATATTTCATTATATTCTTAATTCGCTGCACGTGTGTGTGTATATATATATATAAACAGTTTACTAATAAAAATCTGCCCTAAAATTTTGCACAGTCTCAATATCAAGCTCTGAACTATATATATATATATATATATATATATATATATATATATATATATAGAGAGAGAGAGAGAGAGAGAGAGGGAGAGAGAGAGATGATAAATAAAAATGGAATTGTAACCTGGCGATTAGTCATGTTTTCGATCCGCTTGATTTTGATTTTTCACCTTCCATTTTTCCTCTCTGAGGACATGGTTTCTCTTGATTCATCACAATACTGGAATTCCATTGGCAGACGAAAACACGACCTGATCCAGAAATAAACAAAAAAAAAAAAAATATAAATAGAAGATTGAGTCAGATAACACATTAGATCGTGAAAACTAACTTAAAAGATGAAAGAAAACACAGATCTTACCGTCGTAGAAGAACGTCGACGGAAAAATCAACTGTAAGCAATTATTACCGAACAAGGATGAAATATCGAATGATCTGTTTCTAGCAACCGTGATGAAGGTGGGAAGAATTGGGGACAAAAATGGGGGCGGGTTGTAAATAAAATTTTTCAAATGAAAAAAGAAAGAATGTCACGGCACCACTGTTCGTTAGCTGTTTACAGCAACGAAGAAAGAGGAATTTTAAACTCACTATCTGTATCCTGGAACTACATCCAAACAGCCTATAAACACATACAGCTAGCAATTTCCATAAACGTTTAGAGATACGCAGCGTTGTTATACCTACCAGACCAGTCCATCGAGGGAGTCGAAATCGGCCTCCCAAGAGGCCTTTCGGTCGCAAGACTACCAGCCTATATACCTCCTAACATATGAAACTGCACATTCTCCACCCCATAGAACACAACATATCCAGAAATTACGACAACCTGACTAAAACAAGAATCTCTAATGATATAAATCCACCAACAATGAAAAAGAAATCAAGCCAAACCAGAAAAAAAGAAAAGAACCACATAAACATATAAAAACCACCCAAACAGAACGACCCCCGAGAACGGTGAAATCACCAAAAACCTATGGCAGAGCAAAAAAAAAGGAAGAAACTTTCAAAAGAGGAAGTTTTTAAAATCAAAGAGGAATAAGATCCAAAAAAGAGTACTAATATAACACCGCACATAAACAATTACAACCAAACACATCATAAACACATACACCTATTGATTTCTATAACCGTTTAAAGATATGTGGCCTTGACCAGTCCATGAAGACAGTCGTAATCGCCCTCCCAAGAGGCCTTTCGGTCGCAAGGTTGTCAGCCTATATACCTCTAAACATATGGAAACATGCTTTCTCAAACTCACAGAATATAGAAATCCCAAAAGATATCTAAACATTATAACAACCAAGATATCCACCAACAATGAAAAAGAAATCAAACTACATCAAAAAAGAAAAAGAAAAGATCCACATAAATACACAAAAACCACCCAAACAGAACGAGCCCTGAAAACGCTGAAATCACCAAACACCTAGAGCAGAGAAAAAAAAAGAAAAAAAAAAATCAAGAAAGGTAGTTGTTAAAATCAAAGAGGAATAAGATCCAAAAAAGAGTACTAATATAACACTGCACATAAACAATTACAACTAAACACATCATAAACACATACAACCACTGATTCTTATAAACGTCTAAAGATACGTGGCCTTGTTATACCTATCAGACCAGTCCATAAAGGGAGTCGTAATCGTCCTCCCAACAGGCCTTTCGGTCGCAAGCCAGCCTATATACCTCTAAATATATGAAAACATACTTTCTCAAACTCATAGAATACAGAAATCCCAAAAGATATCTAAACATTATAACAACCAAGATAAAACGAGAAGCTGTAATCAATACCCACCGAAAAACAAACCAAACAAAGTCAAAAGAGAAACATACCTTTGTAGAGAAGTATCAAATAAAACACAATAAAAACAAACAAACCACACTCAAAACATATTCAATGTCACAAAAAAGGCAAGACATACAACTCTCAAACAATAGGCAAAAAATAACATGCGAAAAAGAAAAAAAATAGAGAACGACAACCCTTGAACAAAAGAGGGTCGCTTTCTGAAAGTCGCACCGCAACCTCCAAAACAGATCAAACAAAATGTTCACAATCAGCAGCGAAAACCCCCCAAAATAAATGCGATCTGAACACCTGTAAAAAGAAGCACACACCCATTGAAACAAAAAGTAAGTTAAAAAAAAAAATATGATCAAAAAAGAAAAAGCGGAAAAAAAAAAGAGCAATCGAAACAGAAAATTGATAAGGCTCTTCAGGAGACCTAAAATATGTCGAAGAAACCTTCAGACATAAGACTATATACCTATCAGGGTGTCGAATAATGCCTTATGAACGACACCACAAAAAAAGAGTACGGGCATATTTTTTAAAACACATAACTGTGTTTAGTTTTGTACTGTGCACATGTTTTATTTTTAAAACACATAACGGAACCTGATTGTCCCGTGGCTCAGTTTGTACATCCAAATTTTTTAGTGACAAGATATGTAGACTAGAGGGGAACAGTATGTTCACATAATACGGACTAAGAAAAGAAAACTAGCAATCAGAGACTAACATTCCTGAAAAATCTTGCCTTAAAATAGAGATTGGTTCTCGTCTACATCAAAATTGATAGCAGAATTCTATTACATGCCCCAAATATGAAGCAAAAGAGAAATCATATTATATATTGAAAGTAAGGGGGTGTATTTAATTAAGATTTTAATGGAATTTGATAGATTTTAGAGTTTGATGGATTTGATAGATTTTAATGGAATTCAACAAACTTTCATAAATTCTCTTTGATTTCAATGGACTTCTATCCGTTAGAATTCTATAGACCTTTATGAATTTTTATGGACTTTTATGAATTTTATTGACTTTATTTTTCTCAAAAGATAGTAACCACATGAATTTCATTTATTAGCGTTCTATCTTAATAGATAGTTGTTCTATATGTCATTTTCAATCAATTGTTATGTATAATAGATTTTTTAATTAAAAATAAATATCTATTACAAATAAAATTTTACAACAAATTGATATAATTTGATGAGAAAAACTAAAGAAGTATCTCATATTAAAAGACTAAAACATATACAAGTTATTAAAGCAATGAGCAGATATAAAATATTTAATTATAAACTGAATTTTTTTACAAGTTTTTGTAAATAATTATTTTTTTCATAAAAAGTTGAAGAACAGAAGATAAAAATATTATAAAAACTTCTTTACTGTTCTGGGATATGGTGGTAGGGTTGTTTAAATGGTTCTCGATTAGAACCGGAAACGCGCGGTTCCGGTTAACGGAGAACCGCAATTTCGGTTATTGATCCGGTTTTTGATTCCATTGTGTATTATTTGTTCGGTTTTCGGTCTAACCGATAACCATTCGGTTCCGAATTGAAAACTGGTTTTATAAAATATATTTATTAAAAAAAATTTATTTTATAATTATATTATATTATTTTAATTTTTATAAATTAAATTGGAAATTAGACTGTTTTTATGAAATTATATTTTGTAATTATATTATATAATTATAAAATAAAAAATAATATTTAATAAATATATTTTATAAACCGAATCGGAAGCAGATTTTATTTATGAAATTATATTTTTATATTTTATAATTATATTATATTATTTCAATTTTTTAAATTAAAATAAAAAAAAACGGTTTTTGTGGTTAACCGAACCGGAACCGAAAATAATTGGTCCGGTTCTGATTAACCGAAAATTTATACGGTCCGATTTTCAGTTTTTATTTTAGGACATTTATGGTTCCGTTAACCAAAAAATTCGGTCTGGTTAACCGGAACCGAACTGTTCGACAACCCTGTATGGTGGTAGTGGCAACGGGGTGACAGCAGAAATGGTGTTGGTGGTGGGGCGGGACAGTGGCAATGGTGGTGGGGCGGGACAGTGGCAATGGTGGTGGGGAGGCGGTTGCGTCAGTAGTGGTGGGTGGTGCTGATGAATAAAAATCCATCAAAATCTTGGCACAGAGGAAAGATTTTAAAAGACAAATTATGTTAAGATTTTGTCTTAAAGATGAGACTAGATGATTCCATTAAAATCCTTCAAATCCAAAATAAATTTGAATACCTCATAATTTTGTAAGATTTATAAAAGTTTTCATTTAATACCTCATGACTTTAAATTGACTTTTTAAGAACTCCATTAAATTCTATATTGAATACCACAAAAATTTAATTGACTTTTAAAAGTCTCAATTAAATACACCCAAACTTTTTCAATTCCATCAAATTCTATAAAAATCTTTAAAAATCATTTGAAGTCTCAATTGAATACGCCTCCCTAAAAGTAAAAGAAATAAAATAGGAATCAAATTCTGAATGCAAAATAACATTACCTAAATCATCAATAATTAGTTTATCTACAAGGAAACCAAAGAGAAATCGAGCAGACGATGAATCTATCCTATCCTAAAAGAAGTATTCTACCTCACTTTTTGCCGATAACAGAAGAAAAAAATTGAAGACAAGAAGCGTAAGGAAATTGAATCAAGAAAAGGAAAATCGAGGCAAGAGGAAACCCTTGAGCCAAATTCTCTAAAGCGGAGCCTCCCAATTTCTGGGAAATTTTTGTCCACACAACGGATTGAACAAGTGGAGTAGGCAAAAAAGATGGAAAAAGAAGGGAGATGATTCACAGTAGAAGACGAAGACGCACAGTAGAAGAAATATAGAAGATGCACAATAAAAGAAGAAATAAAGAGGACAGAAAGAAAGGGGACGATACAGTAGGAAGATGAAGAATAGCATAAGAAATAAAGAGGAAAGTAAGAGAGAGCAGAAGCCGGGAAGTGAGAGAGAGCAGAAGTCGGCATACTTAGAAACAGAAAGAGGAGATATTAAAGAGACACGGTGCAAGAAGAAGATGAAAGCGTGAGGAAAAAAAACCGCTAAACCTAGAAATAGCGTTTTCGACCAGACCCAAGAGGAGATATTAGACACGGTGCAAGAAGAAGATGAAAGCGTGAGGAAAAAAAAACGCTAAACCTAGTAGCGTTTCCGAGCAGACCCACATCTACTCTTTTATATATAAAAAATATAATATATAAAATATAAAATAAATAAATAAAATATATATATATATATAAATATAAATAAAAATAAATATATACTGATACTAATACTGATACTGATACTGATACTGGTACTGATATACAAGTCATTCTAAACCATCTATTTCCACTTGTTTATTTATTTATGTCAATCAAGTAATATTATAATTTATATTACAAATAAATTATGTTAATAAGAAATATTTATTTTATGAACATTATATAAATTCTAATTAGATAATAAGATTTTAATCTGAAAATGGTCTCTTCTACTATGATAAAATTATTGACGGCGCTGTCGAGACGCGTCAAAATTAGATATTTGTAAAAAAATCATTGACTCACTTATACTAAATAGTAGTACTGGTAAGTAAGGGTCGAACGAGGAACGGTTGAATTAATTAAAATTATTGAGTTGAATAATTTTAGAAAATGAAAATAGTAATACTAAATAAATAATATTACTAAAAATAATAATACTAGATAGACTAAAAAAGGGAGGGTTGGTTGATTTGAAGTAAACAAGATAAATTAAAATAATAAGTACGCAAATAAAAAGAAGAAGTAAAAATTTAATAAGAAAAAATGATTGCGATTAATATCCAGTTCTTAGTTCTGTTATCCCTCGTTCTAATTTAATTTATGAATTAATGCAGCATTTTATCTTTTCTTAATTCCTAATGAACTCCTACTCCGAAGTCAACGACAAGCTCTGTTAATTCCAATCGTTTCTTACGTTTATTTAATCAAAACAAGCTTTTCAATTAAACCTATCTAGACGAAGGATTCAAAACAAGCTCTTCAAATCTTGTTCGTTAGATGCATTATAAACCAAAACGATAGATATAGATAGGATATTGAGTTCACAATCTCGACTCAAGGGATCCTGATTTTGTGTTACCCAACTGAATAAAAACAATTGTTGCTACTTGAGATCTAGAATTATAATGATTACGTATTATAACCCTAGATCTAGCAATAGATATAAAAACCTTAATTAAGTTGGCCAAACTAATCAAAGTGAATTATAGCATAAATAAATTTGCTCAATAACACAAAGATAATTCACGGGAAATAAGTCAAGAATATACTACGAGATTAAAACATAAATAATATAGATACGGGTTCAAACAACCCTAAGAAAGGAAATAAAGAATTTAGGCGGACATGGTGGCTAGAAAGGACATAGAATTATTCATAAATAATAAGAGAAATAAATCAATGAAGTAGATCTAGTTTTCTTCTCTGCCCGGTTGCGATGATGCTCCTCCGTCTGCCGTGGTGCTGCCCTTTTTCACTTGTGTTGGCTCGATGGTGGGAGATCTAGATGTAGGAAAAATTAATATAGAGAGGGATGTGTAAGATGTGATGATGGATGTGATGATAGATGTGATGATGCTGTGATGATTGATCTCTTCTCAACTTCTTTGGCCTCTTTATATATGTGTGAGCAGCCTCCAACTTTGGTATAAGTCATTAGGATTGTGTTTAATTCTTTTTCTTAGGCCCCCAAGTAAATAAATCCCGAAATTGAATCTGCACTGGGTGTTGGGTTTCACACCGGGTGACCCGGTGTTAGCGGCTGCAGCAAGATTTAAGGCCCAAGTTCCAATGAGATGCCCGTCTGATGGCTCAAATAACTCTTCAAACTCCAAAAATACTCTCTAAGTACCTGAAATAATCAATAAAAACCACTTGGTGAAGTAAATTGCTTCCATAAATCAAAAAATTATAAAAATAATATAATGTTCTAAAATAAATAATATAAATATGCAATTAACACATGTAATTACTCAATATTTTCTACCTACAATTATGCTATGGAAGTAGGCTCTTCAAATGAAACATATCAGATATATTAATATTTGTACGGGTTGGCTTCAATTAGCCTTGTGATATGACAGATTATGATGATCCACAGTTCTTCATGTATTGTCGTTATATCTTAGCCATGACAATCAATGTTTGTGATCGCGTCCATGTGAACTAGATTGAAATACATAGCCAAAGCTTTCAATGAAATGTTATGAACAAATATGTATGGACTGAAATTTCTCTATATGGATAGATTATGAAATACTTAACAGTTCAAGCACAAGTATTTAGTTCACAAGGGTACACAGAAAAAACTAGAGTACATGTAGTTTGGCATACAACATATATATGTTCATTTTTTGTGTTCCACCAAGGTGAATAAACTTGCAATTATAACCTACTTTTTTACTCTAAATTACCATCCCAATTGTTCCAAATACTCAATTTCACTCATCTTTTTTCTATCAACTTTCTATTAACTCTTTCAAATAGCTTCTTACTTTTTACACTTTTTCTTTCTACCAAATCAGTCTTTCTAGAATTATTTATAGAAGTAACATTCTTTGTGTATCCCCTCTATCCATTTTCCCTCTCTAGGAAGTGATTAAGAGTGAAGAAAATGAGCTAAGTAAGCAGGGGCGGCCCAAGGCAAGGGTAGCCTTGGCGATCGGCAGGACACCCATCATCGGAGAAGGATAAGTTCAAATATATATACATATACATACATACATATATATATATATATATATATATATATATAGGGATTGACTATGGTGGAAACACCCTTAATGGTGAAATCTAGAAATCAATTGCATTATTAAGTAATTTCATTGCATATTTGTTATTATTTGTTGCATCAAGCTCGTCGCTAGTATATGCAACAAATAATGCAATAAAAAAATACATAAATACATAAAATTCTACTCATCTACAGCCGTTAGATCACTAATATCAATGGCCTACAAAAGCTTCTAGATTTCACAAGGTAATTAGTTTTCGTATGATCTATTTCATATATATATATATATATATATATATAAGGTTGGGATCTAGGGAGAAATAATTTTTTTGTGAGAAAAAAAATAGACGAACGGATGCTTAAAATCAAACGAACGGGAAATGAACGAGTAAATATAAAAAATAAGCTCTCTCCAGAATTTGAACTCAGGTGCTCCATTCATTAGTAAGGAGACGCATCCAACTAAGATCACCGTGATCAAAAGACTGGAAATAATTATCCTTTCTCTCCCAAAATTTTCTTTCTTTCTGGATCTCTACCCTATATAGTGTTGCCACATTGTAACCGGAACTGGCGGTTCCGGCCCGTGGTCAACGGTTCCGACCCGGACCGTTGACCGCGGGCCAGTTCCAGAACCGAAACCGATATTAAGCACGGTCCGATTACGTGCGGAACTTTTTGGGCCTGCGAACCGTCGGTTCCGGCACGGCAGTCGCGGTTGCATCGCGGCAGGACTAGGTATCATAGAATCATAGAAATTAATAAAGATATCAATTTGTAGGCATTATTTTTATTGTAAATGTTTTAGAACTATTTTTCCTTTATTGCATTTCAAATTTTCAATATTTCAAATTTTCAACATAAGTAATTTAATTTAAAAAAAAATCATAAAAGGTATTACAAGTTACTATAAATTACATAAAAATAAAAATTTCTAAATTTCTAAATTATCTATAAGTTATTATATTTTTATTAAAGTAACTTAAGTAATTTCAAAATTTCAACACTTGTAAATTAAAAAATTTAGAAATTTTAACACAAACCATTTAATTTAGAAAAAAAGAAGATATGAACAATATTACAAATTATTTTAAATTACATAAAAAAACACAACATAAATAATTTCAAAATTTCATAATAATTTATAAGTTATTATATTTTTATTAAATTAACTTAAGTAATATCAACATTTCAACACTTGTAAATTAAAAAATTTAGAAATTTTAACACTAAATTCACTAATCATTTAATTTCAAAAAAAAAAAGATATAAAAAATATTACAAGTTATTATAAATTACATAAAAAAACAAAACATAAATAATTTCAACATTCGAAATTTCAACACAACTACACAATTCATTTAATTTCATACAAAAATAAAAAAAATAATAATAAAAAATGAAGAATCGCGGTTCGGCCCGGGAACCACAATTTTCGGCCCGGCCCTGAACCGCCGGTTTGAGCCCGAAACCGCCCTTCGCAGACACTGGGCGATTCGCTCACCTTTCTCAGTGAACCGGAACCGCCGATTCGGGCCCAGAACCGCCGGTTCACGGGCCCGTGGCAACACTATCCTTATATATTATACAAAAAAATTCAAAACAAATATATTGATTAACTCACTTATTTGATTTTATTGCGTGTAAATAATAAATATAAACTATCTAAAATGATAAATTTTGGAGTGAAGTATAAAATTTGGAGCTTGGTGGAAGAAGTAACATTGAGTTAGAAAAAGGAAATTTGGGGCATATTTTTTTTCTCCACCTAGTGTACTAAATTTGTGAGTTTGTTAGGGCTGGCCTGTGAGTAAGGATAATGGTGAAATTACGAGAGGAAAAAAATCACAATATAACATAATCTACTTTGCAAAAAACTAAAAAAAAAAAACTTACTACTTCCATATATTTTAAGATGTCTTTCAAGACGAAACTTTGACAATAAATAACTTTCTAATTGTACTATAGAAAATTATAAAAATAATATCGTAAAATATTTACAAATATGAATCTAATGATAATTTTTTTATTTATATGTACAAAAGAACAAATAATCAAAGTTCAATTTAAAAAAATCAAAAAAATAATTAAATACATATGGAGGTATAGTACATGATATTTATTTTGAACAAAAGAAAATATTCAATTTCTTATCCCCTTTCACTATCCACATTCTCTCTCTAATTTTTTTTTCTCAAATATTAACATTAATATTTTACATCCCTCGTCAAGTATCGACTTTTCACAAATATATATATAATATCATAAACTTCTAGAGATTCAGAAAAAAAGGAACCAAAAATGAAAAAGGGGGGAAAATATATACTTATGAATAAATATAGGCATTGTGTAATAACTTTTCAAATTCTCTGATTGCAGTCCTGTCTTTACAAATTTAAAAATGTGTACCAAAGGAAAAAAAAAAGGGAAAAGTATGATAGGGTTTTTTTTGACCTTATTTTCTCCGGAATATATACCCCGCACATCATTATCACCTAGAAGGATACTCACTTTAGTATATATAAAAAAATAATATATATTAATATAAATTAAGAATACATACAAATACTCCATCCTTCCCAATTTAAGTGGGAGATTTCATTTTGTTATTTAAAAAAAAGGATTTTCATGAGAATCCTAGGGTAAGAGGTCGATTCATTCTTCATCCAAGATTTTTGTAGTTTCATAAAATAGTTGATGAGAATAAACTGCAATTAAAATTAGAAAAAAGTGAAACCTATCATTTTTAAGTGGGAATGAGTGGATGATATGTCAAATATAAAATTAAAAAATCATATAGTAAATTTACAATCCTTAATAATTGAAAGAAATGGAAACCTCCCACTTAAATTAGGAAAGAGAAAGTATAAATCATTCTAAATATAGTAAGATAAGCACCTACGATAAAATTTTTATATGCTAATCCTCTTTCAATCTATATTATATTAGTTTTCAATTGGTCAGTCCTCAGAAAAAGTCCAACTCTTTTCTTATTTATTCATTTTCTCTTCACGCTACCAACAATCAAATGACCTTTTTACCCGACACCCACAAGAGTGGTTGAGTCGGTGGAATAAATGAGCGTGAAATCAAAAAAGTTACGGGTACGATTTTTTTTGTTAATATTTTTTCGGTTGAGATTGTTACACATAACTTTTCTAGTTTAATTTAATTGATTGACATAGTTTGCAGTCTGTTACGTTCAGGTCAAAAAATCCAAAGAGTAGCCGTTGCAAGTTCTTCTATCATAAAAAAAAAGTACTTCTTTTTTAGCTTTTCTATCATGCCAAATCACTCACTGATTCCTGGTCTTTAACTTTATATTTATCATTTTTTATTAGTTTATTACATCCATATATAAAATGCATATAATGCTTTAAATTAAGACAGAAGTGTTGAAATAATAAAAAGTTTGGATTATTTCATAACCAAGCCAAAATATGTACAGCCATATATATTTTACAAAAACTATTTTGATATCAATTTCGTATTAGAATAAACTTACAAAAGTTTATATTAACTTTAACCAATAAAGTAAAAATTAGCATCGATTTTTTGATAAAATAAAATATTTCGACATGAAGTGTATATAAACAGAACAAAATATAAAAAAAATACGAATAATATGAAAGTAAATTATAGTATATGAGTGACTCAGAGGTAAACTTTTGTATTTTTATTTAAAAATAATTTTCTTTTTTGGGTTGGCGCCTAAGAGACGTTTGAAATATTTATTATCTTGATAATAAAATATAAGGAATTATTTTATTATTGATTGATTAAATATTTATTTATCTTCTGAACATGATTGGTGCTCTCAAAGCACATATTTGTGCTTATTTTCAGACTTTTTATCGATCAACGTTGTAAATTTATTAATTCACATATTTCGTTAGGTATAAAAATAAGTATATTATTTATCTTTATTTTGTTATACAAACATGATAGAATGAATAACACTTTAAATTAATTTAATTTAATCGTAAATCTAGATTAAATGGGAGTAGGTACCCTTGATTGGTGGGGGGGGGGGGGGGGGGGGGTGACCCCACCTTCCGTCTCTGCAGAGACATATTTATATAAATGCATGTTGAAGCTATATGCATTCAAAGCACAACTTATAATCTCCTTCTAAATATTAGAAAAAAAGATCAAACCAAATCCATCGTCCCAACTCCGAATATGCATCAGAAGATGTACTTCAAAGCAATGGTGTTGTACCTTTTGACATGGATTGCAACTGGTGCTTATCAGCCTCAAGACAATATTGGCGATGATGACTCGATCTTTTTCCGCGTCTATGGAGAAATTTATCCTCGAGGGTGTGGCACCTCTCTCTCTCTCTCCACACATATATATATATATCTATATATTTCATCCGTTCTCTTATTATTGCAATGTATTGATTATTACACTGTTCACATACTCTCTTTTGACCATTTTTTTGTGATTTATACATTTGAAAAATTATGATCATGTGAGATCTTGTTAGATTCATCTCGAAATATGCTTATTTTGGTGTCTTTTCCTAATTGCTTGTTGGTTTGGTTTGTAAGATGCTTGTTGTTTTGTTAAAAAAATAATATATATATATATATATATATGGATTGGCTATGGTGGAAACACACTTAATGGTAGAAACCAATTGGATTATTAAGTAATTTCATTGCATATTTGTTATTATTTGTTGCATCAAGCTGGTCGTTAGTATATGCAACAAATAATGCAATGAAAAAAATACATAAATGCATATAATTCTACTCATCTACAGCCGTTAGATCACTAATATCAATGACCTACAAAAGTTTCTCGATTTCACAAGGTAATTAGTTTTCACAAACTCCTCGATAGTTATTTTGAGTTATTCTTCACAAAGATACAAATTTATTATGTAGTGGATTTTTTAGAATAAATGCAAACCGAAAAAATTATATTTTATTTTGCTTCGTATATGTGTCCCCCTAGTAAAATTCTTGCGTCACCTATATATAGTTATTAGAGAATCTCATTTTATTTTGTAATCCTTAACTGTTCATTCCAATTTTGATACAGGCACTATAGTGTAATTATCATGTTCGGCGAAGCCCACGAGTCTTACGTTCTTGATATAAATACCGGCAGTCCTCTTACTTGGCTTCAATGTAACGATACATTATTTTCGGTAAATAATTATTCCCTCATCATGCTTTTTTAATCATATGAATTAATTATGTTGGCAATCCTTTTGTGTTGATGTTTCTTTTTACTCCTCAGGCACCTCACGCTCCTTATATACCCCAAGAATATCTGGCATGCGATGATCCTATCTGTGATTCCCTTCAGCTGCCTCAGGACCGGCGTTGTTCGGGATCAGACGAGCAATGTGATTATTTGGTTATTTTAGTAGACAAGGTGGAGGGTACCTTTACTTTGGAGGTGATCTTCCTCATAGTAATTCGTCGGAGATTGTCTGGACGCCGTCACTCAACCAAAGGTAAGACTCATTAGCTATCGTTATGTACATAATTATAGAAATTACTGTCCTTACACTTACAAGGGAACTTCAATTACCTTTTTCACACTCACATCCGGCAAAATTTACCGCACCCCGGGAGCAACTAGCAGAGTGTTTCCATTGCTACATTGAAATTATGTACGCTTGTACATATCTCTGTACAAAGTGTATATCAGTCTCTCCATATACGGCAATGTGAGTACCTTACCAGGTGCTTCCGGCGTGCGGGGTATACTTGTTGTTCACATCTCCGACTTGTTTGCTATTCAGAGATAACTACAATGTGGGATCGGCAGACCTATATTTTGGCCTTCAAGCTACTAATAATAGTATTAAGGGCCTTGAAGAAGTAGTCTTTGATAGTGGAAGTACTTACACATACTTCACCTCTCAAGTTTACGGTGATCTTGTTTCTATGGTGAGTTTCTAAGAATTTTTACCTTGTAGCTAATAAATACTGAATTCATATTTACATTTCTATATATTTTTTTTAAAGATAAATACAGATTTGGAAGGAAAGATAGTTGCCGTTACGGATGGATTCCTTCCCTTGTGTTGGAACGGCACTGAATCTGAACCCTTCAAAAACATTGATGATGCCATTAAGAACTTCAAGCTTTTGGTTTTGAGCTTCAGGAATGAAGAAACTGTTAAATTTATGATGCGCCCAGAATCTTATCTCATTTTTACGGTGAGCAATTTTTATTTACTTTTTACTTTCATATTTATTCATTTATGTAATTTTATTTTCCGTGGGTCATTTTAACCGTTAATCTTTTGATTTCGTTGCTTATATACGTTCAAGCAATAACGACAAAAAGCAATACGAAATGAATAGTGAAGTAGTACATATATAATTAGATCAATGGACTAATGGTTAATAATATAGAAATATATATATAAATTTATATATTTTGTAATAACAAATAAAAATACTGAATGATTTAAGTATATTTTAAATTATTAACTATATGTATGATAATTGAGCATGTATTAAATTATAAAGTTATTCGAATAACTTAGGTAGAAACTATATTTTTACTGTAGTTCTTGGCCAGGATAATTTGATATATATATATAAAAATCCAAATATTATGTAGCAAGTACAAAAATAGAGTACTCTCCCAATTAGTCCGAGTTTGACCGATATTGGATGAGTCTGATCGATTTTGGCTGAGTTTGGCCGGAGTTTGCCAGAAACAAATTCTTTATCCGATTAGTTCTAACTTGGTTCGATTGAGACACTATTTCCGAATACTCTCCGGAATACTCATCTGAATTGGCATATTTTCACAACAATAGTACTAATTGTATATATGTGTATGCCATGATTCAGGGAGAAAGGCATGTCTGCTTGGGCATTTTGAACGGCACGGAACTTGGGTTGGGCAATACCAATATTATCGGAGGTAGGTATAATTTAAAATTTAATGTTATTCGCTACTGCATTATATTTAACTTTTTTTATTTTACCAATTCTGATTGTGAAAATTACCACTTCATATGATGTGTAGATATTTCAATGCAAGATAATTTGGTGATCTACGATAATCAGAAAAATCGTGTAGGTTGGGCCCCAGCAGACTGCAGCAAGGATCCAAAGCCCTGACCAGAAACGGGCCTATCCTCGTCAATATTTTTCTTCCTTTACTTCTTACTTTTTTTCATTACGTGTCCATCGTAAACAGAGACGGATTCAAAAAAATTTACCGGGAGAGATTGGATAGAAGTATAGACGGAGTAAAGTTAAGTTGGTTGTGGTTCGGGACAGCTTTCTATTTTCATATTTTATAATATAATTCAATTATGCTTGAAGTGTTTTTTATTATATTTTAACTATATTCACCATGTATAATATTTCGGATTTATAATATTATTTATTAACTATTTGAAAACGTCATAATCAATCTTGACGGATTTGAAAATTTTACAATCCAATCAAAAGTCGAACTTAAATTATAATCCATATTCTCATACGTCAATGACCCAACCCCAAATGTCACAATTTTACTATGGTTATCTTTATCAGTAAAAGGGGCCAAATTTCATGTTTAACCTATAGGGTTGCACGTGAAAAATGATTAATTTATGCATAAAATAACAACAAACACTCCAGTAAGAATATTATTATTGAGTATTTCTTCAAATAATTGCTACGTAAGATCAACATATTATGGATTAGGTCAAAAAATAGTAAATTGGAGTAGCACAAAATTAAAATAAATATATATATTACATACATATTAGTGGAATATGTGGAATTATATGGATAATTATTCGGATAAGCCCAAAATAGTCTTGTCAACCGATCTTTCTCATCAACTACATAATCAAACAGAAAAATTTTATGGAATTTGTTGGTTCGATGGGTGGATTTAGATATTCTTATTTGTTATAATTATTTGGATTGGTGTTCTTGGCTCGGATCTTCGCATCTATCGGTTAAGGCTAAGTCGTTATTGGAAGGGATTGGGAAAACTCTCATGTGGTCTATATGGAGCTTTCGTAATAGGTTGGTCTTCTCGTCTTCCCCTCCTAAGAAGGCGGACTTATGGGATTTCATTGTGTATCAATCTTTTCTTTGGATTTCATCTAGAAATTCTAAGTTTTCATATAGTTGGGTGGGGTAGATTAATAATCCCTTAAATTCTATTGTCCCTATGTAGTTTGTTCTAGCTTTTGCTAGTTTTCTTTTATAAATTTCAGTCGTTCAAAAAAAAAAAATCAAACAGAAAAGTACCGCACAAGTCCCATCACCAACAATTTATCTAATAACATTTGGACATCAACACTCAATACATAAGCCTTCAAATTACGAGAAAAACATCTTAAATTTAACACTTGTACATCCGATATTAGAATACCCACCAACAACCTTCTTAAATAATCTATACAATTTCATTGGACCAAAATTAGCTCAAGCACAATTGAATATAATATTCTGATGACCAGCACAAATTAAGCTCGGGGTGGTTGTTTCTTCACACATATTTTGTTATGTTTTTACTAATTGAGTTGAGTTTAAGGTGATTTTTATATCTTTATTAAATGAAAATGTGTTAGAAACTTTTTTGAGCTCAAACAAATATTTGATTAATCTCGGGTCACATATCAAATAGTTTGGTTTGATTTTTTAGTACAACATAAGACATTTATTAGTCCTTATAGTCCTAAATGCGTCGTCCTTTGGTTCGATTTTCTAGTATAACATAAGCCATTCAGCCAATTTGGCATTGTTGTAGAGAGAAGTGGTATGAAGGAAACTGTTGTTGAGGAAAGTTGATTAGTGCTTGATAAGTATACATTAAAGGTTCTAAAAGTCCGGAAAGTAGATTATTTGGTGTTCGACAATGCTAAATGTTTCTTTAACATATCAACTGTAAGTCTGTAACACCCCCAATCCGCTCAGGGATATTACACACCGTAGACCCCTTTTTCCGCAAGGATCTACCAGGCAGGAGACTACAAAACAATACCCACACGTGGTCAACTCGACCAAAGCATAAAACCATAGACCGATTAGGTCTCTCAAAACACAACACAGCAGTATAACTGATAAACCAAATTACAACTCGATCACAAATTACACAACATGTCCATCCTCTTAAGGATGACAAAGAAATTAGGAATGAACACTCAGACCGACAGATCACTGGCGGACAACCGACTACAACCATGACTAGGATCGCTGCTTTACATCATCCTCCACTACTACAAAAAGGGGTTTTAACGACGGTTCTGGAAGGGTTTCTACGACGGTTTTGGAACCGTCGTAAAATCCACCGTCGTAGAAAGTGGGCACATTTTACGACGGTTTTAAAACCGTAGTAAAAGTTCACGTTTTACATCGGTTCTTCCAAAACCGTCATAAAAAATATACATTTACATCGGTTCTTCCAAAACCGTCATAAAACATTCACATTTTACATCGGTTCTTTTTAAAACCGATGTAAAAATATTTACATTGTACATCGGTTTTGATACGAACCGATGTAAAATGTCTTAAATTTACATCGGTTCTTTTCAAAACCGATGTAAAATGTCTTAAATTTACATCGGTTTTAAAAAGAACCGATGTAAAATGTCTTATGTTTTATGGAAGGTTTGGCACCCACCCCAACCCGAATCCTTCAAGGCCCAACCCGAAACCCACTCGGACCCGACCCGCACCCGCACCGAAATAACAATATATTGCACTTTGTCACCGTAATGATTCGAACCTCGACCTTGGGGTTGGGGAGTCAAGTCCCAACCACTAGGCTATAGTTATTTGTTTGAACACTTTATATTTATATTATATTTAAATACATTTTGGTATCTACCTTTTAAATAAAAATAAAAAATTAATTTTATTCTTTTTGTATTATTTTGGAAAAAATGATTTTTTTAGATTGTTTTTTATTTTTCATTTATTTTATATTTTAAAGAATCATCGTAAATAAAAATACATGTTTTTAAGAAAAGGATTTTATGACGGTTTTAGAAGAATCGATGTAAAGTTTTTCCCTTTTTATTATTTACATGGGTTATTCTAAAATTGATGAAAAAGTATTAATTTTACATTGTTTTTGGAATAACTAATGTAAATTAACCTAATTTTAATTTTTACATCAGTTATTCAAAATCAATGTAAAATTACTATTTTATACATCGATTTTGGATTATCAATTTTATTCTTTTTTGTATTATTTCGAAAAAATGATTTTTTATTTTTATTTTTATTTTTCATTTCTTTTATATTTTAAAGAATCATCATAAATAAAAATACATGTTTTTAAAAAAGAATTTTATGACCGTTTTAGAGAAACCGATGTAAAATTTACCATTTTTATTTTTATTCCAAAACCGATGTAAAAGTCTTAATTACATCGATTTTGGAATAACTCGTAAATTTATCGTATTTTTAATTTTTACATCAGTTATTCTATAACCGATGTAAAATTAATACTTTATTTCATATCGAATTTGGAATCACTTATGTAAATTACAATATTTAAAATTTTACATCGGTTGTTTGTATAATTGATGTAAAAGAATAATAATTTTACATCGGTTATTTGAACAATGATGTAAAAATAGTAATTTTAGTTTTTACGGTTGATTTAACAACCAATGTAAATATATAAATTTTACATCGGTTATTTGAACAATCGATGTAAAAATATAATAATTTTACATCGGTTATTATAACAACCGATGTAAAAATAGTAATTTTAATTTTTAGATCGGTTATTTGGACAACCGATGTAAATATATAAATTTTACATCGGTTATTTGAACAATCGATGTAAAAATATAATAATTTTACATCGGTTATTTGTACAACCGATGTAAAAATAGTAATTTTAGTTTTTACATCGGTTATTTGAACAACCGATGTAAAGTATAATAATTTTACATCAGTTATTTGAACAACCGATGTAAAAATATAATAATTTTACATCGGTTATTATAACAACCGATGTAAATATAGTAATTTTAATTTTTACATCGGTTATTTGGACAACCGATGTAAATATATAATTTTTTACATCGGTTATTTTAACAACCGATGTAAAATATAGTAATTTTAGTTTTTACATCAGTTATTTGAACAACCGATGTAAAAATATAATAATTTTACATCGGTTATTATAACAACCGATGTAAATATAGTAATTTTAATTTTTACATCGGTTATTTGGACAACCGATGTAAATATATAATTTTTTACATCGGTTATTTTAACAACCGATGTAAAATATAGTAATTTTAGTTTTTACATCGGTTATTTGGACAACCGATGTAAATATATAATAATTTTACATCGGTTATTTGAACAACCGATGTAAATTGACCAAAATTTTATTTTTTACATCGGTTTTATTTGATAACCGATGTAAATTGACCGTATTTTTAATTTTTACATCGGTTTTCGTTAAACCGATGTAAATTGAGCGTCGTAAAAAGTATATTTTGTAGCAGTGCTCCAAGCCGATCATGTGGTTGCTCTCTCCAATCAGAATACCTGAAAAGTATGACATAATCCCCAACGAGGGGTTAGCGATGGAAATCGCTAGCAAGTAACCAAGCTATACATTAAAAACATCAAGAATACAACCGTTATGAAAATAATCTTTCGACAAGGTAGTAACACGATCCCCGAGTCTAAAGTCTTTTCAAAATTATTTCCTTTAAAACGAATCATGTGAATTACTCCAGAAACCACTTTAAGAGATTATTTAGAGACTTCGGGGGTCTCAGTGTAAAATCATGAAATATGAATATTTCTCCTTTTCAAAAAGGTTTTCCTACAAAATCAAACAAATGATTCAATTCTCAACCCAAACCTCAAAAACAAAACCATATCTACCAATATAACCGGGATCCAAGATTCAAACATTCACAATTCATAGATATCAAATCAAACACTCAAATCGCCGCAGTTGCCTCGAAGGGTCCCACCTGGATGAGCTCATCGAAAACAAACTCAAACACACCCATAGGTTATCTTGACATCGCACTCGCAAGTAACGATTCTCGGAGCCCTCTCCAAATCATGACAACTGGCCGTACTCGCAAGCACGCGCCGCCGGAGGCCTCACGGGTCCCTACCCGGGTAACAACACTCAAACACGCCCATAAGTTATCGTGACATCGCACTCGCAAGTGACGATTCTCGGAGCCCCCTCCAGACCTGCACGATTCGATAACCTTATGGTCATAACATAACAACTGGTCGTACTCGCAAGCACGCGCCACTGGAGGCCTCACGGGTCCCTATGCGGGTAACATCTCAATCCACCAAGATACACAGCAAAAAAGGTACAATATTCACCACAACCGCAAACAGTAAAACATAAGTTAACGCACTACAAAAAAACAGTTTTTACCGACGCCAAACGCCATTGGTAAAACAGAAAATGGCGTCGGTAAAAAATTTACCGACGGCAATCCGCCGTTGGAAAAACGCTCGATGGTAATTTTTACCGATGCCGCTATTTACCGACGCCATTTTTGGCGTTGTTAAATTAAAAATAAAAAAATCTAAAAAAGTCAGGTCAGGACTCAGGCGGGTCACGTCCGGGCTCAGGTGGGGCTCAGGGGGGTTAGGTCTGGGCTCAGGCAAGTCAGGTTCGGTCAGGTCCAGGCCCGGGCGGGTCAGGTTCGGGCTCCATTTAATTTCAAATGGTTGAGAAAGATTTTGGTTTATAAACCACATAAAACACTACTGTTTTTTCGATGTGGGATAGTGTAAAAAATTTACCGACGCCATTTCGGCGTCGGTAAACGGCGTCGTTAATTTAAGAAAAAAAAATTACCAACGCCAAAATGGCGTCGGTAAATAGCGTCGGTAAACGACGTCGTTAATTGTGAAAAAAGAAAAAAAGATAATAATAAAAATTTACCAATGCCGAAGTGGCGTCGGTAAACGACGTCGTTAATTGTGAAAAAAAAGAAAAAAAATAAGTCTGCGAACCGGTCGCCGGCAATGGCGTCGTAAATCAATTAAATAACGGGCGTCAGTAATGGCGTCGGTAAATTATAAGTTTAACAACGGCGGGTACGGGCGTCGGTAAATGGCGTCGGTAAAAACTGTTTTTTTTGTAGTGACGTATCATAACTTCCACACAGACACAACATTCACAGCACACCATCATTCAGGAAAAAGGCTAACGGGCGAATAATACAAATATCACGCGGTTCCACAATTCCTCGGATAACTACTCATTTCTAGTATATGTTTTAAGCACAAAATAACATGAAGTGGTCGTTATCATTCTTCACGAAACTCAAGTTTACGTTCGTATTTAATTTCATAGAAATCACATATTCATTTTAAAGTAAGTTACGGTTCAATGTTCAATCACTAACAAGTCCACGTTAAATTCACGACAAATCACATTCTCGAAGTATAAAGAATATAGACGAGATACTCGCCTCAAGTCCAAAGCACGCGAAGCAATGGGAAATCTCGACCGGAAACCCACGAATCCTCCAAGAAGGTCGAAAACACAAGAACAACTTAATTACTACAAAATTGATAGCAAGGAAGATGGAAAACATACGAAATTCTCAACAAGAATTCGTAGAAACATATGATCGAACACTTGGGGTTCAATACTTCCCCAAGAACATCAAGAACATCACCCGAACCCAAATACGATAAGAAATATGAATCAAATCATAGGGATAGAATCAATACAACCGATTGATGATATACAACAACACGATCCATGAAGAACAACTCGAATCTTAAAGATTCTCAAAATATCTAGAAAAGGAATTCAAGACAATTACCTCGAATCAAAGACGAAGAATCCGGATTGATGATGTTAATCAACACCAAGAACTCAAGGAAGATGAAAGCTTAGAGTTACAAGACTCCAAAACCGCCCCAAAATTGCCCACAAATCGCCACAGCCGCAGAAGAATGAAGGGAGGAAGAAAAATGACGAACACGGTCAACCCCTGGGTATATATAGAAAACTGAAGCTTCCGTACGTTAGGGGCACAATATAACGTACGTTAGATGATTAACGTACGTAAGGTCTAAGCCCTTACGTACGTAAGAGCCATCCTGGGCTCACTGCCCGATTACCTGGAGTCCTTTACGTACGTAAGCAAAGCCTCGTAGCGTACATAACAAATACCAATAACGTACGTTATGCTGAATACATAGCGTTGAAAATGTTAAACAGGGTTAGCCCTAGCGGTTACGGGCTAGCCCTAGCGGGCTTCGGGCTAAACGGTCCGGGCCAAAAAAGCCCAGATTTAAACGGGCTACGAAATATCGGCCCTAACCCTAACCCTAACGGACTTCGAGCTAAACGGGCTAAACGAGCTAAATATTTAAAAAAATCTATTTTTTAGTTTTTTATAAGTCGCAAACCAAAAAAAATAAAAAAACAGTAACAATATATTTTATATATATAGTAACAAATATACTATAATAAATATAACATAAAATACACTTTTATGTATATATATATATATTAATATTATGTATGTAATATATATTAATATTATATATAATATATTATTCTGTATTTATTAATATAGTGTGTGTGTATATATATATATATATATATATATATATATATATATATATATATATATATATATATATATATCTAAGCCGGTTAAGCAGTCAGGGCCAAAAAGCCCGGATTTAAACGAGCTAGGAAATATCGGCCCTAACCCGGTTTTTTGGCGGGTTAAACGGGCCAGCCCGCTGGGCCCGAGCCCGTTTAACATCTCTACATAGCGTACGTAATCGATGGACAGAATTCACTGTCCGAAACTGTGAAGACCCTTACGTACGTTATGAGTAGGGCTTAACGTACGTAAGGCACATGATGTTAACGTACGTTATGCTCATCGCATAGCGTACGTAAGGCACTTAGCAGTTCAAAAACTGCTAAGTTCAGCTCGTCGAGTACGAGCGCGACGAAACCGCGGAACGACAACAACAACACAAGACGAAGACATGTACATGAAGAGTGCGCAACGACGAACTCAAGCAATAGAAGAAAATACGATTCCGACTACCCGAGGGTTCGGAATACGACAACGAAAGTAATTACCCCCAAACTTTGGGAAATTACAAAACGGCCCAATACGTCCGAAAATCACAATACGAAATCAAACAACCAAACGAAAGCTCAAAACACGTCTAACAAAGTTAAACAGACTTATAGGAAACACGAAACCGTAGTTTCGAACCACCATCACACGAAATGAACCACATAGCGGAAAAAGTCGCTCAAAACACGGATTCGGGTAAAATAGCCCTGAAACAAACTCGGACGACCAAACACGTAGAACAAAACATTATCAAAATGTCAAAACACTCGCAAGAGAGTTATGGAAATCAAAAAATGCCAAAAATAAAAAATTACCGAAAGAGAAAATCAAGAGTATTACAGGTCACGTACCAAATAGTTTGGTTTGATTTTTTTGTATAACATAAGACATTTATTAGTCCTTGTAGTCCTAAATGTCTCGTCCTTTGGTTCGATTTTCTAGTATAACATAAGCCATTCAGCCAATTTGGCATTGTTGTAGAGAGAAGTGGTATGAAGGAAACTGTTGTTGAGGAAAGTTGATTAGTGCTTGATAAGTATACATTAGAGGTTCTAAAAGTCCGGAAAGTAGATTATTTGGTGTTTCACAATGCTACTATACAAATGTTTCTTTAACATATCAAATGACCAAAAAAGAAACTGCTAAACAAAATATTGTTAATTTTTTTTATATGTCTCACATCTATAAATTTATTATTTTGATTCTCAACGTGATACATCAGCTAAATTTATTTTTTCATTGGTCCACACATTGCCAACTATAGTTTGATTTTCAAATTCAATAAATTTAATCTTTATAATTTCATTTGTTTGTCAATTATTATTTGAATAAAATATAATATAAATTAATATAATAATTTATAAACTTATTTACATACTGCAAATTAAATAAAAAGAGGATATATTTAATTAGATACGAAAAGAATATTACAATCATAAAATGACGAAATAAAACAAAACGGGATAAAAGTTCAAAAAATTGATATTTTAAGTAATTATTTGAAGTTATATTTTATTAGAAATTCTATTTATATTTCAACAATAATTTTTTAAAACATAGGAATGTTAATTTCATCCAAAACAGAGCATAAATATTTAAAAATTTATGGAAAAACATAAAACGTAAAAATATAAAGTATAAACCCAAAAGAAAAAGAAAACAATCGATGCAGAAATAAAGAATATATATTAACCAGTGAACTTGGTTCACTGGCCACGAGTCTTCCACTTCAAGTGGGAGACTTGGGTTCGAGTCCCTCTGAGGACAAGAGTTTTCAAGGGTTTATGACTCTTTAATAAATGATTAAAGAAGAGACCTTAGCTCTTCGGGGTACACTGGTGGAACAATTAAATATTGAGAGCTTCAAGCGGCAGTCTGGGAGGCCAGATCTCGGTGGGGCCCCGCGGTTGGATTTGAACGGATCCAGCATGGAGCAATCACTTGGGGGACGACTCCCTGTGCGCGGTAGTTGAGGATATTTAAGAACCTGGGAGCCAGATACACATCTCGCGATTTAACTTGTAGCCATGGTTGTCACGTCGACGACTAGTCGCCGATTAGTCGCCGACTAGTCGAGAAGTCGCCCTGGCCGAAATAGTCGACGCCTGACTTTTGTATTAGTCGTCCGTGGGTTGTACCCGGGCCGACCCGCCCGGACCCGCAATCCGCGACCTTTCATTAATTAAAAAAAAAACGTTTTTACTTAACCTACCCGTCTGCGCGACTTTTCTCCTCTTCTCACCCGACAGTCCGCGACCTTTCTCCTCTTCTCACCCGACAGCGGCGCGACAGACCACGATTATCTCCTCCGGCAACTTCATCTCCTCCGACGACTTCAACGGCGGCTTCATCTCCTTCGGTAAGTTTTCTCTCCTCTCCTGTCTTCCGACCCTTTCTCTCATCTTTTCTTCGCTTTTTCTTTTTTTTTCTTTACTGGGTGTATAATATAATATTACATACATTTTTATTTTTCTTTCTGTTTTATTTTTTAAAATTAATTTTTGTTTAATTTTTAAAAATTAATTTTTGGTTTTATTTTTAAAATAATTTTTGCATCCTGCTCAGTTTTTTTTTTTGCATTATGCTCAATTTTTTTTTTCATTCTGTTCAGTTTTTTTTTTTTTTTTTTTGCATTCCGCTCAGTTTTTTTTTTGCATTCTGTTCAGTTTTTTTTTTTTTTTTTTTTTTTTTTGCATTCTGCTCAGTTTTTTTTTTGTTTTTTTGCATTGAGCATTCTGTACTTGAACATTGTCAATTTGCAACTATTGTTGGCCTAATTAAATTTCATCAATTTAGATACATACGAAGAAGAGGAATAGGTTGGAACATCAACGTTTGAATGACTTGGTGTATATCTAATACAACCGGAAGATAGATTCAAGATTCAAGAAGAGACGTGAGCTAGGAAAGAAATTTGATCCACTTGTACTCGAGGACTTGGAGTGGACTAATGAGTTGACCGGCATTGAGCAAAGGTTTTGGGAAGCGGTGGATATAGCTTCGGGTGCATCCGAATCACTTGAGGGACGCAATCTTCCAAGGAGAGCTAGAGGTGGTTCCAACTCCATTCTTACCTATACTCGACGCAACACTAGTTCGACACAAGAACAAGATCCTATTGATGAGGAAGGGGAAGATGAAGATGAAGATTTCGATGATGAGGAGGAAGTGGAAGATGACTATGGTATACCACCCGAGGAAAATACTCAAGGAGGAGATGGAGAGGGGGATGGAGATGATTTCGAAATGGATGAATTTGATGCATGATTGTGTTTGTTTAGTTGATTTGACTATTTAATTATGTTTTTATTTGCTTATAGATGTTTGACTTTGGGTACTTGAACTTATTATCTATTAGTTTTTATTTGAACGGTGAAATTGAAGTATGTTTACCTATATATATTATATATTATAATTACTCTAAATAGGATATTGTCGACTATTTACGACCTTTTACGACTAGTCTGGCGACTTGTCGACTAGTCAATTCCACGGTAGTCATGCTCGATTTGTCGACTTAACAACCTTGTTGGTAGCAGTATTGTGGGGCCGGAGCTGTTATCCTGAGAACTAGTCTGGTGTAAGCTTGGAACCTCGGTATCAAAAAAAAATATATTGGATAATCGTAATTAGGTCAAAATTATAAGGTTATTGTTGGTCCCAAGAATGATGAAGACTATCCTCACTGTACCAACACGAGTCTTTTCTAGCGCGCTTTGTCCTCACTCACGCGCACCTGGGAAACTTCCCAGGGGGTCACCCATCCCATAACTACTCCAGGCCAAGCACGCTTAACTTTGGAGTTTCTGTGAGATGGCTACCAGAAAAGAAGATGCATCTTGTTGGTATGAGTAGTCCAAATCAATTCATTTAACCACTTTCTAGTGCAGATCTCACAGGTCGAATCGCAAGCCGCGCCTCGCGCATTTTTAAGCTCATGCAGGTAGGATGCTGGACCGAAGCCCAACAATCCCCCTCCCAGTATCTGCCAGCATTTCAGCCCCATAGTCTGGAAACCTCCGCGAACTAGATTTGATCACACAGCCCTCTAGCGGCTAGATTCATTCACACAGTCCTCCAACACTTGACAACCTCCACTGCACCAGCATCTCAGTTCCGGCCAAGTGGCAACATCTGCTGCATGCCCGCCTCTCAGTTCCAACACTCTGGCAGCCTCCACTGTAGGGTATTACTAAACACCGCCCAAAATTACTAGCCACCGCCCTATAAGATTACCTTTTTATCCATTTCAAGTCTTTCATTATTTCTAAACACCACACCACACCAAAATCTTTCAAGCTCAAGTTTTTCGAATATAACACACAATCAAATATATATCGTCAATATTATCGACAACTACGAAAATGGACGGGAATTCGCATCTGGAGGTAATTTTTCGTAGAAAATGTCGCAAGCGTCTGAATATTCCGCCTGTTCCATGGTACAGGCGTCCCCAGATTCCGCCTGGACCATGGTACAGCGTCCGTGCGACGCTCTGTCTAGGTCAAGGCGTCTAAACCGGACGCCGAACCATGGTCGGGCGTCCGATTCGACGCCTGTGCCATGGCAGCGTCCCGATTCAGACGCTCAGCCGTGGCCAGCGTCCAGCTGACGCCTCGACCATGGTCCAGCGCAATTTTGACGCCTTTGGACCCTTTTTTTTGCCTGATTTTAAATATTAGTAATAATATTATTGGTATTATTATTAACATTGTGTGAATTAAAAATTTCAGGTTATATTGGAAGAATTTGAAGGTGACGGCGTTGATTATAGTGGTTATTTCGTTAATGACGAAATATTCGCTAGTGATTGTGATGCGATTGCTTGGGCGAAAAAAATTGCTCTTCAAATTGGTTTCGAGTTGATCATTTCATCGTACAAGAATAAAGGAAAAACAAAGCTATTGAGATGTAACCGTGGTGAACGGTACAGAGGGGTATTAAGAGATTTGGATGTCGCTGTTCGAAAGGACACAAAGACGAAAGCATGCAAGTGTACATTTCTGATATAGTCCGAACAATTGCATGACTTGAGTGGTTGGATAATCGACCGATCTCTGGGAGTAAGGGTATGCACAATCACTCATTTATTGTTTATCCGGAGGGGCATCGTCAAATGAGTGGGATCGAGTAAATCGCCAAACAAGTTGTTCGTGAGATGAGTCTTTGCTCAAGCTGCCGTGTGCCATCTTGGCGGCCATTCGTAATAAATTTCCCGAGGACAAACCGACTAGACGACATATCTATAATTATAGAGACCACTTGAGGAAGCATGATTTTGAAGAAAGAGATGTCGTCGGTCAGTTTCACCATTTGTCATGACGAATAACTACGTACATTGGACGCAGCCGACCGGATACAAATCTTTGTTACCCACGTGTTCATGGCACATCCAACATCAATCAACTTAATCCGACCTACGGATGGTTCATTGGCATGGATTCCACCTACAAAACGAATAAGTACAAGATGCCATTTCTCGAGATAGTCGGGATGACTCCATGTAACAAGAACTTCCTAATCGCCTATGCAATTATGAAAGATGAGACCGAATCGAGCTACGCGTGGGTGTTACAGAAGTTGAAAATTTTGCTTGGGTTTGATGTTCATCCGACGGCTATTGTTACGGATCGCGAGTTGGGATTGATGCGTCCTATTGAAAAGATATTTCCAGAGAGTGCCCACTTACTTTGCACATGGCATATTAATAAGGATGTTGAAGACAAGGTCTACAGAATTTGTGGAAAAGATAAAGAAATGGGCCAAAGGTTTAAAAATGGGAAATGGAAGAAAATCATGGAAGCGGCGACCGAAGAGGAATATGATCAAGCGGTGCAACTCATGAAGGATACATGGAGATGGAATCCTAAGGTGATATCATACGTTGAGGGTACATGGCTAAAATACAAGGAGATGTTCGTTGTTGCGTGGACGAATAAAGTGCTTCATTTTGGAAACACAACCACTTGTAGAGTTGAGAGTGCACATGCCGAGTTAAAGCAATGGTTTAATTCTTCCACCGGAGCCCTCGATACCGTCTGGACTAAAGTGAACCAGGAGATTGAATCACAACTTACGCAGATCAGATACACACTTGAACAGTCTAGGTGTCGTACAGGCGTGGTGTATTCTGGTTTTCCATTCAACTACTTGCGCTGTCGTGTTTCCCATTATTATGCGACATTCTTGTCGAATGAATTGACACGTATGAGAGAATTAAGTGATCAAGTGTACGATCGTTGCGGTTGTTCACTCCAAACCACCCATCAGATTCCTTGTGCGTGTGAGCTCAAGAGACATATGGAATCGCGGACCCCATGCAGTGTTAGTCGTCTTCACATATTTTGGCAAACACTTATTATTAGTGATGGGATAACCCAGTCCCACTGATCCGACTCACTAAAGAGGGTGACATAACTGAGCGCCACTGACTCAAGCTCTGACAAGCAGCAGTCCTGGTGTGACACTTCAGCAAACCTCTCATATCTCCAGTCCAGATACGCGCGGCGACATGCCCACCAAAACTCGGGATAACGCTGCCGTCGATAGGGCCACCAGGCATCTCCTCAGAAACCATCCAAGATGTCTCATCCTCCCCCCTACGCCGTTTACTACTGGTAGACCCAGAAGTAACAAACCTCCCCCCTCTCCCCTTCTGAACCCGGCACGAAAATGAAGAAGAATCATCACCGCCCTCCTGATCGTCGGCCTCATCGTGCGAATAATACTCGCTCGAATCCTCAGTACCAAAATCAGTATAAGGTACGTCCTCGAATCCCTACGCCCGCCTCCCGTTGTCTACGATCGGAAGCATCAACACCACGAGCTCGTGTGACGCGCTCCGTAACCCATCAACTCGTGACTAGCGGCATAGATTTGCGCTCCTCCTCTCATCTGCATATAGCAAACAATACAACTAATAACTAATAATCATAAAAACAATACACATTATTAATTATTAATTGAAAATTTTATTTTTTCCAAAAATATGGTCAAGGCGTCCGAACGGACGCTAGAACCACTGATACGGGCGTCCCGGACGCCATTTCGTGGTCGGGCGTCCGAGGCAGACGCTTATCCAGCGGCCAGGCGTCCGATTCGACGCTGTACCATGGTCTGACGTCCGCGTGGACGTTTGTACCATAAGCCGGGCGTCCGTGGACGCTGAGCCATGGATGCGGAATCGACGGACGCCAGGCATGGCCAGGCGTCATCGTCGGACGCCTGTAACAAAATAATCGCCGCGCCTCTGTCGTGCACTCCGGCACGGCGGCGCGGCCAATGAAACAGTAGACGGATGAAAAAATAAAATTACCGGCGCTTTTCCTTTTCCGGACATGGCGGCGGTGCGGCGGCGGACGGCGGCAGACGGCGGCTACGCGGCGGTAAGATGGCGGCGGACGGCGGCTTATCGGCGGTAGTGTTGTGGCGGTTCGGCTGCGTCGGATAAGTTGTTTAGAGAGAAAAGTGTTACTAAACTAGGATCCAAAATCTAATTAAACTGAATTAAGGGCAAAAAGGTAATCTTCTAGGGCGGTGGCTAGTAATTTTGGGCGGTGTTTAGTAATCCAGTTATTTTTATCCAAAATTATTATAATGTCTGCGTTCTTCACAAGCAGACATGATTTCCAAAAAAGCTACAAATTACGCATTTTATGAAAGCAAAATTCTGAGCTTTTAAAGAAAAAAGTTTTGTGTTTACAAACGCTGCTTTAATTGATAAAGCTGAGAAAACTGCTTGTAGACATTGAGAAAACGATGCTGAACGGGACATAGTGAATATTCCATATAGGATTTTGGGCATAATTTTGACAAAATAAATCTAAGTGATCAATTTATATGTCAAAAATGTGGATAAGTTGACATAGATATTGTGAAAGACACTGTTTCACTGGTAGGGTTGGTTTTAAAGAGAGTAGTTTTGTATTTACCTAATTGGATACGCCGTATCATTATACTTGGAAGAAATCCAAGACCTTTCCTGACTTTAAAGAATACGGCGTATTCCCATTTGAACATACGCCGTATATGAAACCTGGTCTACAGATGAAGAGATGAAGTCAACAGATTAATACGGTGTATTCAACCTTAGTGATACGCCGTATATGGAAGATTAGCCTTTGAAGAACAAGTCTGGAACAAGAATAATACGGCGTATTCATTCCCAGCAATACGCCGTCTGTTTTTAGATGATAAATCTGAGGAAACTGCTTTTAGACATTGGGAAAATGATGCCAAACAGGACATAGTGAATATTCCATATTAGGATTTTGTTGATTATTTTGGCCCTAAGGCCTAATATTATATCCATATTTATTTGGGCCAATTTTTTGTAGTGCTGGCCCAATACACTTGGTGGCCCACCAGGCACCAAATTAATCTCAGCCCTCCATTTTCGGGACTTAATCAGGGCCATTGGACCAGTCCCTATATAAGGGACATAACCTAGCCCTAAATCATTTTCGCCACCCCCCTCCTCTTTCCTTATCCTCTCGGTCTCTCGATATTCTCTCTCTCTCTAACTGTTTGCTCTCTCTCTCCCTCTCTCTCTCTCTCTCTTCTGTTTCCTATCTGAACTCGTCTCCTTCGCCCGATTCCTTAGTGAAATCGTTGATGATGGCTATATCCCCTTCGATGCCCCCATATATAAATAGGGGTTGGTATCCTAGGGTAAAGATCACGCTTGAAAACGAGTTTAAGAGAGAACTACGCAATACAATCTTTGTGATTCTTTATTTCTTTGTGAAATCGATAAGGAAGAGACAGTGATTCAGTGCGAGACCTGATTTTGTGGTATTGTGGTGTTATGGTGGGGCCGTCGTGTGTTGCTTGTTCCGGCCGACAGGTGTTTGGGGTGCTTGATCATTCGTGGATGGATTTCCGATCAGTGTTCTTTCTTGGGGGTTGATTCCAGTATATCTGAGCCGATACAATATATTCCCTTAAATCTCTTACTTTTCACTAATTATTTGTTAATCTGCTCTTGATTAGTTTACTGGGTCCATATATATATATATATATATATATATATATATTATATTCTGGCCCTTCGATTTTGATATTCTGGCCCTTAGTTTTTAAATATATCTTATTGCATCTGGGTTCGTTAGCTCACTGTGTTGTTATTTGTGGTGTGTCATATTAGTTCTAGAATTGAGTTGCTTGGCCGAAGTATTGCTGAAATTTTGACTGAGATAAATTCAATATGTTCGTTGCCCGGTTAATATTCTTTCATGTATTGTCTGAGTAATTAGTTGGCCTGTAATTCTTAAATTTTTTCCCGTGGAATATAATTTTGTAGTAGTTATATTCGTTAATTCGTATTGCATTATTGATCCTTGTTTATTTAAGTCTTGGATCGATACCCAACAGTGGTATCAGAGCCCGCTTTGTCGGGTATCGGGTCCACTGTCTTCTCGGTGATACGGAATAACCCAACCGGGTTTCCGTTAAGGTATATTGGCTTGATCCTTTGCCTTTTACATGCTGCATTATTACCATTGGCCGTGGCCCTGTCTTCGTGATTATTGTTTGTTATTGATTGTTGAGTTGTAATTGTTTTGCTTGCCGCGGTTTACCTGTTGTGTTGACTGTGTGAAATGATCCTTTAAGGACTCTCGTTTTCTCCTTTAATTAAAACCTTAAAGTCCAAAAGTACCAAATCTTGCGCTGCCAGGACCGTAAGTGTCCCTAGGATCTTTGTCAAGAGCTTGCGGACCATGGTTTTAGTTTATACGGGTTTTAATCTCAAAATCAAAATAAAGTCCCTCAAGTTGATCCTAGCTAGTATATTTTATTTGTTTTGCTTGTTAGGTGCTATTTCTCTAAATCTTTGTGATTTACGACTACTGTGTTATAATGGGTACTATGTCGGCTTTCAACATTGCTTCTTTTGAAGGTAAAGGCTATTTTCAAATTTGGCAACAGAAAATGAAAGGAATTCTTATTCAACAAAAAGTTTTTAAAGCAATTGATCAATCATTTGCTGCCAATATTTCTATCGATAAAAGGGTTGAGGCAGATGAATTTGCGTATTTGTCTATCATATTAAACTTGTCTGATTATGTTATATGGAAAATTGGTAAACATGATAATGCTAAGGTACTTTGGGAAAAACTAAAAGATATTTACACTGAAACTTTCCTGCCTAACAAACTATTTTTACTTAAAAAATCTTTCCGGTACAAACTTGATATTTCAAAAGACATAAACGATAACCTGGATACTTTTACAAAACTAATCCATGATATCAAACAGACGGGTGATAAAAATATTGATGAATACACCCTCATTGTTCTCTTAAATGCCATCCCTAATTCATATAGTGATGTTAAATCTACGATTAAGTACGGCAGAGATCAGGTGACCCTTGATACGATTATAAATGGTTTGAAAAGTAAAGGATTGGATTTAAAGAACGATAAGGGGAATAAAACTCTTGGCGATGTTAACTTTGTGAGGGGTAACTTTGAAAAACTTAGCGAGCCCACACATAGTGTTCCTTTTGAAAAACAAGTCAGATGCCTTTGGTAATTTTGAAAAACAAGTCAGATGCCTTTGATAAGTTTAAAAACTGGAAAACTTTGATTGAGAATCAAACTGGAAAGAAAATAAAGATATTAAGGACCGATAATGGTCTTGAGTTCTGTAATCAACTGTTTAATGATCTATGTGCTCAATCTAGTATTCAGAGGCATAAGACTGTTCCCTATTCGCCCCAAAAGAATGGGGTTGCTGAACGAATGAATAGAACGTTGCTAGAAAGGGTCAGAAGCATGCTTGCTATGTCAGGCCTGTGAAAAAGGTTATGGAGTGAGGCTTTATTAACCACTGCATATTTAATTAATAGATCTCCTTCTGTGCCATTGAATGGTAATTATCCAGAGTCTGTGTGGTCCGGTCAATCTATTGATTTCTCAAATCTTCGTGTATTTGGTTGCTATGCTTATGTGCATCAAAGAAATGATAAGCTCGAGCCTCGTTCAGTGAGATGTGTGTTCTTGGGGTACCCGAAAGGGGTGAAAGGCTATAGGGTTTAGCTAAAAGGTCAACCTGGCTTTAGAACTCTTATAAGTCTGTGATATCTTTTTTAACGAAAATGAATTTCCCTGCCTTTTACCAAACCCGAAAATCCCCCTACTCCAAACGGGTGGAGCTGCGCATTTCTTTAAATAATACTGATAATGTGCAAACTGAAACCGGTCTTGATAATCATGATGATGCTAATGTGCATGATGAAAATGAGGAGATACCAGAAGAAGACCTCCATAATTATCAACTTACTAGGGATAGACCTAGGCGAGATGTTAGACGATCATCTCACTTGAATGTCTTTCATATGACTTCGTATGCTTTCAATATGTTTGAAACAGTTGATAATTGTGAACCCAAATCATACGATGAAGCTTTAAAATCTGAGAATTCAGAACAGTGGCTTATCACAATGAATGAAGAAGTGACTTAATTGCACACAAATGAAACTTTGACTCTTGTGCCAAAACCCGCCAACTGTTATGTCGTCGACTGTAAATTTCTTTTTAAAGTAAAGAATGAAAATGACTGGTCAGATTCAAAGCTAGACTTGTTGCTAAGGGTTTCACTCAGAAAGAAGGTATCGATTATACTGAAATCTTTGCTCCTGTAGTTAAATTCACCATTGTGCGAATAATGTTTGCTCTAGTTGCACAATTTGATTGGGAATTAAAACAGTTAGATGTTAGAACTGCTTTCCTGCATGGTGAACTTGAAGAAAAGGTTTTTATGAGACAGTCGGAAAGCTTTGTTGATTCTAAGCACCCTAATCATGTTTGTCTGTTTAATAAATCACTTTATGGTTTAAAACAATCCCTTAAACAATGGAATAAACACTTCGATGAATACATGCTATCTCTTAAATTTACTAGGAGTAATTATAATCATTGTGTGTATTTTAAAATTGATTCCAAAATTCTTGTTTTCTTTCTCATCTATGTTGATGACATGCTCTTGGTGAGTCCTTCTCTGAAAATTGTGGATTGTGTCATTAAATACTTGAGCGCTAAATTTGACATCTTTTGGCATCCCCGAGATACTTGTTAGTTCACTTCAATTGAGAAGTCGGGTTTTCAAGTACAAGTATTTGTGGAATTCTACAAGTCTTAGAAAGAACTTAGAGAATTTGAGAAAAAAACACTCAAGGTGATATCAATATATTTAATCAAGTTGTGTCCTTACAAATGACCAAAGATGGCTATTTATAGCCAAAATCCTACTACAATAATAATATAAAAATAAAAAGAAAATTTCCAACTAACTTCCTATGAAGACTAAGATAAAATAAAATAAAGTAAAAATCAGCCAAAGGACAAATCAAAGAGAATCAAGACCAAATAAATGTGAAGATTTGATCACAAAGTGGTCAAAGATTGGTGTAGGAAGCTTCTACTTTGGTGGAATAAAGTGCTGAATATTTGCATGGATTGTACCGACCGATAGAAGCTGATTTGGACCTTCGACCATAAAACAAGAATTGTAGATTTTTCTCTATCTTTCCGTGGCCACTTGAATCACCTTAATCGGACTTCGGTTAATCAGACTTCGGACGAGAAAGTTATGACCAAAATACCAAAACTGGTACGTACTCTTCTTACGCGCGGAAATTATTAGTTTGTCCGATTTTCGTCCGCCTTTTGCCTTTTACTCATGACCTTGAGACTTGATTATTTTGGACTTTATTTTCGACACAAATACAACTCAAAAAAAAAAATACAAAACAAATAAACGTACAGCTCGATAAATAAAATACATACGACTCGATTAAATTGAACAATCACACGGCTCAAGTTACAATACTAGAGCTTTATTAAAAAAAGGCATAAAATCCTAAAGTACTTGTATGAGAGAAACTAAATAACTTGATTCACTCTCATTACCCTTCGACCCATTATTCACATGGTGTACTATCAATCCGTTTAGGGTTGTTTTGAATCGTTTGATCCGACCTCTTGTCATAGGTCCAATAGTCATTTGAATCGGGTCCGTTTGGACTGTTTCGATCATGTTGGACTGGTCCACGTCATTCCCCTCCTCTTGAAAAGGATTTGTCCTCAAATCGTCATCTGCATCAAACGGACTTAAATCAGAGACATTAAAAGTAGCACTTATATTATGTTTACCTTCGAGGTCCAATTTATATGCATTGTCGTTTATCTTCTCAATGACTCGAAAAGGTCCATCCCCTCGTGGTAGTAGCTTTGACGATCTTTGTTGGGGAAATCTTTCTTTCCGAAAATGAACCCATACCAAATCACCGGGTTCAAACAAATTCTTTTTCGGCCTTTATTTGCTTGCTTTATGTATTGCTCATTTTTTTCGATGTTGCGCCTCACATTTTCATGCAATTCTCTTACATACTCGGCCTTCTTTTTACCATCTAGGTTAATCAACTCAGAAATAGGTAAAGGAGTTAAATCCAATGGAGTCAAAGGATTTAAACCATATACATTCTCAAAAGGTGAATATTGTGTAGTAGAATGAACGGCTCGATTGTAAGCAAATTCAACGTGTGGTAAAGTATCTTTCCAAGTTTTGATATTTTTAGAAATAACGGCTCTCAACAGTGTGGATAAAGCGCGATTAACAACCTCGGTTTGCTCATCCGTTTTTGGATGACAAGTAGTAGAAAATAATAGCTTTGTCCCTAACTTTCCCCACAAAGTTTTCCAAAAAGTAACTCAAAAACTTGGTATCTCGATCGGACACGATTGTTTTAGGCATGCCATGTAGCCTCACAATTTCTTGGAAAAACAAATTTGCAACGTGTGAGGCGTCATCGGTTTTGTGGCACGGAATGAAATGTGCCATTTTTGAAAACCTATCAACAACAACAAAAATAGAATCTCTTCCATTTTTTGTTCTAGGTAGGCTTAGCACAAAATCCATTTAAATATCAATCCATGATGCATTAGGAATTGGAAGTGGGGTGTATAGTCCATGGACCTTTAGTTTAGATTTTGCTTGTTTACAAGTAACGCATCTTTCACATATTTTCTCGACATCTTTTTTCATGCTTGGCCAAAAAAAATGTTCAATCAAGGTAGACAAAGTTTTAGCAACTCCAAAATGTCCCATCAATCCTCCACCGTGACTTTCTTTGAAAAGTAAAATTCGTAGTGAACACTTTGGCATACATAAATGGTTTTCTCGAAATAAGAAACCATCCACTTGATAGAAATTTTCATGTCCATGTTTGACACACAAAGAATATATTTTAAAAAAATCTTCGTCGTTAGGATATAATTCTTTTATGTGTTCAAAACCAAACATTTTTGTCCTCTGTAGGTCACAATTCGTCAGGAATAAGTCTAGAGGGGGTGAATAGACTTATTGAAGCTCTTTTCTTGAAAGTCAGGTGAGTTTCTCAGTTGTGATAAGTACAGATGACTTGAATTCGTCTGCAGACAAGTAATGCGGAAGACACAGCTGATGACGTATGCAGGTAAGTAATGATAACTGCAGATAGCTTATCTAATGGAACAGTAAATATGAATGCAGCAGTTAAGTATGATGTTCAAAGCAGTAAAACACGCAGGCAATTATAGTGGTCTCAGAGGTGAGGTAATCCTCTACTAATCCACTTTTCTCCAAACCAGTTGGAGATGAATTCACTATAACTCTCAACCAGTGATAAACGTTACAATGATTCACACAGTTACAACAGCTTCCAACCAGTGGAATCCCGTGGCCGTTGCAACTCCCTTTGGCTGTCTTGCACCTCTTGATCGACGATCTTTAGATTCCTTTACAACCTTACTTTCAAGAACCTCATTCAAGAAAGCAACCCCATACTCAAACTTTAAAGACTAGAGTGTTTGTATTTCTCCAATAAAGAGCTTCTTCGAATATGATCTTTTAAGCTTACTCTTTCACGATGCTATTATTTGCTTTTGATAGCTTGATTGCCTTTGAATTCTTTGTTCGCTTGAAGGTATTATTTGCATCGTACTTAGCTCAATTCATATCTTCAGATATTTATAGTACGGCCATTTGAGCTTTTCTTCATAGCCGTTGCACTTCTGAAACAAATCCGTCCGTTGGAGAGTAGACTTCTTTGTTTATCTTATCAATCCGTTGCAAGACTGAATTCCCTTTTTAATTCCGACCGTTGTGAAGACTTTCTTGTTGTAGCGCCAAATTTATGGATTTGAATAATCTTTCTTGTAATAGCGACGTATTTGAATAATCATAAAGTCTTCAGAACGCAAATCTCGATGAATATTTAATTTCTAGCTTTCCGAGAATCTTTCGGCTTGTCTCTCTACGTCCGCATGTGATTTTCCGTGATTGTTGACTTTTCAACACTTGCTAACATGGACTGAGTTACTTGGCTGATAACTTATCTGATCTCTCTTGGTCAAACTGTCTGATGTGCAGTCAACCCTCTCTGACGTATGACTTCTATGATATAACTTCTCTGAGATGAAGTTCTCTGTCCTGAAGAATCTTCTCTGATTTGACGATCTATCTGAAGTCTTCTGACCTGATGAATGTTATCTGATCTGGTGGTCAAACTTCAGTTGACTAGCTCTCGTCTGATAACTTGACTGCAGATTGGTCAAACTTCTCTGATATTCCTATTGACCAATACTTGTCTGATATAGCACTTTCTTCAGAACTTGACTGCAGCTTAGTTTGGTCAAACCTCTCTGATGGATTTGCGTTGACCAAGACTTCTCTGAAAATTGAACTTGCCCGATGACTTCTCTGATAAGGGCAGTTCTATATTTAGACGATTTCTACTGATCAACATTTTGATTAAGACTTAGCCTAAATTTTACGGCCTATAGAAGATACTCATTTGGTTCTTCTTTACAAGTTGCCAAGTATTTAATAAACATACATTTGAAAAATTAATCAATACAGGGATGACATCATCAAAATCTAATAAGTATTCCTAACAAATTCTCCATATTTTGATGATGGCAAAACTTAAAGTATTTCAAATGTAAACAAGTCTGCACAAAGTAAAGTGCAAGACACAAGTAAAACTCAATCTTTTTGAGACAACTAGTGGTTGTCATTCAAATGACTGTTATAAAATTTTATTAATGATTACAATACAGTGCAGTTGAATAATCAAAATACAAGTAAGAAAAATTTACAAGTATTAGAAAATTACAATTAATTCCAAAATAAAAATTACAGGTAAAATACAAGTAATTTACAAAAATCTATCTTCCTCTTCCTCTTCCTCTTCTGACTTGCTGCTTGGCTAGAGGGAGAGACCTCAAAGGTTTTGCTCCAATTGGCCTTTTGGAGACTGGTGCTAATCCATACTTCCTCTTGATTATCATGGATGCAAATTCTTGCTCCTCGGCAAATGGGAAATTATTCTAAATGCACAGTGCCTTGATCTATTTCTGAAGAGACAGTTCATCCAGATCATTATTTATAAGGGTGGGGGCTTCTTCAGCTCTGAAATTAGGAATCCTGGGAAATGCATCAAATTTCTTAGCATATTTCTTCAGAACTGCCCAGAGTTTTGGCCAGGTTGAGGACATAGAATTTATGAACGTCTGCTGTGGGGAGCAATCTTTATCCTGGAGAAATTCCCAGAGATAATATTTTCAAATGAATTGCTTCATTGCATCTCCCCATATTGGAGCAAACTCTGCAGGTAAGAATTCCTCAACAAACCAAAGTTCATTTCCTTTCCATTCCAATTTCTCTGGTTCCTGCCTGGTCCTCCTCCTCTTGGCTGCAGGTTGATCATCAGATGGTGCAGCTACCTCCTTTCTCTTGAGGTGAGAAGTTCCAGCCTGTAGGAGAGGGAGGTCATGTCTTTTCTTTGTCCTGACTTCTTCTCTGACATCCTCCTCAGAATCTTCCCCCTGCCTGATATGATCTTTGCTTCGCTCTTCCCTCTTTTCTATCTCTTCCCCCTTTTTGCCAGCATCAATCAGAGTAGCTAGCTGCTGCTCCACCTTGGCCATAAAGTCAGACATGCCAAGAGGCATTCTGGAATTAGTTGGTGACGGGGAAGGGTCATTCTTCTTCAGCAAAGTGTCCATCTTCGAATTGAGGGACTGGAGATCAGGTTTCACTTCAGTTGCTAACAGTTTGGCAACTGTCTCCTCTACTATTCGTCTAATCAGGTCAGTCAGCTCATGTGAGATTGGAACTGCAGGTACTTCTTGTGGTGAATTTTCACCTGAGTCTTCAACTGCGGCTGGTCTCTTGGCAGTTGACCTGTCTGATTGCAGACTCCTGTCTGCTGGTTGCTGATCAGATGGGGTCTTGTCTGGGGTCCTCGGTCTGTCATCTCCATCTGTCTGATGTGAGCTGTAAGCTTGATCAGGTTCTCCATGCTCATCAGCATCATCATCTTCTTTCCTCTCTTTCTCCTTCTCTTCTGCTTCTTCTTCTTCGACTTCTTTTTCTCCCTCTTCATCTTCTTCGACTACCTCTGTTTTCTCTTTTTCGACTTCTACCTCTTGCTCTTCTTCAACTTCTTAAACTCCTTCTCTTTCTTTTTCTTCAACTCTTTTTTCAGACTCCTCCTTTTTAACTTCTTCAATTCTTATTCCTTTTCGTTTTTCTCCTTCTCTCTCTCCATCGTTTTCAACTCCCCTTCCTCTCTAGCTAAACTACCCTCCATAATAAATAGGACGAATTGGTCCATATTATCTTTAAAACTGGACATGAACCAGTTCTCCTGGAGCATTAAAATAATGTCAGTCTCACGACAGAAGCACATGAGAAGTTGCTCCATAGCCTGGGGATATTCCCAGGTACTCTTCTCAACAGATTTTTGCAGTTGAGTGAAGGGAAGTGATTTCAAGTTCTTCCATTCCTCATAAATATTGACAAACGAAACATTTAAAGATTGTTGCTTTACCCGCTTGAGTTGTTCGGTTGTCGGATTCAAAGGATTATTCTCCAAAAGGTTGAGAGAATATCCTGCTTCATGAATTTCGATGGTCCATTCTGTCTCTTCCTCCTCAGTCATGCTAGGAAGGGTCAGAAGGGGGATCACTTCAGCCATTAGGTCGGTCTGGTCAGGCTGGTCCATGTCATGGGCAGGAGCAGGAGTGGTAATGATCTGCATCTGAGCTGCAGGTGCATGTGACTTGGTTGTCTGCTCTGCTTGGAATGCTTCTTCTTAAAAATCAAGACCTCTCTCCCTTTTGGGTGAGTGTTCTGAGGATGATATAACATGAACAACCTTCTCTGCAACAGGTAACTTTCGTTTGAATCTCATGGCTAGAGGGGTGTTGTTTGAGTCGGAATCATCTGCAGGTGATTCCTTCTCTGCAGGTGATTTCTTCTCTGCAGATGAGTTCTTCTCTGCAGGTAGGGTAGATGTGATCTCCTCTGTAGGTACGTCTTGAGCTGTCTGGTCTGCAGCATCAGAGTGGACTTCATCTGAGTCCACAGGCGCACTGTAAGGAGTAGGTCCACTAGACATTTCCTTCAACAACTGGGCTGCTTTCCTTTCGACGCCCAACTTCCTCAATGTCTCTTGGTCCAAATGACCAAGTCTTTTGTTCCCATGGAATAGGTCTGCATTACCCTTCGCCTTTCCTAGGAACTCCAAGATCCAACTGATCTGGGTTCTGTACGCAAGCTTTGTTTTGAATTTCCTTTCTCCTTCAATCCAACTGACCTTGTTGACTTCTCGGACTAACTGCCTGTAGATATAATCAGGCTAGTTAATCCTCTGATGTTGGATAAGGGCTCCCAGCACCATAAAATTAGCGGATGATAGCTGGTCGTTGCTGCCTGCCATCCCTATTATGATTTTGTTGGTGATATCTAGGACGTATCTGTAGTCCTTCTTCAGATCTCCTCTCTTAGCCGTCAGTTTGACTTTTTTCGGCTGTTCAGGCTGTTTAATCTCGTACCATGTTTCCACTGAGCTCTGTTTGAGGGCTTCAATAGCAATGCCCCGGGCTTTCATCTTGAACACATCTGCAACAGTTTGGGGAGTAATCGTAACTTCTTCCCCAAAAATCGAACTAGTGATTCCGTCTTCCGTGACTTCAGCTTCTTTGAAGAAACATATAACCGCTTCCTTGTAAAGGAGTTTGGGGTTAATACCTAGAAATGGATAAATCCCATTCTTCTTCATCATCCTGATGATATAGTGCATCTCGGTCGACGCCAGATTTGCCTCCAATAGACCTTCAAAATCGACCACGACGCTGAAGATGATCTGGTCCTTCATGAGTTTGAGGTTGACGCCTTCGAAGTATTGAGTTGCCTCAATTTTTGCGAAGAAATTAAGTTTTTCGATTTAGTGCAGTGAATATTCAAGTATTGTTCTTGCTTTAGGAGTGTAGGGTTTTTCAAACTTGAAGACGGTAAAGTTTTGTGAAAGTGATTTCGCCGTCTTAAATAGCCATTTGAAACGACGTTTTGAATTTAATAATAATTTAAGTTAATCGGCGGTCCAGTTTTTGAGAATTAAAAAAAATGACGGTTGAATTTTTAATTGGACATAGTGGCGGTCGTCTGAACGTGTATTTGGACACGTGTAAACAAATAATAATATAATATTCATAATCGGTCAAGGATAGAGAAACTTAGCTGGTTTACCGTTTGACTTCTTGTCTGCTCTGCATCAGGTGAGTTGTATCGCCTGTGGTTGAGATCAGCTAGGTTTCTTCGTCTATCCTTTGGCTTCTCGTCTGATCTGATTAGGCGGGTTACTTGTCTGTTCTGATCAGGTAGATCCTCCTTGACTGCATCAGGTAGCTCTTCCTTATCTGTATCAGGTAGCTTTTTCATCTGTACTAGATTCCCAATCTAGTAGTCCAAGTTCTGTGCTTAGCTCCAAAAACCTTTCTTTTGGTAAAGGTTTTGTGAATATGTCAGCAATTTGGAACTCCGTGCTGACTCTTTCCATTCTAACTCTTTTATTTAGCACATGGTCTCTGATGAAATGATGTTTAACATCAATGTGCTTTGTCCTTGAGTGCAATACTGGATTGTTGGTTATTGCAAATACACTGTTGTTGTCACACCATATTGGAACTTCATTTGCAGTGATGTTGTAGTCCCTTAGCTGTTGTCTGATCCAAAGAATTTGTACACAACAGCTGCCTGCAGCTAGGTATTCTGACTCAGTTATGGATATTGAGTTGGATACCTGCTTTTTACTGAACTATGATATAAGTCTGGTTCCAAGGAATTGGCACGTTCCACTGGTGCTTTTCCTGTGAATCTTACATCCTGCAAAGTCTGCATCTGAGTATCCGGATAGTTCAAAGTTATTATTCTTGGGATACCATAGACCAACGTTGATTGTGGACTTAAGGTATCGGATTATCCTCTTAGCTGCTACCTGGTGAGACTGCTTTGGCTTGGATTGGAATCTTGCACATACTCCTACTGCATAAGATATATCTGGTCTGCTTGCAGTTAAGTAAAGGAGTGATCCAATAAGTCCTCTGTAGTGGGTTGGATCCACTGAAATGCCTCATTTATCTGCATCTAGGTGTAGGCTTGTGCTCATTGGAGTTCTTATGATTTGGCTGAGTCCAATCCAAATCTCTTGATTAGATCCCTTATGTATTTAGCTTGATTGATGAAAATTCCTTTATTAACTTGCTTGACTTGCAAACCAAGAAAGAAATTAAGCTTTCCCATCATACCCATCTCAAATTCTCCTTGCATGAGATTTGAGAACTTCTCGCATAGCTCCGGGTTGGTTGATCCAAAGATGATATCATCCACATATATTTAAACTAATAATATGTGGTCTTCATGTTCCACTCTGAACAAGGTCTTGTCAACCTTTCCTTTGCTGAAACCATTGTTCTCCAGAAACACAGATAATGTTTCATACCATGCTCTTGGTGCTTGCTTGAGTCCATATAGAGCTTTTAGAAGCTTGTAAACTTTGTCTCATTTGACAAATCCATGGGGTTGCTCTACATAGACTTCTTCTTCTAGAATTCCATTGAGGAAGGCACTTTTCACTTCCATTTGGTAGACTTCAAAATCCTTGTATGCTGCATATGATAGAAATAGTTTGATAGCTTCAAGTCTTGCAACAGGTGCATATGTTTCATCAAAATCTATTCCTTCACATTGTGGATATTCTTTAGCAACTAATCTGGCTTTATTCCTAACAACAGCTCCATCTTCATCACATTTGTTTTTGTACACCCATTTGGTACCAATTACTTTCTTGTGATCTGGTCTGTCTGTTAGTTCCCATACATTGTTTCTCTCCATCTGGTTCAGCTCTTCTTTCATTGCAATGATCCATGAGTAGTCCTCCAGTGCTTGATCTGTTGTCTTGGGTTCCATCTGAGACATGAAACATGAGAACATTGCCATTTCTGCAGGTTCTGTGGATTACCTGGTCTTGACTCCATCAGTTAGGTTTCCAATGATCTGTTGAATGGGATGATCTCAGAGCCATTTGGGGATATCTTCTTCAGGGTTTGTTCCCCATGTTGAGTTGCTTTGGTGAACTTTTTATCTCTCTACATTAGCTAGGTTTTGGCCTTCTTGATCTACAACTCGATCAGCTACGGTCTTGTCATCTGCAGGTGGGGATCCTGTCTGATCTACAGATGGGTCTTTATCAGCTACAGATGGGTCTTCATCAGATCGGGTAGGTTTTGGGATCCTATCTGATCTGCAGTTGGGTCTTCAGGATGATCTGCAGGTGAGTCCATCATTCATGTGTCATGAATGATGACTTATTCTAGGGTGGCGGATTTGAGCTTATTCTCAATTAACTCCACCTTTTTCCTGTACTCAACAGTAGATTCATCAAACACAACATGAGGTGTTTCTTCCACAACTAAGGTTCTTTTGTTAAATACTCTGTATGCCTTACTTATTTGTGAGTATCCCATAAAAAGACCATCATCTGTTTTAGAATCAAAGGCATTCAGTTGGGTTTTACCATTGTTGTGTATGAAACATTTACAACCAAATATATGAAAGTATGCAACAGTTGGTGTTCTGCCATTCCAAACCTCATAGGGAGTTTTGCCATGTCTCCCTACAATCATACTCCTGTTCTGAGTGTGGCATGCTGTGTTGACAGCTTCAGCCCAGAACCTCTTTGGCAAGTCAGCTTCCGCAATCATGGACCTGGCAGCTTCCTTCAAGGTTTTGTTCCTTCTTTCAGCAACACCATTATGCTGTGGAGTCCTAGCTGCAGAGACCTCGTGCTGGATTCCACTTTGATCACTGTACTCGGTGATTGCTATGTTGAGAAATTCTCCTCCTCTATCTGATCTGATCTTGATGATTGAGAGGGATTTCTCATTCTGAATCTTTCTCAGCAGCTCAGGTAACTTAGATAGTGTTTCACTCTTTTTATAGAGAAAAACAACCCATGTGAATCTTGAGTAGTCATCTACTACTACTAGAGCATGCTTCCTTCTGTAACACCCCTGAGATATTTGGGTAATATTACAGCGCCGTGGTCCCCTGTCTGGGACCCACTAGGCTAATTTTTATCACGTGACACATCCCGTTTCACAATATCCACTTAGGGAATAATGAATCTGATACAGACAAGGAGATTCAAACCAATAACATCCAAGAACACGAGGAATTACAAGAAAGTTATACATCAACTGAAAAAGGACTTTCCTAAAGTACTCGAGTACCATTTATTATTACAAGGATGAAACGGACCAAAGAAAATAGTGCTCAAAACAAAGGGAACACGACTATCCACAGTATCATGCTTCGCCATCATCATCGTACCGTCCCGGTGCTCGCTCGTAAGGATCCTTAGAACCTGAAAAACACAAAAGGAGTTTTCCCCACACGAGAGGGGTTAGGGCAAGTATTACAAGTGAAACATCACATCTTACACATAAAAGCATATGCACCAATTCAAATCCATGATAATGATTTTCCGGAAAATGCAATTATCCAAACATATCTCAATAATGACAATATCTCCTGATTAACTGTGGACTTGACAATGTGCGAATCCCTCCTCGACCCCATCGGGTCATCTCGGAGTGGCTAACCCAAATATTCGCGGAACCATCATAAGCGGAACCCTCATCGGCCCCGTCAGGCCCTCTCGGAGTGAACGAAAATCACTCTCACACTCATATGCATTACTTTCCACATTTAAGAATATAACTTTCACAAGAATCACTTGCCTGGAATGAGAGAAAAGGGTACAAACGACAAAGTACCAAGATTGAAGGATTCGACAACTCCGAACCTAGACAATTTTGTAATCAACCATCAATAATCTATCAGTAGGAAAATAAGTTGGAATCCACCCGAAAATATTACCCACGATACATGCATTCTGGTAATAAAACTCCTAGATGGTGAATCACACTCAACCATCCCAAATACTCAACAACTCAGGAAATATACCAATAAATCCGTAGGAAAACATGTATCTAAGGTAGATAATCCATACTCCACATATCCCAATACAATAGCAAGCTAACTCGAAGAGATCGGAAGGAAAACCCCCCAAATCCCGAAATTCTAGGGTTATGAAAAGTTTACCTTGATTTGGAGCAGTGGAGAGGATTAAATGTTGAATAATCCGACCTAGAAGCTTAGAGGTGTTGCTAGATGATTGCAGCTCGAAGAAATCTTCACAAATCGCCCGAAATCGCCCAAAGAAAGAGGAGAATGGAAAAAATGACAAATTGAGACTGAAATGTCCTATTTATTCGCTAGCATCTGAGAATAGCGCGCGCTAACGGGTTCATCGGGTAGTCCAGTGAACTCTGCCAGCATCGTTAGCATGTGCTACATATGTTGTTGCATGCGCTAACGCCTTACCCATAGCGTGCGCTACCTGGTAGTTGGTGCCCAGAAATTGGAGTCCAGAACATACTGTCCTCTGCCCTACTCGCCTTAGCGCGCGTTACTCCAATATCTTAGCGTGCACTACTAATACAGTTAGCGTGCGCTACCATCACACATAGTGTGCGCTACGAATTCTCTATTTCAGTCCAGTACCTACTGGACTGTCTGCCTCAAATACACTAGTAGCGTGCGCTAATGCTGACCGATAGCGTGCGCTACCAGTACTTAATTAGCGCGCGCTATAAAGGGCACGTAGCGTGCGCTACCCCTCATACGCAGGTGGTCTAATCGCATCAAGGATCCAAAACATTAACGATCCGAACAAGAAAGGATATATTCCAATTGATATGAACTCCAAGATCAACATCAACTTACTAAACACTTACAACGAGTGTCAAAATTACAGAAGCACCAGAGTATAAAATTTACAGAAAGTACGGGTATTACATCCTCCCCCTCTAAAAGGAAGTTTCGTCCCGAAACTTAAGAAATGAATAACTCTGGGCATCTAGCGCGTATGTTCTCTACGGTTTACCACGTCGATTCCTCAACTCTGTGCCTCGACCACTGAACTTTAACCAATGGAATGGTTTTGTGCTGGAGTTATTTCACACGATGCTCTAGTACTTTCACTGGTTTCTCTTCAAACGTGACATTATCTGCAATCTCAATATCCCCGTAATCAATGATATGACTCGGGTCGGGAACATATATTCTCAGTTGGGAAACGTGAAACACATTATGAACGTGGCTAATGGCTGGAGGTAACGCCAACCGATAGGCCAACTCACCAACTCTGTCGAGAATCTCAAATGGTCCAATATACCTCGGGCTAAGCTTGCCCTTCTTCCCGAACCTGTAGACACCTCTTGTCGGTGATACCTTGAGTAGGACATGATCTCCCACATCAAATTCCAAGGGCCGACGACGAATGTCAACGTAGGATTTTTGTCGACTCTGTGCAGTCAACAATCGTTCTCGGATAATATAAATCTTCTCTTTGGTTTCCATCAACATATCGGGCTCCTTCCCGACTAAATCTTAAGCTTCGTCCCAACAAAGTGGGGATCTACACCGCCTACCATACAATGCCTCAAAAGGTGCCATTTTGATCGATGCATGCCAACTGTTATTGTAAGTGAACTCGATCAACGGCAGGTGTATTTCCCAATCGCTACTCCAGTCCAGGGAACACGCCCTCAGCATATCTTCCAATGTATGGATCGTCCGCTCAATCTGACTGTCAGACTGCGGATGGAAAGAAGTACTCAACCTCAACTCGGTGCCTAAAGACTGATGGACCGACCTCTAAAAATGCGACACGAAACGACCATCTCGATCAGAAACAATAGACTTTGGCGTACCGTGTAATCTCACGATCTCCGATATAATAACGCGGGATAATCGCTCCGGTCCCCATGTATCCTTAATGCCAAGAAAATGTGCCGACTTAGTCAATCGGTCAACAATAACCCAAATCATATTCATCCCCGTCTTAGTCCTCGGCATCCCGGTGATGAAGTCCATGGTAATATCTTCCCACTTCCATTCGGGAATAGGGAGAGGCTCCAACAGCCCGATCGGCCGTTGATGTTCAATTTTAACTTGTTGACATGTCAAACACCTTGATACAAACTCGGTGACATCTCTCTTCATGTTATTCCACCAAAAATTTCTCTTAAGATCTTTGTACATCTTACTCGTCCTTCGAGTAAGGTGTAGCATGGGCTTCTCGGAGTATTCTCTGCCTCAACTCCGAGTCATTCGGAACACAAAGCCTACCTTGAAATCTCAGAATGCTATCCTCGTGGATCATAAAACCAGGGGCTTTCCCTTTTTCCACATCCACCTTCAGTTGGACAAACATTGAGTCATTCCCCTATTTCTCCCTGATGTCATCGATCAAGAACGGAATAATCTCAAGAGTACACATTTGACCCTGAACTCGTTGGATCCATAATTCGGCTCCCTGCTCAATAAACTCCCGTCTGATCTTCACTTGAGGTGTAAGGACCTCAAGCATTTGAAGAGATACCGATTTCCGGCTCAACACGTCGGCTACAACGTTGGCCTTTCCCGGATGGTAAATGATCTCCAAGTCATAATCCTTTATCAACTCCAACCAACGACGTTGTCACATATTCAGTTCCTTCTGACTAAAAATGTACTTTAGACTCTTGTGGTCGGTATAAATTCGACATGAAGAACCGTACAAATAGTGACGCCAGCTTTTCAATGCAAACACTACGGTAGCTAACTCCAAATCATGGGTAGGATAATTCAATTCATACGGTTTAAGTTGCCGTGAAGCATATGCGATAGTCTTATCATGCTGCAAGAGTACGCACCCAAGTCCTTGTCCTGATGCGTCACAATAAACCGAATACCCACCGATTCCCTAGGGCAGGGTTAAAACCGGCGCAGTAGTCAGACGCTCTTTCAGCTCTTCAAAACTCCGTTGTCTCTCTTCATTCCATTCGAACTTTTCGGACTTATGAAGTAATCGAGTAAGTGGTCGAGCAAGTTTATAGAACCCCTCGACGAACCTTCGATAATACCCAGCCAGACCCAAAAAGCTATGAACTTCCTTCACGTTCTTAGGCGGTGCCCAATCTAGTACCGCCCAATCTTCTGGGGATCTACTTGGACCCCTTCTGCTGAAATCACATGCCCGAGGAACATGACTTCCCTTAACCAAAATTCACACTTAGAAAACTTCGCATAGAGATGTTGAGTCCTCAAAATTTCCAACACTAATCGCAAATGCCGAGCGTGTTCCTCGTCATCACGAGAATAGACCAGAATATCGTCGATGAAAACGACTACACAGTTATCGAGATGCTCAATAAAGATCTTATTCATCAGCTGAATAAATATCGCCGGTGCGTTGGTTAACCCAAAAGGCATAACCACAAACTCATAATGCCCGTACCTTGTACGAAAAGCGGTTTTAGGAATGTCGGATTCCTTTATGCGAAGTTGATAATAATTGGACCTCAAGTCAATTTTCGAGAACACTGCGGCTCCCTGCAGTTGATCAAACAAATCATCGATACGCGGCACAGGGTATTTATTCTTAATGGTCACTTTGTTCAGCTCCCGATAATCGATACACAAACGTAGTGAACCATCTTTCTTTCTTACGAACAAGACCGGTGCACCCAAAGGTGAAGCACTAGGTCTAATATACCCTTTATCCAACAACTCTCCCAGCTGTCTTTTCAACTCTTGCATTTCTGAAGGTGTCATACGGTACGGTGCCTTAGAGATCGGGGTTGCACTCGATTCTAAATAAATTGTAAATTCAACCTCCCGCTCCGGTGGTAGTCCCGGTAAATCATCTGGAAAAACATCCGGAAATTCATTTACCACAGGAATCGAGGGAAGTTAGACTTTCCCATCCTCTACTTTCACGGCATAACACCAATACCAAACACAACCTTCTCTAATAAGTTTTGTCGCCTTCAAGGCGCTAATTAAGAATTTCTGACACCCCCTCTTGTACCCCGTAAATGAATGCTTGGTACCGTCTTCGGCCAACATCGATATGACCTTCGTGTGATAATTTATTACCGCTCTGTGTTTATCAAGCCAGTCGTTGCCGATGATTAAATCTTCATCAATGATATCCACGACGATCAAATTCGAAAGCCACACTCTCTAAGCAATTAACACCGGACAATCTCTCACTTCTTCGCTCCCTACGATTCTATCCCCGCTGGGCAGTTTAACCACAAAAGACTCACAAGCAGTCAAACATTCAATATTTAATCAACGTACACAATCCAAAGAGATGAACGATTGAGAAGCACCGGAATCAAAAAGCACTCTACTGGATGAGATAAAACATTAACGATAGCTGTGGCTACGGTAGCCTCTGGATCTCCAGCTCTCCTCATCTCATAGACACGGGTTTACACCGATCCAGCACTGGGGGCTCCCCCTCCAACGGACTGACCTCAGCCTCTGCCCCGACCGTAACTCTGGGATGACTGACCCGCAGATAATTTCTTATTAACACTCGGTTCTCCAGGCGTAGGAACTGACGATTGAGTTCCAAATGTATTTTCTTCTTCCGTACAATACATAGCTTTATGGCCTTCCTGGCCGCAATTAAAACACTTCAAAGGAGGTAGACTACAATCACGATTAAGATGACCTTGTTGGCCATAATTAAAACATGTCACAACCCGCTTGGACACACTAGTACCAGATCTGAAATTCTGTTTACTTCTCGACGCACGGGAAGACCCTCTGACTGGATAACTCGCCGACTGAGATCCCCGTTGGTCGCCACCTCTACCGCTAGAAAACTTTCCAGTGGTCTTATTCTTCTTACTCTCACTTGCCATTTTGGTATTAGTGAAGGACATATCATATGCCAACGCTCTGTCCTGGTACTCCTTCAGGGTGGTGCAAACGAGTCCTGATATATAGTGTCGAACTTTTGGTTTCATCCGCATGTCAAAATGATGGATTTTATCTCTCTCTTCCTTCACTAGATTGAGATGACGATTGTATTCAACGATCGCCTAAGATACAGGGATATCCTGAGACTTAGCCTCGTAAAAGGCTCGAATCCTGGCCTCCTGAACAGGCCACGGGCAAAACTCGGCCTCCATCAATTCCTTAAACTCGGCCCATGAAACCACGCGATCCTGAGGTGCGACAGCTTGCCACCAACTAGCTGCATCCCTTGATAAAAAGTACTGAGCAACTGGCACCTTACGTGCCTATGGACAATTTACGGCCATGAAAACCTTATTCATCTAATTAATCCAATCTTCCAAGCCGATCGGATCATTTGCACCAATAAACTGGGGAGGACGCATACGGATAACATCTTGTAACCATTTCTCTGCCCCAGTATCAGCCACAGGAGGTGGTTGGTTGAGATGAACCACCCAGGTTAAAAGAGCCATTTGATTTGCCACTTGCTGCAGTATAGTGACGACGCCCACATTCGGTTGGCTCCCTGTGGAAGTTCCCAGATTGGCCGACGGCTCCTGATGACTACCGGTGCTAGGTTGAACCGAGTCCGACAAGCTAGGCATAGCTGAGCCTTCTACCGAGCTGAGGGACATGGCTGCTCCACCGGCTGCGCCACGCCCTCAGCCACGCCCTCAGCCACGACCACGGACGCGTCCACGTCCTCTACCAGTTGACATTCTAAAGAGAAAAAGGGAAGTTAACTTATAAGCATAACTCATAGCATTCCCATCTTGGATATGGATTTCTAATGTCCTACAATCGAATAACAATGAGGAAATAAAGAAGGTAAGGAAGATAGGGAACTTACGAGTACCGGTCGTACTAGATGACGGCAGCGCGATGATACTGTGCTCTCGGAATAGTACAACTAGACCCAACAAACCGACAGCCTAGGTATCCATAAACCTAAGCTCTGATACCAAATTCTGTAACACCCCCGAGATATTCGGGTAATATTACAGCGCCGTGGACCCTTGTCTGGGACCCACTAGGCTAATTTTTATCACGTGACACATTCCGTTTCACAACACTTAGGGAATAATGAATCCGATACAGACAAGGATATTCAAACCAATAACATGCAAGAACACGAGGAATTACAAGAAAGTTATACATCAACCGAAAAAGGACTTTCCTAAAGTACTCGAGTACCATTTATTATTACAAGAATGAAACGGACCAAAGAAAATAGTGCTCAAAACAAAGGGAACACGACTAGCCACAGTATCACGTCTCGCCATCATCATCGTACCGTCCCGGTGCTCGCTCGTAAGGATCCTTAGAACCTGAAAAACACAAAAGGAGTTTTCCCCACACGAGAGGGGTTAGGGCAAGTATTACAAGTGAAACGTCACATCTTACACATAAAAGCATATGCACCAATTCAAAGCCATGATAATTATTTTTCGGAAAATGCAATTATCCAAACATATCTCAATAATGACAATATCTCCTGATTAACTGTGGACTCGACAATGCGCGAATCCCTCCTCGACCTCGTCGAGTCATCTTGGAGTGGCTAACCCAAATGTTCGCGGAACCGTCATAAGTGGAACCCTCCTCGGCCCCATAAGTCCCTCTCGGAGTGAACGAAAATAACTCTCACACTCATATGCATTACTTTCCACATTTTAGAATATAAATTTCACAAGAATCACTTGGCTGGAATGAGAGAAAAGGGTACGAACGACAAATTACCAAGATTGAAGGATTCGACAATTCCGAACCTAGACAATTTCGTAATCAACCATTAATAATCTATCGGTAGAAAAATAAGTTGGAATCCACCCGAAAATACTACCCACGATACATGTATTCCGGTAATAAAACTCCTAGATGGTGAATCACACTCAACCATCCCAAATACTCAACAACTCCGGAAATATACCAATAAATCCATAGGAAAACATGTATCCAAAGTAGATAATCCATACTCCACATATCCCAATACAATAGCAAGCTAACTCGAAGAGATCGGAAGGAAAACCCCCAAATCCTGAAATTCTAGGGTTATGAAAAGTTTACCTTGATTTGGAGCGGTGGAGAGGATTAAATGTTGAATAATCCGAACTAGAAGCTTATAGGTGTTGCTAGATGATTGCAGCTCGAAGAACTCTTCACAAATCGCCCGAAATCTACCGAAATCGCCCAAGGAAGGAGGAGCATGGAGAAAATGATGAATTTGGACTGAAATGTCCTATTTATACTAAATGCATCTTAGCATGCGCTAGCATCTGAGAATAGCGCGCTCTAACGGGTTTACCGGGTAGTCCAGTAAACTCTGCCTGCATCGTTAGCGTGCGCTACGTATGTTGTAGCGTGCGCTAATGCCTTACCCTTAGCGTGCGCTAGCCGAGTGTTAGCGTGCGCTACCTGGTAGTTAGTGCCCAGAAATTGGAGTCCAGAACCTACTGTCCTCTACCCTGCTCGCCTTAGCGCGTATTACTCCGATATCTTAGCGTGCGCTACTAATACAGTTAGCATGCGCTGCCATCACACATAGCATGCGCTATGAATTATCTATTCCAGTCTAGTACCTACTGGACTGTCTGCCTTAAATACACTAGTAGCGTGCGTTAATGCTGACCGATAGCGTGCGCTATCAGTACTTAATTAGCGCGCGCGATAAAGGGCACGTAGCGTGCACTACCCCTCACACGCAGGTGGTCTAATCGCATCAAGGATCCAAAACAGCAACGATCCGAACAAGAAAGGATAGATTCCAATTTATGAACTCCAAGATCAACATCAACTTACTAAACACTTACAACGAGTGTCAAAATTACAGAAGCACCAGAGTAGAAAATTTACAAAAAGTACGGGTATTACACCTTCCACTCAATGTCCTTGGCTTGATGGGGCCAAAGAGATCCATATAAAGTAGATATAGAACTCTTGTGGTGAGAGTGGTAGGCTGGACTGGTTTGAATGATGCTCTGGTCTGTTTCCCTTTCTGGCATGCATCACAGAGAGCTTCTTTCTTGAATACTTCTTCAGGAAGTCCTCTGACCAGCTTTTGAGAGCTTATCTTGTTGATGGCTTTGAAGTTTAGATGACATAATCTTTTGTGCCATAGCCATCCATTTTCAGCAATTGTCTTAGATAGAAAACAGGTGTTTGGTGTGCCTGTGTTCCAATCTATCATGTAGACATCTCTTCTTCTGAATCCTTGTAGCTTCACTTCTACAGATAGGATATCAATCACCATGCATTTCCAAATGGTGAAGACTACTAGGTTCTTCTCATCACAGAATTGGCTTATGCTCAATAGGTTGTATTTGAGCCCTTTGACATAGTGAACTTTGGATATGGTTATATTTCCTCTATACAGCTCTCCGAATCCTTTTGTCTGACCTCTAAAGCTATCTTCAAAGGTTACATCTGGGTCTCTTTCTTTGATATAATTTGAGAGCACCTTCTTATTCCCTGTCATATGCCTTGAGCATCCAGAATCTACAAACCATTCTTCACCTCCCATAGTTGAATTTGAGGAGATGTGGTAGTAGTCCTTCCACCTTTTCTGCAATCAATAAAGCAGAGATTTAGGTACCCAAATCTGTGTGGGTCCTCGGGGGTTACTAGGCTTCCTGAAGAATTGATTCCTTCTTGTATTATGAAAATTATGTTTATTAACCCTATACGGTGTGTGCTGTGTAGGCCTATATCCTCGGTTAGGATTGTGTACTGGATATGCCTCATAAAATTTGTGGTGCGGGCCATTTCTAAATCTTGGCTGAGACCATTTGTTAAATCTTTGGGGTCTCCACACCTGTTCATTTTGAAAACTTGGATAACTTTGAGATTTCCATTTGCCTCTCCATTTTGAAATCGGTTTTTAGGGAGTCTTTGGTAATAGTTGGCATAGTGTCTTGGCTGCTGCTTTTGCCTTGGCCATTGCCTAGTCTCATGTCTAGGTGGCTGTCTTGTGAACCTTAGTTGCTGCCTAAACCTTTGACTTGGCTACTGCCTATTTTGAAATACGGGTTTATATGTAGGCTCAGCAGCCCGGACAAGTGTTTCTCCCTTGATAAAAGTAGTTTTTGAACTAAAGGGAGTGTTGGTCATATCCAATGCCTGATCTGGAATAAAGTGGCCTTTTGTTCATACACAACTCATCCAAGGTTATAGATGCCTTGAGGGATGTTATTTCCTTAGCTTGTGTATTACTTAGATATGTCAGTTTAGCAAACTCGGATTTAACATGAGCAAGAGCAACTGATTTCTCACTGTTTAAAATAGTTAACCTTTTGATCTCAGCTGTAGTATTATCAGTCGGGTTTTTCAGCTTGTCTTCAGCCTGTTTTTCATATTCAGATTTGATTTTTGTTAACTCTAGGCTGAGTTTTTCAAAGTTATTTTTTATCTGCCTATTCTCATCTTGCAGCTGTGTTTTCTCGGCTGTCACTGTCAAGTGTGCATATTTTAATTACTCAAAGTCTTTGAGGAGCTGATTGACAGATTCATGTAAGTCAATATCTTGAGACATGTATGAGCTGTCATTATTAGAAATTGAGGGTTTGGATGTTACCTCTTCATCAGCTAGGTTGGCCATCAGACAATAGTCTTCATCATCATCAGAGAAGAATCTACTGCTAGATTCTACTCTTTCTTGGTCTTCTCCAATGAAAGATTTTCTCTTGTCTTCTTTTCTGCCAACTTCTTTCTTGCATTCATCCTTCTTAAGGCCTGGATAGTCAATCTGGATATGGCCGGTTTTGTGACAGTTGTAGCATTCCACCTTCTAGTTGCCTGCTTTCTGATTTTTTCTTGGATTTTATTTGAAATTCTTCTTATATTTGGAATAGTTTTCCTGAAGTTGCTGAACCTCTGCATGATGAACGCCATTTATTCTTCGAAATTCAGAGGACTGGGGGGACTAACTTCAGCTTGGCTTTTTGCAGATGACTCTACTGCCAATGCTATTTCTTTTTATGCTGGTTCATTAGATGATGAACTGGGCAGCTCGAACTCATACGCCTTCAGATCAGACAGCTCCTAGATCTTTATCTTGTTGAGATCTTTGGATTCTCTCATTGCTACAGCTTCATGCTCCATTCAGGGTTGAGAGATCTTAAGACTTTCAGGGCCATCTCCCTGTTGCCATAGGTTTTTCCCAGAGAATTGATTTCATTTATTATCTCTGTGAATCTTCCATCTACTTGATCAATGATTTCTCCGATCTTCATTTTGAAGTCGTCAAATTTTTGTGTAGCTATTTACAACTTGTTTTCTTTGATCAGTTCGGTTCCCTCACACATTACTGCTAATATGTCCCAAATTTCCTTTGCATTCTTGTAGTTTTTGATCTTCACCATGGTTGCTTTGTCCAGGGTCTGGTATGGCACATCTCTGGCCCGGTTGTCTAGATTGGCCAGCTTCCTTTCTTCAGGGGTCATCTCGGTTCGCTTCTTTGGGATTTTCTCAAGCTTCACAGCTGCAATCTCCTTAGGTGAGTTGTCCTTATCAAATATGAAAGGACCATCTTCAATGATGCACCACATGTCATCATGGATGGATGATAAATGTGCCTGCATTCTTATCTTCCAGAGGTCATATTTATCAACGGAAAATATAGGTAATCTAGAGTGCATGTGCTGCATGTGTTCCATAATATTGAGAGATTAAAAAATATATGCTCTGATATATGGATCTGGTTCTGTAAACCTTGAACCAACCTCTCCGATACCACTTGTAGGTCACAAGTCGTCAGGAATAAGTCTATAGGGGGTGAATAGACTTATTGAAACTCTTTTCCTGAAAGTCAGGTGAGTTTCTCAGTTGTGATAAGTACAGATGACTTGAAGTCGTCTGCAGACAAGTAATGCGGAAGACACAGCTGATGACGTATGCAGGTAAGTACTGATAACTGCAGATAGCTGATCTAATGGAACAGTAAATATGAATGCAGCAGTTAAGTATGATGTTCAAAGCAATAAAACATGCAGGCAATTATAGTGGTCTCAGAGGTGGGGTAATCCTCCACTAATCCACTTTTCTCCAAACCAGTTGGAGATGAATTCACTATAACTCTCAACCAGTGATAAACGTTACAATGATTCACACAGTTAGAACAGCTTCCAACTAGTGGAATCCCGTGGCCGTTGCAACTCTCTTTGGCTGTCTTGCACCTCTTGATCGACGATCTTTGGATGCCTTCACAACCTCTTTACTTTCAAGAACCTCGTTCAAGAAAGCAACCCCGTACTCAAACTTTAAAGACTAGAGTATTCGTCTTTCTCCAACAAAGAGATTCTTCAAATATGATCTTTTAAGCTTGCTCTTTCACGATGCTATTATTTGCTTTTGATAGTTTGATTGCCTTTGAATTCTTTGTTCGCTTGAAGGTATTGTTCGCATCGTACTTAGCTCTATTCATATCTTCATATATTTATAGTACGATCCTTTGAGATTTTCTTCATAGCCGTTGCACTTCTGAAACAAATCCGTCCATTGGAGAGTAGACTTCTTTGTTTATCTTATCAATCCGTTGCAAGGCTGGATTCCCTTTTTAATTCCGACCGTTGTGAAGACTTTCTTGTTGTAGCGCCGAATTTCTGGATTTGAATAATATTTCTTGTAATAGCGCCGTATTTGAATAATCATAAAGTCTTTAGAACGCGGATCTCGATGAATATTTAATTTCTAGCTCTTCGGGAATCTTTCGGCTTGTCTCCCTACGTCCGCATGTGACTTTCCGTGATTGTTGACTTTTCAGCGCTTGCTGACATGGATTGAGTTACATGGCTGATAACTTATCTGATCTCTCTTGGTCAAAATGTCTGATGTGCAGTCAACCCTCTCTGACGTAGGACTTCTATGATATAACTTCTCTGAGATGAAGTTCTCTATCCTGAAGAATCTTCTCTGATCTGACGATTTATCTGAAGTCTTCTGACCTGATGAATGTTATCTGATCTGGTGGTCAAACTTCAGTTGACTGGCCCTCGTCTGATAACTTGATTGCATATTGGTCAAACTTCTCTGATATTCCTGTTGACCAATACTTGTCTAATATAACACTTTCTTCAGAACTTGATTGCAGCTTAGTTTGGTCAAACCTCTCTGACGGATTTGCGTTGACCAAGACTTCTCTGAAAATTGAACTTGCGTGGTGACTTCTCGGATAAGGGCAGTTCTATATTTAGACGATTTCTACTGATCAACATTTTGATCAAGACTTAGCCTAAATTTTACGGTCTATAGAAGATACTCATTTGGTTCTTCTTTACAAGTTGCCAAGTATTTAATAAACATACATTTGAATAATTAATCAATATAGGGATGACATCATCAAAATCTAATAAGTATTCCTAACATGCTCAATGTCGAAATTAAAGCGTACCTTCGAGAAAGTTCATCGGCCACAATATTTTCTTTTCCCTTTTTCACTTGATCACATAAGGAAATGATTCTATAAATTCCACCCACCTTGCATGTCGTTTGTTCAATTTATGTTGGGCTTTCAAATATTTTAACGACTCATGGTCGGTGTGAATGATGAACTCTTTTGGCCAAATGTAGTGTTGCCAAGTTTCCAATGCTCTAACTAACGAGTACAATTCCTTGTCATAGGTAGGATAGTTCAAGGTAGCCCCGTTCAATTTTTTGCTAAAATAAGCAATGGGTTTTCCTTCTTGTATTAGGACTGCACCTACACCAAGATTAGAAGCATCACATTCAATTTCAAAAGTTTTATCAAAATTAGGTAATGATAAAAGAGGAGCTTGATTTAACTTCTCTTTTAATTCCTTGAAAGCTTTTTCTTGTGTATCGCCCCATTTGAATTCACAATTTTTTTTGATTACATCCGTGAGTGGTGCCGCAATAGTGCTAAAGTCCTTCACGAAATGTCTATAAAAACTCGCAAGCCCGTGAAAGCTACGAATATCCATGACGCTTGTAGGAGTTGGCAATTCTTGTATAGCCCTAACCTTTTCTTAATCAACTCGTATGCCATCGTTAGTAACAACAAAGCCTAAAAAGAAAACTTCATTTATGCAAAAACAACATTTTTCCATGTTAGCATACAACTTTTCTTTTCGAAGCACTTCTAGAACTTGTTTAATGTGTAGCACATGCTCATCTAAAGATTTACTGTAGATCAAAATGTCGCCAAAATAAACCACGACAAAAACTCCGATAAAATGTCACAAAAGATGGTTCATCAATCTCATAAAAGTGCTTGGTGCATTAGTTAAACCAAAAGGCATAACTAGCCACTCATATAAACCATATTTTGTTTTGAAAGCACACTTCCATTCATCCTCTTCCTTCATTCGGATTTGAAAATAACCACTTCTTAAGTTAATTTTTGAAAATATGCAAGATCCATGCAACTCATCTAACATATCATCAAGTCTAGGTATTGGATGCATATACTTGATGGTGATGTTGTTGATTGCTCTACAATCCGTACACATTCTCCATGAGATATCTTTTTTTGGGACAAGTAAAACAGGAACCGCACAAGGGCTTAAACTTTCCTTAATATGACCTTTATTTAAGAACTCAGTTACCAGTCATTGAATTTCTTTGGTCTCTTTGGGATTTGTTCGGTATGCCAGCTTGTTTGGTAAGGTTGCCCCGGGAATAAAATCAATTTGATGTTCGATTCCTCTAATCAGTGGTAAACCACTTGTAATCTCATCGGGAAAACATCCCACTACACCATAGATTGGCTATAGCAACCAGATTTCAAAAATTTCATCAGAAAACGTTGCTATTGATAGACCAGCTCGGATATATTGCAATGCATTTATAAAGTGTTACAATTGAAGCGAAAAAGTTGGAAATAGTGTAAAATTTACATTCTATTGCAACAATTTAAGAATTCGTTGCTGTACATAGCAATTTGGGGCCCAAAATTTAGGCGGGTACTAAAGAAATTGAGCGGGCTTTTGAAAGATTTTGCCCGCTGAATAAAACAAACATTAAAAAAAGCTTAATAATCGCTGCTGCTGGGCGATTCACACACACACTAGGTGCGATTTACACACATTAGGGATTTCTTCCTCTCGACCGGCCCAGATTTTAGTACTGGTGCACTACCACCCAAGAAGGATCTTCGCAGGTTTACGAAATGGCCGAAAGGTGTGAGGATCCAGAGAATGAAGAGGATCTTGAAGGAGCGATTGAAGGTTCCGCCGGCGATTCATCAATTCTCCAAAACCCTTGACAAGAATTTGGGTTCGTTATCTATCTATATCTACTCTGATCTGTCTTATTTAATGACAGCGGGTCATAATTTTCTTGGTTTGATGTCTTTGTTATTGAATCCGTAAGAACTCGCCGTCTTTGTTTTGAAGCTGCATTTTTCATTTTGTAAGTAGTGTGCAGCTCCTTAAAGGTTATAACTGGTAGTATCAGTTACAAGTTTATGACAAATCATATGCCGATCTCTTGTTTTTTTCTTCAGTGTTTGTTTTTCTTTTTGAGTATTTTGTTTATGCATGAGCATCTTTCATGGTCCCAAATTGCTGGATATCATATATCTATGAAATTATGATGTCATATTTTGTGTACTTTGATCTTAATTACCAAAATCTTCAACTTCAACCCACATCATCTTACTCTCCATAATTGAATAACCTTTTCCGGATGTGGATTCAAAAAGTTTTGTTAATTAGTTCATAATTATATCCGTAGCATTGGCGTGTTCTATCTCTAATGATTAGCTGCCTTTTTGTTCCTTTCTATCAATTAGAATTGAGTAACACATACATATAATGATATTTCCATTTTTGTATTGTGTAGATTATGATCCTTCTCTTACCTATGTATCCGAGATAAAATTGTCGTCCGAGTCGAGACCACATTTAACTGCAGTTTCCTCTCTTAAGCCTAAGCCTGAGTTTCTTGTGAGTTGTTATGATAAAGATGAACATCACTTTCTCACTGCACATTCACTTGCAAAGGATGGCACCATCTCACCAAAATATTACTTTTATCCTCCCTCTCCTATAACTGATGATTGGTACTTCACTGGCCATAGTTTTAATGGTATATTACACTTACGAGGTGGGAATGAGGAATATCTCATTTGGAACCCAACCACTAATGAGTTTAAGATCATCCCTAAAACCTTAGACCCACCCCCACGTGTAACTAATTATTTTACAGCTTGTGGAATGTGGTCTGACCCAAGCTGTGAAGATTTCAAAGTGCTGCAATTTGTTATGGTTGTGGTGGAAGATGAGGAGGAGGAATGCATTGAATAGAGTTATGAAATTGACTTATATTCACTCAAATGTAATTCATGGAAGAAAATACAGTGCAGTGAGATTGTTTATATGGGAGGGGAGGGTGTTTGTATAAATGGGTTTTTTTATTGTGTAGCAAATCTAGAAGGCGAAAGTGATAGAGCTATCCTTTCATTCGACTTTTCTACTGAAACTCTTTCTACTCTTCGCTTACCATCTTATGATAGAAGGCCAAATTTTTTACAATTTATAGAGTATAGGGGTCTGTTTAGTGTTCTTGTGGGGTGGGCGGATAAAAGTGGACCTTGGAAACATGAACTTGGGTTATGGAGGGGGGATGTTGGAAAAAAGAAACTTTTTTCCATACTTGCGGTGTTCGGAGGCCGTTATATTTTTCTAAAAATGGTGAGGTATTGTATTTGGCGAGCTTTGATGAAGAAGTGCTGCTGTTTGATCGCAACACTGGAAAGTTAAAGCATCTCGGTATCCATCTTTGGTCGGACGTAACGAGGCTAGTATCACAAGGTGTGAAGCCATTGCATTATTTAATCTACTCTGTGATGAGCTAACTTTTTTTTTTCTAATTTCAGATTGGGAGAAGTCCATAATGATTCAGAGAAGGATTTAGATGTACTACTACTTCTATTGAGGACGGAGATGAGACGGATGAAGATGAAGATAGATGAAGATGAAGATGAAGATGAAGAGGAAGAGGAAGAGGAATAGGAAGAGGAAGAAGAGCCATGACTCATGTTTATATAATGTTTAACTAAGATATTGGTCTATGTATTACTAAGTTAGATTGTGTATTTGTTGATGTTGGAACAGCAGTAATATTGCTCGGTTGGATTGATGTTACGATATACCAATTGAAATAAATCTAATGGTCATGTCAGTTTTTTTATTTAGCATTGCAATAGAAGCTTAAATGTTGCCATATATGTCATATTCATTAATAAAATTAGATTGCATTTGATTCTAAATACGTTGCAATTGGGCATATATATGTTGCCTTTGGGTTGCCTAAATCCATGTATTGCAACAATTAACACAAAAAAATTGTTGCAAAAAAATGTTGCCATAGGTAGTCCAAGATATTGCAATGGTGTTAAACATGTTGCTATAGCCGTTAAATCGTTGTCATATACTATATTTGCAACGATAATATGCCGTTGCAATATGGTACCAAATTTGTTGCCATAAGGGCCCTATGGCAACCAGAGCAAAGTGCACGCTTGATTTTTGCATAATCGTTGCAATATGCCCTATTGCAATGAATTTAGGGCATATTGCAACGTATTTTACACGTTACTGTATGCAATCTATGGTGTAGTGTCCTCAAATTCCTGCAAAAGAGACTCAATTGCACTAGGCAACGAATCGACATTTTTAGTAAAAAAAATTCTTTGTACGCAAGAAGAACGAAAGTTCGACTTGAGTTTAAAGCATTTTTGAGGTCTCCTTTCGTGGCAAATAAATAGATTTTTTTTCTCTGGTTTTTTCTGCAACCCTCCATTTTATCTCTTCTTTTTCTTGTTTTTATTTTTCTTTCTTTTCTTTTTCATTTTCTATTTCTCTTTTCTTTTCTTTTTCAATTTCTTTTTCTTTTTTCTTTTCTTTTCCTTTTTCATTTTCTTTTTGTAACCAAAGTTGATCTTGTTGAACTTGACTTGGTGTCAAAGGAGCAAGTGTGAAATTCTTTCCTCGGAATACAAATGAGTATTTGTTCGTGAAGCCGTCATGGTTGGCTTTTCGGTCAAATTCACATGGTCTTCCGAATAATAGATGCCCAGATTGCATTGGAAGAACACCGCAAATAACTTCGTCTTCGTACTTTCCAATTTTTAAAGGTACGACTACTTGCTTCCATACCTTTACCTCTCCGCTATTATTCAACCATTGTAACTTGTAGGGTTTCAAGTGTCTCATTACGGTCAACCCTAACTTCTCGACCATGGTTTGGCTAGCAACATTAGTGCAACTTCCTCCATCAATTAACACACTACAAACTTTATCTTTGGTGTAGCATCTAGTGTGAAAAATATTTTCCCTTTGCATTTCATTAATTTCTTTAATATTTAGATTTAAAGCTCTTTTAGAAACAAGGGTTAAAGATGTAGGAACCTCACAATCATCATCTTCTTCCAAGCTAGGATCTTCTTCATTTTTATCCTCACTTTCATCATCCGTTATGACTTCACCATTATCAAGTAAAATCATAGTTCTTCTATTTGGACATTCATTCATCATATGCCCTTTTCCATGACATTTGAAGCACTCGATATCTCTATTTCTAGAAGTTGATGGATTAGAAGTACCTTGTGATGGTTTAGGTGATGTTGTGAATTTCGGACGTCCATCTTGCCTCGGATGAAATGTTAACGTTGGGTTGTTGTCCTTGGCTTTGTTTGATCTCCATGGTGTGCTCGAGGTACTTGTATTGTTGCGAAACGTACCCCTCCTCTTGATATGTTGCTCAACTTTGATGGCCAAGTGCACCAAATCCTCCAACTCCACATATTGTTGTAATTCTACCATATTGGCAATTTCTCGATTCAAGCCTCCCAAAAATCTTGCCATAGTAGCTTCTCGATCCTCATCAATATTAGCTCGCATCATCAATACCTCCATCTCCTTAAAGTAATCCTCCACACTACGGTTACCTTGCCTTAAATTTTGCAATTTTTGGTAAAGTTCCCGATAATAATGAGAAGGAACAAACCTCATCCTCATTATCGCCTCCATCTCCCTCCAACTCTCCACTTGAGGTTCCCTAATTACGTTTTCTATTTTGGCGAAGTTGATCCCACCAAAATATAGCATAATCGGAAAACTCAATCACCGCTAGTTTTACTCTCTTTTCTTCGAAAAATTATGACAACTAAATATCAATTCAATTTTAGTTTCCCATTCCAAATAAATTTCCGAATCATTTTTACCGTGAAAAGATGGAATATTAATTTTTATATTTTTGAAATTATCATTTTCTCGATTATTCCACCGATTATTTCCTCCCCTCTTGAATTGCCTATCATCCTCCTCAAAGTCTTCTTCTTCAAAGAATATTCCCCTTCTAGCATTAATTTTTAAAGCACTAGCATTCTTTTTGTTCTCCCTCACTTGCTCCCCTATACTTTCTATTCTATCCATCAATCTTTTCATCTCCTTAGTTATTGCTTCCCACATAAATTTGTCATCATATCTTCCCCCCTTACTACTTTCTTCAGACATGTTACAAAAAATGTGTATCACTCCTTTTTTTTTTTACTTTTACTCGCTCTAATGTGCTCACACTCTTACGTATTTTTCCACTTGTGTTCTCAAATTTTCATAAATACTTCCCTCGACTCAAAGAATCAATAAAATACTCGTAGGAAATTTTGGGAAAGAAGGAAAGAAAGAAGTATGGTCCACAAAGAACTTTAAGATCAATGTGATGAAGGATATGGCAAGAAATGAAATAAGAACAAGAAATAAAATAGTATGGATCAAGTTTTCAATATTTAGGTTCTTGATGAATATTAAGGCGAAGACCTTTCTTTGTCAATTTGTCACTAAGGTGGTAGAACCAACCAATGTGATATATATACCTTTTTTTTAATCACTAAGGTGGTATAACCAACCAATCGTGATATTTTATAGGTATATATTCACTAAGGCAGTACAACCGACCAAGCATGATATTATATATATATATATATATATATATTGGCAAGAAAAGAAAATCGACAAGAAATTAAAGGATAAGGTCTTACTTAAGAAACCTTGTCTCTGATACCAACTGATACGAACCCGACTCCTTTATTGGAGTGAACTCGATCTAAATTGATCAATAAAAAACAAAGAAGCGAAAGCTAGACAAGATTTTGATTGTCAGAAACGATCGGAAACAAATATGTCTTGAAAACCCGACTTCTCAATTGAACTGAACTAACAAGTACAAGTATTTGTGGAATTCTACAAGTCTTAGAAAAAACTTAGAGAATTTGAGAAAAAAACACTCAAGGTGATATCAATATATTTCATCAAAGTTTTGTCCTTACAAATGACCAAAGATGGCTATTTATAGCCAAAATCCTACTACAATAATAACATAAAAATAAAAAGAAAATTTCCAACTAACTTCCTATGAAGACTAAGATAAAATAAAATAAAATAAAAATCAGCCAAAGAACAAATCAAAGAGAATCAAGACCAAATAAATGTGAAGATTTGATCACAAAGTGGTCAAAGATTGGTGTAGGAAGCTTTTACTTTGGTGGAATAAAGTGCTGAATGTTTGCATGGACTGTACTGACCGATAGTATCTGATTTGGACCTTTGACCATAAAACAAGAATCGTATATTTTTATCTTATCTTTCCATGGCCACTTGAATCACCTTAATCGGACTTCGGACGAGAAAGTTATGACCAAAATACCAAAGCTGGTACGTACTCTTCTTACGCGCGGAAATTATTAGTTTGTCCGGTTTTCGTCCGCCTTTTGCATTTTACTCACGACCTTGAGACTTGATTACTTTGGACTTTATATTCGACACAAATACAACTAAAAAAAAAATACAAAACAAATAAACGTACAACTCGATAAATAAAATACATACGACTCGATTAAATTGAACAATCACACGGCTCAAGTTACAATACTCAAGTTTTATTAAAAAAGGCATAAAATCCTAAAGTACTTGTATGAGAGAAATTAAATAGCTTGATTCACTCTCATTACCCTTCGACCCATTATTCACATAGTGTACTATCAATCCGTTTAGAGCTGTTTTGAATCCTTTGATCCGACCTCTTGTCATAGGTCTAATAGTCATTTGAATCGGGTCCGTTTGTACTGTTTAGATCATGTTGGACTGGTCCACGTCAGTAAGAATTCTACAATTGTTTTAAATTAAGACACTTATGTGCGAAGATCTTATCTAAGTTTTCTATGCTTTATTCTAAACCTGGTAGTGTGCCTTTAGCTAACCACTTTATTCTCAGTAAAGATCAGTCTCCTAAGACTGATGACGATATTGAATACATGAAGCATGTGTCGTATTCTAATGCTATAGTCTCAGTTATGTATTTGATGGTTAGTACGAGACATGATATTGCGTATGTTGTTAGTTGTCTTAAACGACATGGCTAACCCAGGGGTCTATCATTGTCAAGCCGTGAAATGGCTACTCAGGTATTTGAATGGTTCTACTAGGTACGATTTGAAATTCTCTAAACACCCTCGATGTGTTAAATTGGTAGGTTATGTGGACTCTAATTGTGCTGCAAACCGTGATACTCGTAAGTCTACTACTTCGTATGTGTTTACTTTGTGTGGTGCACCCATTAGTTTGAAATCTCAATTGGAACCTATAGTGGCTTTATCTACTACTGAATCTGAGTATTTTGCAATAACGGAAGCGTTAAAAGAGGCAATTTGGTTAAAAGGACTTTTATCAGAAATTGGTTTTCTGAAAGATAAAGTCGAGGTTTTTTCGGATAGTCAATCTGATATACAACTTTGCAAAAATCTTGTATTTCATGATAGAACAAAATACATTGATGTTCGTTTCTATTTTATACGTGATGTTGTTGCTAAAAGAATAATTTATCTTGAAAAATTACATTTCCAATTTAATCCTTCTGATATGGGTACTAAATGTCTACCCATCGAAAAATTTAAATTTTGTTTGAAGAGGCTGAATTTCGATTCAATATAATAAATTTTTTAAACTTTGTGTTTATTAGGGGTTCTCTTTGTGATTTAGTTTTCTTTGTGATTACTTTACTCTACTTACTTTGTGTGAGTGCATGAACCTCCCGGAAAGGCGATGATGAAATTACTGCAATCCCCAAGTTGTGAATGTTAGGATTGTATACTGCAAAGCATACTTTATGTTTGTATTACCTAATTTCCCTGTTACTACCTATGAGAATATTAATTACATTTAATCACATGTTTTGCATATTTATTCACGTTATGGTTATGCAAATGAAATGTCTAATTATTTTATATTGTAGATAATGTGGTGTGTTGGTGTCACACGGAAGATCACATTATCGGTGCCTTATAAAATAATATAATAGTTCACAACCTATATAATTATTAGACAAATTATATAAAAGGTTGTAGTGTATGCTTGAGAATAGTTGGTCTTGACTATTAGCATATATTAGCGTATTTGCATACGTTGAACTGGATCGAGGTGAGATAGTGTCTTTACATCTTGTTGTAAGAAGAACGTAAATCTCGGATAATTATTATTTCTTAATTCTAAGTATATAATATTTAATTGTGTATTTATAATAATTATTGCTTTGATTTACCATAGGTGAGAGTCAAAATGATCGACTCAATAAGCCTCGTATCTTGGGCAATAATATTGTTTATGTAATACCCGGTTGTAATTCAGTCATTATCATTCAGTAATTTCATTCGGTGATTGTCACTCAGTGGATTTTCACTCATTTATAATCATTCATCAATCATGTTCATTCACCCGTGTTCACCGTTCGGAAAAACTTCGAGTTGTGTATCGTTATTGTCCATTGTTTCAACTTTCCACATATGAGTTCGACTTTGTTAGATCACCATTAATTTTTTGTAACTCCAAAAATTCTGAATCTTTGCAATATTATAGAGCATCGAGTTAACTTTCCAATGGTTCAAACGGTGAGTCAATCGGAGTCCGGACGAAAGAGTTATGGTCGTTTTAGCTCACCCGCTCATTTTTCAGTTATTGGCCGATCACTGCCGACCGAACTCGGCCGTGTCGTCCGACACGGCCGTGCTGTACTCGTCCGGAAATGCTGAAGTCTCTGCCACAGGACTCGACCGTGTCGTCTGGCACGGCCGAGTCGAACTCTTCCGGATAAGCGAATCGATCGCAGACGCCCGACCGTGTTCCAGGACGGCCGAGTTAATCTGCGCGCGCGCCCGTGCACCGAGTCACTATCGGACAGGTCACTATCGGAAGGCCCCTTCGCGCCGCGACCGTGTCAAGCAGGACACGGTCGAGTCCCTGCCGGCCAGTTGCGCACCGCGGCCGTGCCGATTGGCACGGGCCGTGTCCGACAGACGAGTCAACCCCTATAAATTCGTTTTTTGAGCATTTCAGCCCATTCCTTCCATTTCTTCCACCTTCATACGAGAGAGAGAGGATTGAGGGAGAAAATTCTCTTCACCTATCACTTGAGTGGGGTTTTTAATCATTTTCATTCGGTTGTGAAGCTTGGATACTCGATTAAACTCGTGTTCTTCGGATCGAAGTGGTTGGATCTTCAAGAGGTAATTTCTTCAACACCTTGGATTTCGATTCTATGTTGAGATATGATGTTTTGGACGTTATAATCATGTTATATGAAGGGATATGTATATGATTATGAGTTTGTATAAGGATTCATTGGATTATTGAGGGATTATTCAAGAACACTTTGATTATCGAGTTGAAATTGGGGGTTTTCGATTAATTGTCGTTATAATCACGTTTTCGGATATTCATTTCGGATTATTGATCATTTGGAGGATGTTTATTGGTTTGAAACACCTCTTGGGGGATTTGATAGTGGCTCATTGAGATTTGATTGTAAACAATCGGAGTTTGGCCACAACGTGTTTGATTTAACGCCTCAATGAACTTGGTTTATTCGTATCGACGTTTCGAGTTCGTTATATTCGTGTTTGATTTGTGTATTGAACGGATTGTTGGTAATTGTATTTATTCAAGGTTGTTCGAGCGACCGATATCTCAATTAGGACGTTGTTCGTGGAAGGATAATTATCACCGGTGTGGTGTAAGTTAATTCTTACTCGATTAACAGGATATTCATTCCTTTTTGTTGTTGATCATTCATAATCATAACTCATTCATCATTGTATTAATCATATTGAGACTTGTAATTGTCGAATAGTCACTTCATTAACGAGGAACGGCAGTTCCAATCATTCCATTGAAACTATCAATCACTTCATTATCACTTTCATCTCGGTGAGTCATTCTTGGCTTTGTCAAATTTTTATTATTCATTGATATTCATTATGGTCATTCTCGTTCATATGACCTTCCGGGTTCATATTGCGTGGCCGGGTGTGGATGTGTGGAATTTTTAGTCGGGCACGTTATGGCCATGTATTGGGAGTGATACATTGGACTGTGCACACGGTAACGATTACCTCCGTGAGACTAATTAGGTACAAGGACGGGTGGGTCCGGTCATCCGTCTTGTACACTTGCACAGAACACTACGGGCGTACTATGATGCTCCTCTTCAGCGTAATTCATAACTAAGGATATTTCATAACTTCAGTTAAATCATGTTTGTCTATTTTCAACCCTTTAGGATTGTTGTTCTGTGTAACTGACCCCGTTTGGGGATTTTGTTTTTCAGGTATTGGCAAGGCAAAAGCACGGGAATAACATATTGACGACGAGGAGTCCCAGTGATACTAGTAGGGGGCCCCAAATCCTTTCAGTCATTCCTATTGTTATTTATTTTCCGCTGCAGATTTTCACTTGGTTATTCCGTTTCATTCAGTGTTGTGTATTTTATCTTCATATAAAATATACATGTATTCTGTATTATCCTGGGTGTGTTGTATGAAACTCCTCATCGGAGTAATTAATGTTATAATGTGGTTCGGTACTACATTCAACCTGTGTAATTCATTCATTTTCATCCGCCTGGTGGGTCCCAGTCGGGGGTCCACGGCACTGTAATATCCGCCTAGTTTGGGGTGTTACAGAGTTGGTATCGGAGCGTGGTTTTGAATACTACCTTCCGAGTCATGTCTCATTTGAAATCATCGTTATCGGACTAGTATCATTGGACTTTCGCATCACGTGTGACCTGTGGAGATGCCGAGCCAATCAGACCGAAAGAACTGTAAGACTTCTAACGCCATGGTATAATTTCTGGCAATTATCATTCATTCATAATTCATCAATTAACAATCCTCAAACATCATCATTCATTGTGATTAGGACGATAATATTAACTCATTAATCACTTAATCCATTTCATTACTCAGTTAATAATCAGGACGATCATGTTAACTCATTAATTACTCAATTCATTTCATTACTCAGTTGTCAATCTGGATGATCATATTATCAATCTTGTTAAGTTATTCAAGATAATCATTTTAAGAATTTCATCAGATAATCATGTAACTTCAGTAAATCATTCATATAATCACTAAGTTAGAGCATGTATACTCATTTTCATCATCTCATGACATAATCATAACGTGCTAATCATGCGGGAAATATAATCATTATGCGACCTTCCTACTTCGGTATGGAGAGAGGCATCGAGGATGCACGGGGAGAGGCGCAGTGCGGACCGAAACCCAGTAATAATCACTCACGGGAAATCGTGCCCGGGACTCGGCTCGATCAGAAGATGTTCGGGTTGATCCACTCACTTTTATGCGTGCCATGATGACCCATGTGCGCTTGCTCAATCATCATTGCGCCACTGACCGGATTAATCGAGAGAACTCTCCGTATGAGCATTTGCTAAGGAAAGTCTTGAACAACAACCTTCATTTGTCGGCAAGAAATCAACGGCGTAATCAATCCGAAGGCGGTCACCAACCTTCAAGAAGCCTCGTGTGAGTCCTGCTGTTTCGAGCGACCTCTACGGCGCATAATCGTGCGGGATCTCATTCCCGAGCGGCCGATTCGGCCATCACACTGTTTCAATTGTGGAACGCGGGTCATTTCAGCACCGAGTGTCTCAAACCGTCTATCACGTGCTATAATTGTGGGAATTTTGGGCATAAGGCCCGTTTTTGCCGAAAGGACTCCAAGTCGGCTCGGCATCTCGTGCCGAAGCAACGGCGTTTGAGAATCGGGCGCTTTGTCATCGTCATTTAAGACAATGGAAGCAAATAGAGTTGGAGCTCGTATTTATCAGACGGGAGCGTCCGGTTCGGGGGCCGGCAAGTCCCAGATTCATATGATGAGGAGGATCGACGCTCCGGTGGCCCGAATGATTTCAGATATACTCGTAATTTTATTTCAACTTGTGTGTACCTTTTGATGCTGGTACACCGCATTATTTCATTTTCAAATCATGCTTGAATAGACTTATTTCGGGATAGTTATATTGCTTTTGGACCTCATACCATCGGTCTACCTGACGATGGAAGAATTTTCGGAATCATACCGAATTAAGCTTAATGACCGCGATTGGTTGATGGATCTAATCGTGGTGAACTTATCTTAGGACGATGTAATTTTCGGTATTAGTTGGTTTGATCGTCTTGATACTATCCTCAGTATTTGTTAGCGTTTGGTCGCTATCTTTCCGTCGTTGGTTGTCGAATGTGTGCTTCAGGGAAGTAATCCCCGTTGTTCCAGAATAAGTATTATTATGACGAAAGCAGAGAAATTCCGCAATCGAACTATTCAATCATTCATTGTATCATTCTCATCGATTGGCCTTTCTAAGGCAATCGAGTTATTCAATCATTCCTTGTATCATTTCCATCGATTGGCTTTTTTAAGACAATCGAGTCATTCAATCATTCATTGTATCATTTTCATCGATTGGCCTTTCTAGGGCAATCGAGTTATTCAATCATTCATTGCATCATTTTCATCGATTGGCCTTTCAAAGGCAATCGAGTTATTCAAACATTCATTGTATCATCTTCATCGATTAGCCTTTCTAAGGCAATCGAGTTGTTCAATCATTATTGGTATCTCTTTTTATCGATTGACCATTCTAGGGCAATCGAAGTGTTCAATCATTCGTGGTATCATTGTCATCGATTGACGATGTATCTCCAGACGAGTTATCTGGTTGCCTTCACATAGAGTAGGGGAATTCAGGAGTGAGTTGGAGCCGGTACGTCCCCTTTATCCAAGGCACCGTATCGGATGGCCCCGACCAGAATGCAGGAGTTGAAGATTCAACTTGAGGAGTAGTTCGAGAAAGGTTATCTCCGACCGATTGCGTCCCCGTGAGGAGCACCAGTGTGATCTGTCAAGGAGAAGGATGGCTCGTCTCGTGTGTGTATTAATTACCAGGAGTTGAACAGGGTGATGATCAAGAGTAGTATCCCTTACCCCGTATTGATGATCTTTTAGATCAACTTCAGGGAGCCTCAGTGTTTTCCAGGATCGACTTAAGATCTGGATATCACCAGTTGCGGATTCGAGAGTCGGATATTGCGAGGACAGCGTTTCGTACACGCTATGGTCATTATGAGTTCGTAGTTATGCCGTTCGGGCTAACTATTGCACCTGCGGTATTCATGGAGTTAATGAATCGGGTTTTCATCGACTTTTTGGATCAGTTTGTTGTTGTCTTCATCGACGACATTTTGATTTATTCTCGTAGCCGAGAGGAACACGAGGTTCATCTTCATCAGGTTCTCGACGTGTTGAGACGAGAGCAACTTTATGGAAAGTTTTCCAAATGTGAGTTCTGGAGGTCCAAAGTGACTTTCTCGGGCATGTAATTTCATCTGACAGAGTTCGTGTCGACCCTCAGAAAACGGAGACTATCCGAGATTGGCAACCTCCGAAAGATATTAAGTAAATCCGATGTTTCCTCGGATTAGCTGGTTAATTATCCAACCCACGGCCGGAGCTAGCAACCGTGGTTTTCGCGTTGGAAATTTGGCGTCGTTACCTTTATGGCATCACCTGTCAGATCTTCACCAATCACAAGAGTTGAAGTATATATTTACTCACAAGGAGTTAAATATGCGACAGAGGCGGTGGTTGGAATTAATCAAAGATTATGATATCGAGATCCTTTACCACCCGGGGAAGGCGAACGTTGTCGCCGACGCCTTGAGTCGTAAGTCCATTCAGGAGCAGATGCTTGCTCGTTTAACAATTCGAAGGAGCTCCAACAGAATTCCTTAGACCGAGATCGAGGTCCGGCTTCGGAGTCGGGGACAACTTTGTATGTTAGAGATTTCATCATCTCTTGAGGATGCAATCGGGGAGAATCCGGGTTCGAGACCCGGCATTGTTGCGCATTCGTGAGGATGTGGCTCAGGGAAAGCCCTGGATTCGTGATCCACGAGGATGGACTTTTGAGATTTAAGAATCGGTTGTGCGTCTGCGAATGACGAGTTGAAAAACTCGATTTTGAGAGAAGCTCATGCTACCCCTTATTCTCGTTCATCCGTGGTCCAGCAAGATGTACAAGGACTTGAAACAAAATTACCGGTGGAGTTATATGAAGCGAGAAGTCGCAGAATTTGTTTCGAGATGCTTAACTTTCACAACAAGTCAAGATTGAACATCGGCGGCCGGCGGGTATCTTTGAAACCTCTTCCTATTCCCGAATGGAAGTGGGAAGACATTTCTATGGATTTCATCACGAGTTTGCCGACGAGTCGTCGTGGCATGAATACGATCTGGGTGATTGTGGACCGCTTAACTAAATCAGCTCATTTTCTTGAGATTAAGGATACTTGGGGTCCCGAGAGACTTGCCCAGTTATTCATCAAAGAGATAGTGAGACTGCACGGTACTCCTAAAAGTATCGTTTCCGATCGTGACGGACGGTTTGTGTCTCATTTTTGGAAATCAGTTCATCGTGCTATGGGAACTCAGCTTAATCTCAGTACTGCCTTTCATCCTCAGTCCGACGGACAATCAGAGAGAACTATTCAGACATTGGAGGACATGTTGAGGGCATGCGTCCTCGATTGGAAAGACGATTGGGAAGCCCAATTACTGTTGATTGAGTTCACGTACAATTATAGTTGGCATTCTTAGATTAAGGTAGCACCTTACGAGGCCTGGTACGGTCGTCGTTGTCGATCTCCCTTGTGTTGGGACGACCCATCAGAATCAATCGACACCGAGCCCGATATGCTTATAGCCGCCCGTGAGAAGGTAGCTTTGATCAGGAGTCGTTGTTGACAGCTCATAGTCGATGGAAATCATATGCAGATAATCGTCGTCGACCACTAGGGTTCGAGACGGGTGACCCCGTTTTGGTCAAGGTATCCCCGAGTCGAGGTATTTTCCGTTTCGGAAAACGGGGGAAGTTGAGTCCGAGATTCATTGGACCGTTTGAAATTTTGGATCGAGTAGGCGAGTTAGCTTATCGATTGGCTTTGCCTCCGGCATTGAGCCGAATTCATAACGTGTTTCACGTCTCTCAGTTACGAAAGTATGTTGCCAACCCGAGTCACATACTTCAGTTCGACGAAATCGAGATCGCGGATGATCATTCATACGAGGAGCGTCCTGTACGAGTGTTGGAGCGGCGAATCAAACAGTTGGGGAACAAGACGATCCCTTTGGTCAAGATTCAGTGGTCCAGACACGGAGTCGAAGAGGCTACTTGGGAAACCGAGGATAGTATGCGGGAGAGTTATCCCGAGTTGTTTGACCCTTAGTTTCGGGGACGAAACTCTTTTAAGGGGGGGTGTATGTAATACCCGGTTGTAATTCAGTCATTATCATTCAGTAATTTCATTCGGTGATTGTCACTCAGTGGATTTTCACTCATTTATAATCATTCATCAATCATGTTCATTCACCCGTGTTCACCGTTCGGAAAAACTTCGAGTTGTGTATCGTTATTGTCCATTGTTTCAACTTTCCACATATGAGTTCGACTTTGTTAGATCACCATTAATTTTTGGTAACTCCAAAAATTCTGAATCTTTTCAATATTATAGAGCATCGAGTTAGCTTTCCAATAGTTCAAACGGTGAGTCAATCGGTGTCCGGACGAAAGAGTTATGGTCGTTTTAGCTCACCCGCTCATTTTTCAGTTATTGGCCGATCACTGCCGACCGAACTCGGCCGTGTCGTCCGACACGGCGTCTTTGTACTCGTCCGGAAATGCGAAGTCTCTGCCACGTAACTCGACCGTGTAAATGCAGCACGGCCGAGTCGAACTCTTCCGGATAAGCCAGAAACGACTGCCCAAACGCCCGACCGTGTTCCAGGACACGGTCGAGTCAATGCCGAAGCGCCGTGCCGTACCGAGTCACTATCGGACAGGTCACTATCGGAAGGCCCCTTCGCGCCGCGACCGTGTCAAGCAGGACACGGTCGAGTCCCTGCGGGCCATTTGCGCGCCGCGGCCGTGCCGATTGGCACGGGCCGTGTCCGACAGACGAGTCAACCCCTATAAATTCGTTTTTTGAGCATTTCAGCCCATTCCTTCCATTTCTTCCACCTTCATACGAGAGAGAGAGGCTTGAGGGAGAAAATTCTCTTCACCTATCACTTGAGTGTGGTTTTTAATCATTTTCATTCGGTTGTGAAGCTTGGATACTCGATTAAACTCGTGTTCTTCGGATCGAAGTGGTTAGATCTTCAAGAGGTAATTTCTTCAACACCTTGGATTTCGATTCTATGTTGAGATATGATGTTTTGGACGTTATAATCATGTTATATGAAGGGATATGTATATGATTATGAGTTTGTATAAGGATTCATTGGATTATTGAGGGATTATTCAAGAACACTTTGATTATCGAGTTGAAATTGGGGGGTTTCGATTAATTGTCGTTATAATCACGTTTTCGGATATTCATTTCGGATTATTGATCATTTGGAGGATGTTTATTGGTTTGAAACACCTCTTGGGGGATTTGATAGTGGCTCATTGAGATTTGATTGTAAACAATCGGAGTTTGGCCACAACGTGTTTGATTTAATGCCTCAATGAACTTGGTTTATTCGTATCGACGTTTCGAGTTCGTTAAATTCGTGTTTGATTCGTGTATTGAACGGATTGTTGGTAATTGTATTTATTCAAGGTTGTTCGAGCGACCGATATCTCAATTAGGACGTTGTTCGTGGAAGGATAATTATCACCGGTGTGGTGTAAGTTAATTCTTACTCGGTTAACAGGATATTCATTCCTTTTTGTTGTTGATCATTCATAATCATAACTCATTCATCATTGTATTAATCATATTGAGACTTGTAATTGTCGAATAGTCACTTCATTAACGAGGAACGGGAGTTCCAATCATTCCATTGAAACTATCAATCACTTCATTATCACTTTCATCTCGATGAGTCATTCTTGGCTTTGTCAAATTTTTATTATTCATTGATATTCATTATGGTCATTCTCGTTCATATGACCTTCCGGGTTCATATTGCGTGTCCGGGTGCGGATGTGTGGAATTTTTAGTCGGGCACGTTATGGCCATGTATTGGGAGTGATACATTGGACTGTGCACACGGTAACGATTACCTCCGTGAGACTAATTGTAACACCCCCAATCCACTCAGGGATATTACACGCCGTAGACCCTCTCCTCGAGGATCTACCAGGCTGGTAACAACATTTAACATCTCGACAATGCCTTCAAGGCAAAAATGACTCAGTAGACCGATTTGGTCTTTCAATAAATACATACAACTCGAATACAACTCATGCCCACGCAGGGGTCAAAATACAACCACACCCGTACAACGGGAAAAATATAGCAGCGGAAAATAAAGTACAACTATACCAATACGACATCAACGGGTCCTCGTGTGATTAGTATCGTTCATCTTTCATCATCCTTCATGCCGACCCTGTGCTCTGCTCCAAAACCTGAATGTAATACAGACATCCACCCCCCGAATACTCGGGGGTTAGCAAAACTCCACTGTTTTGCTAGTGCAAGTATAAAATACGAAAACAAGCCATACATATCATACTCCACAAAAACAGAATAATCGCGAATATACTTCCCGAGAAAATTCACTTGATCAAACCATTCAAAACGTGAAAGGTAGGAAATAACTCAATGTCCATATTACAAAACATTTGACGATCTCGGGAGTTTAGAAAACATTTGGGATATAAGAATTCTAAAACCTTTCGAAAACATTTAGGGACACAGCCCAAAAGTCATTTTTCCAAAATTCAAGTTCCGGTAACAATACGCAGGGTCCACAACCCATTTCACAAAACACGGGGTCCGTGACCCAAATCACAAATCACATGTTCCTAAGGATTATTCGTGTCCCGTGCTAACAAGCCACGAACCTCAGATGCTCCCGAAGAACAAACCCGAGTGAATAACCCAATAGGAAAAACATATCAAATCACATGTCTCCACGACACGAATATCACAACCAAACCACAACCATAAGTTATCCCGGCATCACGCTAACAAGCCACGAACCTCGGAGTCCCCGCAAGACATACCCGATGATAACCCCACAAGTTATCCCGGCATCGGGCTAGCAAGCCCCGAACCTCGGAGTCCCCGCAAGACATACCCGTATTGGATAACCCTACGGTTTCGCCCGACCCATACTAACAAGTATGGATCCCGGAGATTCAACAATCCTACCCGGAGGCACATCACATACAACAAGCACACAACAATAGTCGATTATCAAGACAAGCAACATTAAGCATCACAACCTCCTTTCAAAGGAGTAACGACTAACATCACATCATGTCGAATACCCACCGAACAAACATACAATTCAATACACAATCCTCGGCAAACAATTATGGTCTATTATATTCACTCAATGCGATTATAACGTCTCTCAACATACGAAACTAACACACATATTCCGAGAACATATCCATTCACGAAGTATTCGAATTATCGTTGAAAGACAATATTTATCGAGGACATACCGATCCTTTTAACGTTCATTAAATATTGGATTTCGCATAAAATCATTTATCAATAATTATGCCGATGAAATATGAAATGTATGGGCAAGATACTTGCCTCGAAATTGGCACGCAAGTATTCCGACGAACACGGCTCAACCGGAAAGCTTCGAAACGCCCGATGCTATCGAAAAGGAAGACGACGATGAACGGAAGGGTTCAACACGGTTTCTTCGCAAGAAACACGACCCTAACATCATACAATTAATAAATCAACGATCATACGATGAAGAATAATCGTAGAACGCCCGAAAACCCCTCTAAGACATTTTACCGGACACCTTCAAGGCGTCGGTCAAGAACTCGACACAAACAACGAATCGATACGATCCAACCATGGAATAATAAAGGAAATGATATAATACATCTAAATATTCATCAATACATCATAATCCTAAGTTAAATCGGATTAAACGGATGAAAACAACCAAAACACCCAATTTCCCCAAAACTAGATTTCTAGGAAATCTGACCTGATTCGGTAGATCGGAGGATGTTATAGGACGGATGATTGATGATATGAACCTCAAAACTCCATGGATATGTTGTTAAACAACATGGCTTCAAGCTTAGAATACGCCCAGCTGCGGAAGAGGAGAAGAAGAAGGTGAAAAATGGCAAGAAAAACGTCCGCAGGGCCTTTTATAGGCTGACAGACTCGACCGTGTCCGCCTGACACGGTCGTGGCGCGCAGTTGACCGGCAGGGACTCGACCGTGTCCTGCTAGACACGGTCGCGGCGCGGAGGGGCCTACCGATAGTGACCCGTCCGACAATGACTTCACGACTCGACCGTGTCTGGAACACGGTCGGGCGTGTCAGCGATCGCTCCGGCATTTCCGGACGAGTACGGCACGGGCCGTGTCGGACGACACGGTCGGGTCCTGAGACAGAAACTTCCGGCATTTCCGGACGAGTACGGCACGGGCCGTGTCGGATGACACGGCCGAGTTTGGCCGGCAGTGATCGGCCAATAACGAGCGGGTGAACTAAAACGACCATAACTCTCTCGTCCGGACTCCGATTGACTCACCGTTTGAACCATTGGAAAGCTAACTCGATGATCTATAATATTGCAAAGATTTAGAATTTTTGGAGTTACCAAAAATTAATGGTGACGTTACAAAGTCGAACTCCCACGTGAAAAAGTCGATTAAGGACACGGAACTCAATAAAACGACACCGAAACGAACTCGGATGACAAAAAGTGCAGAATTAATCATTCTCAAAATGACGAAAGGTCATGAGCGAGTCATCAAAACGGACTTCCGCCGAAAAAAGAAAATTACCGAAATTCGAAATTGCGGATATCACATTCTACCCTCCTTAAAAGAAGTTTCGTCCCGAAACTTAAAACAAGTAGGGAGGAGCAATATACCCGCCAGGAAAACTCGACGAGATACACAAAAATAGGAAACTCGCGCCCAACGGCGAAACGCTGCAAGAAACGCAAAGAGACATACGGCGTGAAAACACGCTCCACGACGACCAACACAACGTCGCCGTTAGGGATACAATAACACCAACAAATGACAAGCGTCATCAAACAGATAATACAATCAAGTCAATTATCCAAACAATCACAAAACACAAAGAACGAAAATCAATAGGATTGACTAACCCAATGGTACATCAATCAAAACGCGAGCCAACCGCTGAACAAATACGGAATTCCACCACCCAAGGGTTGGAAGATTGAAAATGAGACTAACTTCCCGAACTTAAGGGAATTAGGAAGGAGCCTGAACGCTCAACAATCACGAAACGAGAACAAAACCAAACAAACAAACGATCGAGACAACAAAAATCGAACGATCATGTTCGGATCACGAAGAACAATAAGGTTCAACCGACAACTCCGAGGTTGACATCTCGACTCGAGACAAAACAAGATCCGGTGAAAACAACAAGATGCACACTCGCATAAGATCCACAGGAAAGGGAATAACAATTGAAAAGTCACATCGACGAACGAGTAATTCCGAAATAATACCACCCTCGTTCGATCAACAAAAGCAAGGGGCAGGACAAGCTCAGGAAATGTCAATGAACATAAACGAGTCGACAGAGTCGAAAATACAGAAGTTCCAAATCCGATCCACTTCGAATAAGAGAACTAGTAAAACCAGATGATGTCACTTCCGAACAAGGTTCACAAGAATCGAACCGAACTCGAAAAAGTCACAGCGATAACCAGATTGACCCAAAACAAGATCACAGCTCGTTCGAACGATTTAAACCAAATACGTACAAGTTCTGAAAGTATCAACGAACACGAGCGAGTCGATAGACTCGAGAAGAGAAAATGCAGAGTCTAAAAACAACACGGGTACTACATTCGACCTCTTATAAAAGAAGGTCGCCCGCAACTCACAACAAATAAATCTAGGTGACGAGACAACAAGCAACCGATTAAACATCCTTCGAAGGCCTCTCAAAGCCGATTCTGATACTTGTGCTGAAGCGCGAACTCCGAAAGTCTCGGTAGCCAATTCACAAAACTGAATTCGGTGTCCCTCGAGTCCACACTTGAAATGTGTTACCGACGAGAAGGACAATTTACACGTGCATGCCCCGACACATCATGGTTGAAACGCCTCGGCTCGGCATACCGAAAATACAAATGCTAGATACAATGGGGCATAACGTCGCAAAACAACATAGCGGAGATGCCAACTCAGCACAACAAAGAATCATAACACATACCATATACAACGATTACCATCATAAAGTAATACACACACAAACACTACAGCAACGACGGTATCGTTCGGCGACCTCAACGGCCCGAACGATAACCATCACATAATTACAACCATCATGAAACAATCACACATGTACACAAACGTACAAACTCAAGCTTCAACAGCTCACACCCGTGCGACAACACGCAAATCACCACGAGGCGACAAACAGTAAATACCAGTTCACACCTCTCACAGAGGGCTAGTACAACAAATGCGTGGCAACGCCTCGACGTTCATGCCACCAATTCGATCACAATTCGGGGTTAACACCGTAACGAAAGTTCGAAAACCATACACGCATTTCCGGTCCGCAAACAGGAATGATAGGTTTTAAAAACAAAAACCACCTTTTGAAAACAGTTTGGAAACAACAGTTGATCTTGAGTATCATTTTACAAAAAGTAGTACAAACACCATTATCGAGACTTTGAAAGTCATCTTGCGTTTGAACAAAAATGAGGACACCTTTCTTTTAGTGAAAAACTTTCAAAAATATTCGACCCTTGGGTCTAAGCAATCGCATTTGAAAATATCTCAAAATATTTTTGGTCCTCAACCGAAAATTTTTGAAATGTATTGCGGCATTAGAAAACACCTTGAAAACACCGCAAGAAAATAATTCGTTTTAAAAGTACGTCTCGAATTTTAATTTTCTAAGATACTCAAGGTTTTCAAAAATAATTCAATGGGCTAGAATGCCCAAAAATTTTAGGTAATTACAAGAAACAATATAGCGCCGTGGGTCCCGCGCCGGAACCCACCAGGCTAAAACCATTTACAAAAACGCCAAAAAGGCCGATGACGGTAATATTTCAAAAACTCACAGAAGCCATTTAGAAAATAATAAATACCGTCATAAGAATTTCGCCAAAACGATCAAGGCCGTAATGCCAAAAACTCGGTTAAAGAATTGGTTTTCAACATAAAACTCAGTCGGTAAAATACCGAAAGCCATTACAGAAGAACTCACGCAGCGGATAAAAGAAATAAAGTCAAACATGCACAAGACAGCAACACTACTCCTCATATGAACGAAAAATGGGAGTCAAATAATCACATATCACGAAATCAAAATCCATAAGAGGATTCCGTCAATTAACTCATAATAATAAAAATAGCTCGTGTCACACGAGGCACAACACAAAGAAGGGAGGCTTACATCCACAGGTCGCACGAAGATGATGATCGCCCACGATACTAATCACGACCAACAAACTCAGACGACGCGTCGCGACACGACTTAGTCAGACAAAATCCGACGAGACAAAAACTCAATAGACACCACTAACCCGACAGCCTAGGTTTCCATAACCTAAGCTCCGATACCATTCTGTAACACCCCCAATCCACTCAGGGATATTACACGCCGTAGACCCTCTCCTCGAGGATCTACCAGGCTGGTAACAACATTTAACATCTCGACAATGCCTTCAAGGCAAAAATGACTCGAGAGACCGATTTGGTCTTTCAATAAATACATACAACTCGAATACAACTCATGCCCACGCAGGTCAAAATACAACCACACCCGCATAACGGGAAAAATATAGCAATGAAAATAAAGTACAACTATACCAATACGACATCAACGGGTCCTCGTGTGATTAGTATCGTTCATCTTTCATCATCCTTCATGCCGACCGTGCTCGCTCCAAAACTCGAATGCAATACAGACATCCACCCCGAATACTCGGGGTTAGCAAACTCCACTGCTTTGCTAGTGCAAGTATAAAATACGAAAACAAGCCATACATATCATACTCCACAAAATGTAATAATCGCGAATATACTTCCCGAGAAAATTCACTTGATCAAACCATTCAAAACGTGAAAGGTAGGAAATAACTCAATGTCCATATTACAAAACATTTGACGATCTCGGGAGTTTAGAAAACATTTGGGATATAAGAATTCTAAAACCTTTCGAAAACATTTAGGGACACACCAAAAGTCATTTTTCCAAAATTCAAGTTCCTAGAATAATACGCAGGTCCACAACCCATTTCACAAAACACGGGTCCGTGACCCAAATCACAAATCACATGTTCCTAAGGATTATTCGTGTCCTGTGCTAACAAGCCACGAACCTCAGATGCTCCCGAAGAACAAACCCGAGTGAATAACCCAATAGGAAAAACATATCAAATCACATGTCTCCACGACACGAATATCACAACCAAACCACAACCATAAGTTATCCCGGCATCACGCTAACAAGCCACGAACCTCGGAGTCCCCGCAAGACATACCCGATGATAACCCCACAAGTTATCCCAGACGGCCAGCAAGCCCCGAACCTCGGAGTCCCCGCAAGACATACCCAGATTGGATAACCCTACGGTTTCGCCCGACCCATACTAACAAGTATGGATCCTGAGATTCAACAATCCTACCCGGAGGCACATCACATACAACAAGCACACAACAATAGTCGATTATCAAGACAAGCAACATTAAGCATCACAACCTCCTTTCAAAGGAGTAACGACTAACATCACATCATGTCGAATACCCACCGAACAAACATACAATTCAATACACAATCCTCGGCAAACAATTATGGTCTATTATATTCACTCAATGCGATTATAACGTCTCTCAACATACGAAACTAACACACATATTCCGAGAACATATCCATTCACGAAGTATTCGAATTATCGTTGAAAGACAATATTTATCGAGGACATACCGATCCTTTTAACGCTCATTAAATATTGGATTTCGCATAAAATCATTTATCAATAATTATGCCGATGAAATATGAAATGTATGGGCAAGATACTTGCCTCGAAATTGGCACGCAAGTATTCCGACGAACACGGCTCAACCGGAAAGCTTCGAAACGCCCGATGCTATCGAAAAGGAAGACGACGATGAACGGAAGGGTTCAACACGGTTTCTTCGCAAGAAACACGACCCTAACATCATACAATTAATAAATCAACGATCATACGATGAAGAATAATCGTAGAACGCCCGAAAACCCTCTAAGACATTTTACCGGACACCTTCAAGGCGTCGGTCAAGAACTCGACTCAAACAACGAATCGATACGATCCAACCATGGAATAATAAAGGAAATGATATAATACATCTAAATATTCATCAATACATCATAATCCTAAGTTAAATCGGATTAAACGGATGAAAACAACCAAAACACCCAATTTCCCCAAAACTAGATTTCTAGGAAATCAATTCGATCTTGTAGATCGGAGGATGTTATAGGACGGATGATTGATGATATGAACCTCAAAACTCCATGGATATGTTGTTAAACAACATGGCTTCAAGCTTAGAATACGCCAGTGCGGAAGAGGAGAAGAAGAAGGTGAAAATGGCAAGAAAAACGTCTGCGGGGCCTTTATAGCCGACAGACTCGACCGTGTCCGCCGACACGGCCGTGGCGCGCAGCTGACCGGCGGGGACTCGACCGTGTCTGCTAGACACGGTCGCGGCGCGAGGGGCCTACGGATAGTGACCCGTCCGACAGCTGACAAGACGACTCGACCGTGTCCTGGAACACGGCCGGGCGTGTCAGCGCGTTCCGGCATTTCGGGACGAGCACGCACGGCCGCGTGTCGGACGACACGGTCGGGTCTGAGACGAAACTTCCGGCATTTCCGACGAGTACGGCACGGGCCGTGTCGGACGACACGGCCGAAGTTCGGCCGGCAGCGATCGCCAATAACGAGCGGGTGAACTAAAACGACCATAACTCTCTCGTCCGGACTCCGATTGACTCACCGTTTGAACCATTGGAAAGCTAACTCGATGATCTATAATATTGCAAAGATTTAGAATTTTTGGAGTTACCAAAAATTAATGGTGACGTTACAAAGTCGAACTCCCACGTGAAAAAGTCGATTAAGGACACGGAACTCAATAAAACGACACCGAAACGAACTCGGATGACAAAAAGTGCAGAATTAATCATTCTCGAAATGACGAAAGGCCATGAGCGAGTCGTCAAAACGGACTTCCGCCGAAAAAAGAAAATTACCGAAATTCGAAATTGCGGATATCACATTCTACCCTCCTTAAAAGAAGTTTCGTCCCGAAACTTAAAACAAGTAGGGAGGAGCAATATACCCGCCAGGAAAACTCGACGAGATACACAAAAATAGGAAACTCGCGCCCAACGGCGAAACGCTGCAAGAAACGCAAAGAGACATACGGCGTGAAAACACGCTCCACGACGACCAACACAACGTCGCCGTTAGGGATACAATAACACCAACAAATGACAAGCGTCATCAAACAGATAATACAATCAAGTCAATTATCCAAACAATCACAAAACACAAAGAACGAAAATCAATAGGATTGACTAACCCAATGGTACATCAATCAAAACGCGAGCCAACCGCTGAACAAATACGGAATTCCACCGCCCAAGGGTTGGAAGATTGAAAACGAGACTAACTTCCCGAACTTAAGGGAATTAGGAAGGAGCCTGAACGCTCAACAATCACGAAACGAGAACAAAACCAAACAAACAAACGATCGAGACAACAAAAATCGAACGATCATGTTCGGATCACGAAGAACAATAAGGTTCAACCGACAACTCCGAGGTTGACATCTCGACTCGAGACAAAACAAGATCCGGTGAAAACAACAAGATGCACACTCGCATAAGATCCACAGGAAAGGGAATAACAATTGAAAAGTCACATCGACGAACGAGTAATTCCGAAATAATACCACCCTCGTTCGATTAACAAAAGCAAGGGGCAGGACAAGCTCAGGAAATGTCAATGAACATAAACGAGTCGACAGAGTCGAAAATACAGAAGTTCCAAATCCGATCCACTTCGAATAAGAGAACTAGTAAAACCAGATGATGTCACTTCCGAACAAGGTTCACAAGAATCGAACCGAACTCGAAAAAGTCACAATGATAACCAGTTGACCCAAAACAAGATCACACTGCTCGAACGATTTAAACCGAAATACGTAACAAGTTGTAAAGTATCAACGAACACGAGCGAGTCGATAGACTCGAGAAGAGAAAATGCAGGAGTCTAAAAACAACACGGGTACTACATTCGACCTCTTATAAAAGAAGGTAGCCCCCGCAACTCACAACTGCGAAATCAAGGTGACGACACAACAAGCAACCGGCGAAACATCCTTCGAAGGCCTCTCAAAGCCGATTCGATACTTGTCTTTGAAGCGCGAACTCCGAAAGTCTCGGTAGCCAATTCACAAAACTCAATTCGGTGTCCTCGAGTCCACACTTGAAATGTGTTACCGACGAGAAGGACAATTTACACGTGCATGCCCCGACACATCATGGTTGAAACGCCTCGGCTCGGCATACCGAAAATACAAATGCTAGATACAATGGGGCATAACGTCGCAAAACAACATAGCGGAGATGCCAACTCGGACAACAAAGAATCATAACACATACCATATACAACGATTACCATCATAAAGTAATACACACACAAACACTACAAGACGACGGTATCGTTCGCGACCTCAACGCCCGAACGATAACCATCACATAATTACAACCATCATGAAACAATCACACATGTACACAAACGTACAAACTCAAGCTTCAACACCACACCCGTGCGACAACACGCAAATCACCACGAGGCGACAAACAAGAAATACTACCACACCTCTCACAGAGGGCTAGTACAACAAATGCGTGGCAACGCCGACGTTCATGCCACCAATTCGATCACAATTGGGTTAACACCGTAACGAAAGTTCGAAAACCATACACGCATTTCCGGTCCGCAAACAGAATGATAGGTTTTAAAAACAAAACCACCTTTTGAAAACAGTTTGGAAACAACAGTTGATCTTGAGTATCATTTTACAAAAAGTAGTACAAACACCATTATCGAGACTTTGAAAGTCATCTTGCGTTTGAACAAAAATGAGGACACCTTTCTTTTAGTGAAAAACTTTCAAAATATTCGACCCTTGGGTCTAAGCAATCGCATTTGAAAATATCTCAAAATATTTTTGGTCCTCAACCGAAAATTTTTGAAATGTATTGCGGCATTAGAAAACACCTTGAAAACACCGCAAGAAAATAATTCGCTTTAAAAGTACGTCTCGAATTTTAATTTTCTAAGATACTCAAGGTTTTCAAAATAATTCAATGGGCTAGAATGCCCAAAATTTCGTAATTACAAGAAACAATATAGCGCCGTGGGTCCCGCGCCGAACCCACCAGCTAAAACCATTTACAAAAACGCCAAAAGGCCGATGACGGTAATATTTCAAAACTCACGAAGCCATTTAGAAAATAATAAATACCGTCATAAGAATTTCGCCAAAACGATCAAGGCCGTAATGCCAAAAACTCGGTTAAAGAATTGGTTTTCAAAATAAAACTCAGTCGGTAAAATACCGAAAGCCATTACAGAAGAACTCACGCAGCGGATAAAAGAAATAAAGTCAAACATGCACAAGACAGCAACACTACTCCTCATATGAACGAAAAATGGGAGTCAAATAATCACATATCACGAAATCAAAATCCATAAGAGGATTCCACAATTAACTCATAATAATAAAAATAGCTCGTGTCACACGAGGCACAACACAAAGAAGGGAGGCTTACATCCACAGGTCGCACGAAGATGATGATCGCCCACGATACTAATCACGACCAACACACTCAGACGACGCGTCGCGACACGACTTAGTCAGACAAAATCCGACGAGACAAAAACTCAATAGACACCACTAACCCGACAGCCTAGGTTTCCATAACCTAAGCTCCGATACCATTCTGTAACACCCCCAATCCACTCAGGGATATTACACGCCGTAGACCCTCTCCTCGAGGATCTACCAGGCTGGTAACAACATTTAACATCTCGACAATGCCTTCAAGGCAAAAATGACTCAGTAGACCGATTTGTTCTTTAAATAAATACATACAACTCGAATACAACTCATGCCCACGCAGGTCAAAATACAACCACACCCGCATAACGGAAAAATATAGCAATGAAAATAAAGTACAACTATACCAATACGACATCAACGGGTCCTCGTGTGATTAGTATCGTTCATCTTTCATCATCCTTCATGCCGACCCCGTGCTCTGCTCCAAAACCCGAATGCAATACAGACATCCACCCCGAATACTGGGGTTAGCAAACTCCACTGCTTTGCTAGTGCAAGTATAAAATACGAAAACAAGCCATACATATCATACTCCACAAAAATGAGAATAATCGCGAATATACTTCCCGAGAAAATTCACTTGATCAAACCATTCAAAACGTGAAAGGTAGGAAATAACTCAATGTCCATATTACAAAACATTTGACGATCTCGGGAGTTTAGAAAACATTTGGGATATAAGAATTCTAAAACCTTTCGAAAATATTTAGGGACACACCAAAAGTCATTTTTCCAAAATTCAAGTTCCTAGAACAATACGCAGGTCCACAACCCATTTCACAAAACACGGGTCCGTGACCCAAATCACAAATCACATGTTCCTAAGGATTATTCGTGTCCCGTGCTAACAAGCCACGAACCTCGATGCTCCCAAGAACAAACCCGAGTGAATAACCCAATAGGAAAAACATATCAAATCACATGTCTCCACGACACGAATATCACAACCAAACCACAACCATAAGTTATCCCGCATCACGCTAACAAGCCACGAACCTCGGAGTCCCCGCAAGACATACCCGATGATAACCCCACAAGTTATCCCAGATCGGCTAGCAAGCCCCGAACCTCGGAGTCCCCGCAAGACATACCCAGATTGGATAACCCTACGGTTTCGCCCGACCCATACTAACAAGTATGGATCCTGAGATTCAACAATCCTACCCGGAGGCACATCACATACAACAAGCACACAACAATAGTCGATTATCAAGACAAGCAACATTAAGCATCACAACCTCCTTTCAAAGGAGTAACGACTAACATCACATCATGTCGAATACCCACCGAACAAACATACAATTCAATACACAATCCTCGGCAAACAATTATGGTCTATTATATTCACTCAATGCGATTATAACGTCTCTCAACATACGAAACTAACACACATATTCCGAGAACATATCCATTCACGAAGTATTCGAATTATCGTTGAAAGACAATATTTATCGAGGACATACCGATCCTTTTTAACGTTCATTAAATATTGGATTTCGCATAAAATCATTTATCAATAATTATGCCGATGAAATATGAAATGTATGGGCAAGATACTTGCCTCGAAATTGGCACGCAAGTATTCCGACGAACACGGCTCAACCGGAAAGCTTCGAAACGCCCGATGCTATCGAAAAGGAAGACGACGATGAACGGAAGGGTTCAACACGGTTTCTTCGCAAGAAACACGACCCTAACATCATACAATTAATAAATCAACGATCATACGATGAAGAATAATCGTAGAACGCCCGAAAACCCCTCTAAGACATTTTACCGGACACCTTCAAGGCGTCGGTCAAGAACTCGACTCAAACAACGAATCGATACGATCCAACCATGGAATAATAAAGGAAATGATATAATACATCTAAATATTCATCAATACATCATAATCCTAAGTTAAATCGGATTAAACGGATGAAAACAACCAAAACACCCAATTTCCCCAAAACTAGATTTCTAGGAAATCTGACCTGATTCGGTAGATCGGAGGATGTTATAGGACGGATGATTGATGATATGAACCTCAAAACTCCATGGATATGTTGTTAAACAACATGGCTTCAAGCTTAGAATACGCCCAGCTGCGGAAGAGGAGAAGAAGAAGGTGAAAAATGGCAAGAAAAACGTCTGCAGGGCCTTTTATAGGCTGACGGACTCGACCGTGTCCGCCTGACACGGTCGTGGCGCGCAGTTGACCGGCAGGGACTCGACCGTGTCCTGCTAGACACGGTCGCGGCGCGTAGGGGCCTACCGATAGTGACCCGTCCGACAATGACTAAGACGACTCGACCGTGTCCCGAACACGGCCGGCGTGTCAGCGGCCCGGATTTCCGAACGAGTACGCAGACGGCCGTGTCGGACGACACGGTCGGGTCCTGAGACAGAAACTTCCGGCATTTCCGGACGAGTACGGCACGGGCCGTGTCGGACGACACGGCCGAGTTCGGCCGGCAGTGATCGGCCAATAACGAGCGGGTGAACTAAAACGACCATAACTCTCTCGTCCGGACTCCGATTGACTCACCGTTTGAACCATTGGAAAGCTAACTCGATGATCTATAATATTGCAAAGATTTAGAATTTTTGGAGTTACCAAAAATTAATGGTGACGTTACAAAGTCGAACTCCCACGTGAAAAAGTCGATTAAGGACACGGAACTCAATAAAACGACACCGAAACGAACTCGGATGACAAAAAGTGCAGAATTAATCATTCTCGAAATGACGAAAGGTCATGAGCGAGTCGTCAAAACGGACTTCCGCCGAAAAAAGAAAATTACCGAAATTCGAAATTGCGGATATCACACTAATTAGGTACAAGGACGGGTGGGTCCGGTCATCCGTCTTGTACACTTGCACAGAACACTACGGGCGTACTATGATGCTCCTCTTCAGCGTAATTCATAACTAAGGATATTTCATAACTTCAGTTAAATCATGTTTGTGTATTTTCAACCCTTGAGGATTGTTGTTCTGTGTAACTGACCCCGTTTGGGGATTTTGTTTTTCAGGTATTGGCAAGGCAAAAGCACGGGAATAACATATTGACGACGAGGAGTCCCAGTGATACTAGTAGGGGGCCCCAAATCCTTTCAGTCATTCCTATTGTTGTCATTTATTTTCCGCTGCAGATTTTCACTTGGTTATTCCGTTTCATTCAGTGTTGTGTATTTTATCTTCATATAAAATATACATGTATTCTGTATTATCCTGGGTGTGTTGTATGAAACTCCTCATCGGAGTAATTAATGTTGTAATGTGCTTCGGTACTACATTCACCCTGTGTAATTCATTCATTTTCATCCGCCTGGTGGGTCCCAGTCGGGGGTCCACGACACTGTAATATCCGCCTAGTTTGGGGTGTTACAGTTTATACGACAATTATTATTATTACTAGAAATCGTGTCCCGACTCGTGCGGGTTGATGATGTCCCCTTGAGGAGCTCGATAATAATTATTATATTAAACCCTGCAGGTGGATTTAATTCTGATATAATAATAAGGTTCGAGTGGTACTACTCTTGGATAAGATATTAATTAATTAAAGCTGTCAGTAGCTTATAATTAATTAATGGACATTCGATATCTTAAACACTGGAAATAATATATTTAATAAGGAGCCCAATTTCGTAATTTGGGATTTTGGTAGGAAGTGCAATATCAACTTTTTAGTGGACTAAGTTGATATTAATAGATTCATTATATATTAGGAAGAGTCCTAATAAGGTAAGATGAATTTATTGGGAGTCCTTCCATAATCCTCCTTTAGATCCCTAGTAGTAGTCCAAGAGCCTATAAATAGGACATATGGGGTGTTGGCCAATTTTTATCACAAACTTACACAAGGAATTTCGATTTTTTTTCTAAGTGTTTAATTGTGGATCTTGACTTGTGTCTTTGATTCCACAATTGAGAGAACACTTTAATTCTTGCTACATATCGGAATTACTTGAATAAAAGAAAATCGAGAATTGTGAGGCATAGAAATCGGCCGATCCATAGGTGTCCAAACAAGATCCGGTAGCTCGTTGCCCACACAACGTCCGGTTCAAGGCGGATCATACTCTAGAAGATCTAAAGGTAGAAATACAAGGTGATCAAGACGGAAGTAACAAACACGCTTCAAAAGGTAATATCCTATGATCTTTGGATCTAGATTAGGATATTTTAATTATCAACATATTTAATTAATAAATAATAAATAATATTTAAATTGCTTATTAGTCTTAGTAATTAATTAATTAGCATGCCTAAATAGATCTCATGCTCGTAGATGCGTAAAACGCGATTATCAACTTTCCCAAACTTCGCTTCCGCTGCGTTTTACTTTCCAACAATTGGTATCGGAGACGGATTTTTAGGCTTTTGTTATTTTAATTAATTTTAGTGATTAATTGATGGCAATTTAAATATTCATATATTTTGATGTTGGAATATTTTGCTAGATGTGTTCTTGCAGGTGATATGATCCAATTATCATGGTTTATATGAATGGTGTATTTATTTATTTATTTTATTAATTATGCAATTGTTGGTTTGGCCCGTTTTTGAGGCATGTAATGGTTTTTCCCGTGAGAAAATCCGCGGGTAGTTCTAGGTGGTTTTATTTTTCGTGTAATCTTGATGTAATTTCGATGTATTTTATTTTGTATAAAATTGTAATCGAATTCGGAAAAGACGGGATCACGAAGAAATAGAGCGTAACCGGATCGCCGGATCGCTGCCCGCGAAAGCAAGCAAGGCTGCCAGCAAGACAGTACACTGCCGCGGCAGCCAGCATTACCGATGCCTTGGCGGCTGGTCCGGCGATTATTTGGTTGGTCCGGCCGTCGATTTTGGTTCGGTCCGTTTCGCCGCCGTTCGTTGCGTCCGCTGGGGAGTCGGGATTTAAGATTAAATTTTTTTTATGTAATTAATTTTGCATAAAAGTAAAATTTTAATTTTCGAAATTCACGGCCCGGCCGGGGAGGAGCGACGAGATGCTTGATTCAGTGGGAGAGATCAAGTCGAAGATTTTCTCGGATTCAACTCAAGAAAGAAGACCATGATAATTGGATAATTTAATTATCCATGCTTTATTTTTGGTTTTATTGTTTTGATGTATGACATGTGTTGTGTCAAGAATTAACACTCTCCGACCGGCGATCGCCTCGGAGATCGGGCGACCGTGTCACTGCCGAGCAGCCGAGGCAGAACTGTGTTGTGTCAAGAATTAACACTCTCCGACCGGCGATCAGCGACCAGGCGGCCGAGCCTTAACCCAGCGGACAAGCTAAATCGGCCAACCGAAGGTCCCAGGACAAGTCCCGGTGCCGAGCGATCGACATCAAATACGATCGTCTCTCGGTGCTCGGCGACCGACTCCTGGCGACCGACTAGCGGACGACCCTCTCTCGGCACCAGCCGACCGACCCTTGGTGACCGACCAATGCCGACCCTCAGCAACTGGCCGATGGCGACCTCTGATGACCAGCTAGTGACGACCGCCTCATGTCAATCAGGGCCGATGGCCATCCAATCGGCAGAGGCCGAGCCTCAAGACTGGCACCACGTGCAAGAGCCGAGACAAGATCCGCGAATCTCGGGTCATTGACCACAGCCTGGCAGAATCATTCCACCAGCCGACAAGCCGCCGAAAGTTGTCAGTAGGGCCGCATGCGACAGTGACCCTGGACGCGTGCTGGCCCCTCATTGGACCGCCCAGCTGGCTGCCTGCTGTAGCTTTGGACTTTAGGCAGACTGCCAGCCTCTTCCTTGGACTTAGCCCGACAGCCCGGGCGATCGCCCCATTATTATAATGGCCGGAAGGCGATCGCCCGCCAGAGGCAAGACTCGACTGCCACTATATATACAAGGCTCCCTGCACTTGGGCACTTGTTCAACTTCCTTCGGATTTCACGCAATACAGAAGCAAAATATACACACTTGGCTATCTCCAACACTTGGCAACAGCTATCATTCGGTCCTACTTCTCCTGGCCTCTCTCATCGAGCAGACGATCGGCAGGGACGAAGAACACCGAGCTTCGCTCAAGAGCCGGATTAACAGAGTCTTTTTACACTCATTGTATTTAGATTTCTCTCATTAATACTTGTATCCACGAATATTTGTATTAATATCATCTCGCGAGAGCATTCAAGCCCGGGCCTAACAAACCCGGCAAATCTTGTATTATTTATCTTCTCTCGGAAGTGCTCCCGCAAATTGTTGTTTGTTGTCCGTCTTCCAGCAGTATTAATCTTCGGATAAATATTTTGGGCAACAACAATTGGCGCTAGAAGGAGGGGATCCAACCTCAAATTTTTATACCTACCGTCCCGAAGAACACTCACTGTTCTCGGGGCAGATACTTGAAGTGACACTCACTGCACTTCAAAGTATGAGTCCGCAGGAAGAGGCGCTCGCCAGCCGGGGCACCTCTGTCTTCGATCGCCTGGGCAGTGACCCGACCTGGCGACCGGGGCAGTCCGGCCCCAGCTACGAGACGACGGAATATGAGTCCGTCACCAGGAGCTCGGCCTACCCGGCTCCCAGAAGGTAGCCCAGCCGTCTGGCTCCCCCTCGCCAAATTGCCGAGGTCGGCAGCAGTGGAGTCCGGAGATCGGTACACGATCTCCTCGTCTCCCGCTCCCAAAGCCGATCAGCAAGCAGCCGAGCCACGGCGATTGCCGCATTGCAACGTCAACTCGACGAGGTGAAGGCGCTCCTGGAATCCAGGGCAGGCGCCAAGAAGACAATCGCCGAGCCGAGCGAGCCGCTCACGATCGACATCGAGCTCGCCCCCGTGCAGCACAGGATCGCTCCCCCGCAAACACCCGTGTACGAGGGGCGATCGGACCCCCAGACGCACCTGAGGAAGTTCAACATCTACATGACCGGGTGTGGGGCATCAGACGCGACCAGGTGCCGAATGTTCCCTCTGACACTGGACGACCTCGCCCACCGGTGGTACACCTTATTGCCACCTCGGTCCATTGGCTCTTTTAACGAGCTGGCGCACGTCTTCACGGAGTACTTCGCCACCAGGGTCGTTCGGCCAGAAGGTCCCCTTCGCATGATGCAAATCAAGCAGGGAGAAGAAGAGTCCGACTCGGACTACATCGACCGGGTAGACGGGATCATCCTCAACGGCGAGCCAGTAAGCGATGAGACCGCCCTCTACGCGGTCCTAGGAGGTTTTCAGGGTTTTTCGCCTATGTTCAGGCATCTCACGAAGACCCGACCGACGACCTACGCAGCCTTCCGGGCTAGAGCCGCAGATTTCCTGTCCAGGCAAAGGCTTCTTCTTAGCCTAGGAGTAGAGCGATCGGCACCCGCGCGACGACCTCCAGTCTCCCAGCCCGATCGCTACTATCCAGCAGAGCCGGAGGACTCGCTCACCGCCTACAGTCCACCATTTTAAATGAGGGACTAAGGCTCGCGATCGCCTCCGCCGCACATCATAAAGCCATGGTCCTGGTAGTCGATGGAACCGGCTGCTTCGGCCATGCAAGGTCCCTTTCGGCCGAGATCGCCCGCCCTTCGTTTAAATACGAGGCCGGCGTAGTCGGAGAACCCTCCAACTTTAATCAGTGGACACGATCGCCCGCCCTCAAGGTTCACCATCTGAAATGATCAACCCGGACAATGCGACACGTGCCACAACCCCCGTCTCAACGTACACCGTCGAGGTCGGCCATCTCCATGGCGGGCCGAGGTGGAAGCAGAGCTAACAAGCCGCGGGCGTGGAGTCGATTCATCCGACGCTGCCCCGCGCAAGGACTCCTCTAGACCGAGACCGCACGCCCTTCGTTTAAATACGAGGCGAGGCGCATCCTAACAGAGGACCCTCATAATAAAGTGAGTCACGAGACACTCAATGTCTTCGCGCACCAAGACACGGTCATGGAGTCGGTCCATCGAATTCCGCGACTGTGCACGATTCCTCAAACAAGCGAAACCATCAAGTTTCCGAGGGGGATCGGCCAATGTTGTTCTTTGCAGGTACAAGACCGAAAGATAGCTAGCCAATCGACTATGATAGCCCAAGTCCGAATCCTAAGTCAGCTCAGCAAAGATCGCCCGTCCTCATCCTTACACGATCGCCAGCAAAAACCACCTCGCCCCATGTCTTCAACATAGGAGCAAGCTGGGGGGCAATTGTTGTGTCAAGAATTAACACTCTCCGACCGGCGATCGCCTCGGAGATCGGGCGATCGTGTCACTGCCGAGCAGCCGAGGCAGAACTGTGTTGTGTCAAGAATTAACACTCTCCGACCGGCGATCAGCGACCAGGCGGCCGAGCCTTAACCCAATGGACAAGCTAAATCGGCCAACCGAAGGTCCCAGGACAAGTCCCGGTGCCGAGCGATCGACATCAGATACGATCGTCTCTCAGTGCTCGGCGACCGACTAGCGGACGACCCTCTCTCGGCACCAGCCGACCGACCCTTGGTGACCGACCAATGCCGACCCTCAGCAACTGGCCGATGGCGACCTCTGATGACCAGCTAGTGACGACCGCCTCATGTCAATCAGGGCCGATGGCCATCCAGTCGGCAGAGGCCGAGCCTCAAGACTGGCACCACGTGCAATAGCCGAGACAAGATCCGCGAATCTCGGGTCATTGACCACAGCCTGGCAGAATCATTCCACCAGCCGACAAGCCGCCGAAAGTTGTCAGTAGGGCCGCATGTGACAGTGACCCTGGACGCGTGCTGGCCCCTCATTGGACCGCCCAGCTGGCTGCCTGCTGTAGCTTTGGACTTTAGGCAGACTGCCAGCCTCTTCCTTGGACTTTATCCCGACAGCCCGGGCGATCGCCCCATTATTATAATGGCCGGAAGGCGATCGCCCGCCAGAGGCAAGACTCGGCTGCCACTATATATACAAGGCTCCCTGCACTTGGGCACTTCTTCAACTTCCTTCGGATTTCACGCAATACAGAAGCAAAATATACACACTTGGCTATCTCCAACTCTTGGCAACAGCTATCATTCGGTCCTACTTCTCCCGGCCTCTCTCATCGAGCAGACGATCGGCAGGGACGAAGAACACCGAGCTTCGCTCAAGAGCCGGATTAATAGAGTCTTTCTACACTCATTGTATCTAGATTTCTCTCATTAATATTTGTATTAATATCATCTCGCGAGAGCATTCAAGCCCGGGCCTAACAAACCCGGCAAATCTTGTTTTATTTATCTTCTCTCGGAAGTGCTCCCGCAAATTGTTGTTTGTTGTCCGTCTTCCAGCAGTATTAATCTTCGGATAAATATTTTGGGCAACAACAGCATGTATGGATGTATACGTGATATGTTTCCTTGCATGTTAGGACGAGAAAATTAAAAACCTTAAGGCTAAAATAACTAAGTGATTAAATTGATTTATTTTTAAATAAAATCAAATTGGCCTCCATAATTAATTTAAATTGTGAAGTAATTAGCATTCGCGTTGACATTAGAGTCTTCCTCCATATCGGATGTGCTAATTATAGGTTCACTAGTTTTAAATTTCAAAATGATAACATAAGGTAAATATTACTTTTTATGATAAGACCTCTCCATCTGTAGGACTATTATTTAAAAGATAATATTTTAAGGATGTTAAATTATGGTGATCACTTAGGTGTATTAATTAATAAGCTCCCCATCGGAGTCTATGTTAATTAATACATGGCCAAGAGGAACCAACTATTAATTTTACTTGTCATAACGTAATTTGACTAGATAGTAAAATTAAAGACGTAAAACTCTACTTGAGAAATGTGTGTGTAAACGTCCACATGATCGTGGCTTGCATGTGCGGATTTTTCGAGGTGTTGGTTGCTAGCATATATATTATGTTTTGAGGTTTTTCGATATATTTTGCTATGCATTATGTGATGGATGTTTTTTAATTTTTATCTCAGATGTCTTTCAATCCACTAGTTGTTATTCTCAAAGAAAATAAACTTGATGGCACTAACTTTGCCATTTGGAAAAGAAATCTTGACATTGTCCTGACTGCTGAGGGGCATAAATTTGTCTTAATCGAGGAGAGCCCTCTAGAATCAGAACCGGATGCCACTCCCGAAGAGTTGGCTGAATTCCGAAAATGGAAAAAGTCTGATGAGATGGCTCGCTGTTACATTTTGGCTTCACTGACAAATGTATTGCAGCATCAGCATCAGACGATGGGCTCGGCCGCGGAAATGATGAAAAGTCTCACCGAGATGTTTGGTCATCAGAACCGGGCGGCTAGACAAAATGCAATGAGGGTATTGATGACAACCCAAATGTCTGAAGGGACCCCAGTAAGGGATCATGTTCTGAAAATGATGTCTCATTTGAACGAACTGAGCATACTGGGGGCTACTATCGATGCGGAAACGCAGGTCGATATTATCTTAGGCAGCTTACCTAGAAGCTTTGAGCAGTTCCGCCTTAACTACAATATGAACCGTAGGACATATAGTTTGGCGGAACTTCTGACAGAGCTTCAGTCTGCTGAAGGTCTCTTCAAACAAGGTTATCATCAGATTCTTGCGGCAACCGGTGCTACTTCTTCCAAACCCAAATGGGGAAAGAAGAAGAAGCAGGTTGGCCAGAAGCAAGTGGCAACCCTCAAGGTGAAAAGCAATGCTCCTCACCCCGAGGCGAACAAAAAGCCAAAGGGAAAGTGCTACAAGTGCGGCCAGAAAGGACATTTTAAAGCGGACTGCCCTGCTCTTAAGAAAGGTATGTCTCGTGCACTAGTAGTCAAAACATGTTTGGCAGCTTGTTCTTCCACTTCGTGGATAGTTGATTCAGGCTCCACTGATCATGTTTGCTTTGACTCGCATGGTTTTCATGTAACCAAGCTGCTTAGTGCGGGCGAGATTACCATCAATCAGCGATTATTCCGGGCTTATGGTACATTGCGGTGGGAGTCGTGCAGTTGAAGATTAATGATAAATTATTAGTCCTCAATAATGTATTATTAGTACCGGATTTTAGAATGAATTTAATTTCGGTTTCTAAATTAAAAAGCGATGGTTATTCAGTTTCTTTTGATGATGATGCCATTATTAAGAAAAGAAGCGGTGAATATATTTGCAAAGGTATTTTTAATGATGGACTATATGTCGTTAATACTGCACAAACTCCTATGCATAAATCACTTAACTATTTGTCTAAAGCTAAAAAGAGAAAAGAACCTTCAAGCATAAACCAAACATATCTGTGGCATTTACGGTTAGGACATGTAAACCTTGGAAGGATTCAAAGATTGGTAGATGATGGCCCACTGGATGACCTCTAAGTTGAGTCATTTCCAATTTGTGAATCCTGTCTGGAAGGTAAGATGACCAAAAGGGTTTTTAAAACCAAGGGAAACCGTGCTCAGAATGTGTTAGAATTGGTTCATACGGATGTATGTGGTCCAATGAATATCCAGGATAGGGGTGGTTTCGAATACTCATCACGTTTATAGATGATTATTCGAGATATGGATACATCTATTTGATGCGACGTAAGTCTGAAGCCTTTGAAAAGTTCAGAGACTTCAAGGCTGAAACGGAGAAGCGTCATGGGAAGAGTATCAAGTCACTACAATCTGATCGTGGTGGCGAATACCTTAGTGGAGAGTTTTTGGATTTCTTGGCAAATGAGGGGATTTCGTCCCAGCTCACCGCGCCGGGAACTCCACAACAAAATGGTGTGGCTGAAAGAAGGAATAGGACTCTTTTAGAAATGGTTAGATCAAGGATGAGTTATTCAGATTTACCTATTTCGTTTTGGGGATACGCCTTAGAAACAGCGGCGTACATTCTAAACCTGGTGCCTTCGAAATCAGTTCCAAAAACACCCACAAAACTGTGGAGTGGGCGTAAGCCCAGTCTAGGACATGTTCGGATTTGGGGTACTCCAGCACATGTGCTGAATAAGGAAGCTGATAAGTTGGCATCTCGTACAGAAGTACGAGTGTTTGTAGGATACCCTAAGGGAACGAAGGGTGGCTTGTTCTATAGTCCCCAGGATCAGAACGTCATTGTTAGCACCAATTCCCGATTTCTGGAAGAGGATTATATGATTATTCACAAGCCCATGAGCGAGATAATTCTGGAAGAGCTGAGGGGCGAGACTCCGTCTATACCAATCGTACAAGCACCAACTAATACTGCACCACGTATCGATTCTGATACTTTTACACCAACTCAGGATTTGCCTCGTCGTAGTGGGAGGGTTGTTCGTCAGCCCGAACGATTCATAGGCATGGGAAAGTCTTCGGACTCAATCCCAGGCGAAGATGAATCAGATCCCTGGACCTATAAGGAGGCAATCCAAGATAAAGATGCTGACTCCTGGCAAGTAGCAATGGAATCAGAAATGGGATCTATGGATTCCAATCAAGTGTGGGAGCTAGTAGAGCTACCTGATGGTGTACAAGCCATTGGGAGTAAATGGGTCTACAACCGAAAGAAAGGATGTGACGGGAAGGTTGAAACCTTCAAACGAGGCTTGTTGCAAAAGGTTACACTCATAAAGAGGGTATCGATTATGATGAAACCTTTTCGCCGGTAGCCATACTTAAGTCAATCCAGATTCTTTTAGCTATAGCTGCGCATTTGGATCTGGAGATTTGGCAGATGGATGTCAAGACTGCATTCTTGAATGGGAGTCTAGACAAGGAAATCTATATGCGCCAAGCAGAGGGATTCATTGCTGAAGGAGAAGAGCACTTGGTGTGCAAACTTAAGAAATCCATTTATGGACTTAAGCAAGCATCTAGATCTTGGAACACTCATTTTGACGAAGTTGTCCAGTCATATGGATTCGTCCAATGTCCGAGTGAGAGTTGTGTGTATAAGAAATGCGATGGAAACGTGTTGGTGTTTCTTGTACTGTATGTAGACGATGTAATACCCGAGATTTCTATGTAATTGGAACTTATGATATTGTAATAATCGTACTTTTGTCTGAGTACTATTCTCCGTATTTCTTAGTCCGATGTTGTCGAGCGTTTAAATTTCATGGTTGTGATTTAAAGATTGTAAATCTGCGCATGTAGCGCACGCTACCGGCTATGTTTAGCGTGCGCTAACATAGATTCATAGCGCACGCTACAAAGGGTCATTAGCGCACGCTATGCATGGTCAATTTGATTGAGACGTGCGGTAGGTGAGATCTGGCCGGGGGACCCCTGTCGGATCGTGTCGGATGAACCTGGACGGCTTTCGGGAAAAGCCGAGTCAACGCCTTAGCGCACGCTACAGGTATATGCGTAGCGCACGCTAAGTGCTGAGTACAGTTTAGTCAGGGAGCCGTTAGCGCACGCTACGAGCAGGGTCTAGCGCGCGCTAATAGCCATTTATTATAAATAGGACAGCATCCTATTCGTGATTTCAGTTCCTTCTTCTCCCATTACCCGAATTCTTACACTTAGAATATAACTTACTTCATCCTAAACACTTCATAGCAACATCCTGATTCGTGATTGAAGATCGTATATCATTGGAGATTGGTGTTCGAGCTTTCGGTGTCGGATTGCTTCATTTTCCTCCGTGTTCTTCACTACCTTGAGGTAGGTGATTCTTCACCAATACTAGTTGTGTTCTAAAGGATGTTGATCATGTTCATCTAGTCAGTTAGATTCGTTATTAGCCGTACCTCATGTGTTAGAAGGATGTTTTCGACGTTTCGCCCCTTATTCATCGTATGATCCATTGAACCTTTTTGTATGAGGATTTCTAAGCATGTTATGTACCTTCCAAACCAATCGACCAGTATACGTAGATTACCTAGTTCGTATGTTTTACGAAAGGAACCATATGTTTTGGGATTTGGAATAATCGGAACTTAGAATATTTCTTGAAGATCTTGGATGAGTTATGATGATGAGATAATTATCCGTATATTTGTGCCTCATGATCATGGAACTTCCACAAACCTATTAGCATGACAGACTTGAGGATGATTTGTTGTATCAACATAGAATTCATGAATTCACCACCTTTCAACCCAGTTTTTCCGTTAGCAGTTTTCTGCCATGCAGGGTTAGCGCACGCTAACATATATGAGTTAACGTGCGCTATCGGGGTTCAATTAACGCACAGAACGTACGTAGCGTACGTTATGCATCAGCCGATTCGAACTGTCAGTTCGTAGCTAGCGCACGCTAGTCTTACACGATAGCATACGCTAACAGGCCGGCTTAGCGCACGTTACGTAGAGTACGTAGCGCACGCTAAGCAGTCCAGGCAGACTGTTTATTTTGAGCCTTTCGGCCGTAGACCGAATTGATAGGCCATCGTTCGACTTGAGATGATTTGTATATCATTCCTTTTATTAAGGTTCAAGCTTGCAACGTTGATCGAAGGAGGCGACCTTCGAGTGTGTTGAGATCATTGAAGTATATCGTTCTTGCCATCTTCTAGGCAAGTATCGTAATATGTTAATATTGGTATTTTTGGAGCATGCGTATGATTATTCATGTTGTTGAAACATGAGATTTACTTCGTTGATTTGTCATGGTATTCGTTATATAGTGTTTATATGTTCATGTTGATGAACATAATGATTTGGCATATGTGTATGCATGAGTTGTGTTTGTATACGTTGTACGATCTATGCTGAGGGCGCTGGATCGGATGTCCACCTCGTGTTGGTCCGACGGGATCATCTTGGGATCTAGCCGAGGCTGGATCATTGGACGGGTTATTCCACCTCGTGTTGGTCCGACGGGATCATCTTGGGATCTATGCTGAGGGCGCTGGATCATCGGAATACCCATGCTGTGTAATGGAATCTGGTAGATTCGCATTGTCGGATTCCGGTAGCGGAAGTCCGTGTATTGTATCTTGTTATGTATTGTTGATGCATATTCGAATTGTTTAATATGATACTTGTACTAGCATCGTTTTGCTAACCCCTTCGGGGGTGGACATTTGTTTTGATGTTCAGGTAGCCGAGAGCGGGAAAGCGACCACGATCGACGTGACGACGAAGGGGTTCAGTGATGTTTGTTGTTATTGGTGATTTGTTTTCTTGGTTTGGTTTCTGTACTCGAGTACGCGTGTCTTACTGATATTAATTCGATATGGTTGTATTAATTACTCGTTGAACCAGTTGTACGGTTTCATAAACTTGAATTTCCGCAGTATTGATGTCTTATATTTACTTTCCTTTTTAATTAGCCTTGTAAATCCTTACTTAAAGGGTTTACGGCGCTGTAATTATTCCGAATATCTCGGGGTGTTACAGACGATATTCTTCTGATTGGAAACAACGTGAAGGAATTGTCGGACGTACGGGTATGGCTATCTGAGCAGTTCGATATGAAGGATATAGGAGAAGCAGGACACATCATTGGAATCGAGATCTTTCGTGATCGGAAGAAAAGGATGTTGTGCTTATCCCAGGCATCCTATATCGATACAGTGCTGAAGCGGTTTAGCATGGAGAATTCCAAGAAAGGTTTTCTACCTTACAGACATGGAATTCAACTATCCAAGAACATGTGTCCTAAGACACAAAAGGAGATAGATGACATGAAGATGGTCCCTTATGCATCTGATGTGGGAAGTCTCATGTATGCTATGCTTTGCACTAGACCAGATATCTGTCATGCCGTGGGCATGGCTGCTAGATATCAGTCAAACCCAGGACCAGGACACTGGATTGCTGTCAAGCACATACTCAAGTACCTGAGAAGGACTAGGGAGTACATCCTTGTATATCAATCAGACAACCTATTTCCGGTGGGTTACACTGACTCAGATTTTTCATCGGACAAAGAAAAGTCCGAGTCTACTTCGGGTTATGTGTTTAGCCTGGGAGGTGGAGCCATTAGTTGGAGGAGTGTGAAGCAGAAATGCATCTCGGACTCTACCATGGAAGCCGAGTACGTGGCAGCCTCTGAGGCAGCCAAGGAGGCAGTATGGCTCAAGTACTTCCTGCAGGACTTAGATGTGATTCCCGATTTGCCAGAGGGTATTACAATTTATTATGATAATACTGGTGCAGTCGCAAATTCAAGGGAACCACGAGCCCATCAGGCAAGTAAACATATCAACCGCAAGTACCACATCATACGAAACTTCGTAAAGGAAGGAGACGTAGTTGTAGCCAGGGTTGCATAGGAAGATAATCTTGCTGACCCTTTCACGAAAGGCCTACCTTCAAAAGTTTTTGAAAGGCATGTGGAAGGAATGGGATTACGGTGTATGGCAGCATTGCTTTGGGTATAAGTGGGAGAAATGAGAGACTATGTAATAGAGTAGTATACTTAAAAGCATGCTTTGAGTATAAGTGGGAGATTGTTAGGATTGTATACTGCAAAGCATACTTTATGCTTGTATTACCTAATTTCCCTGTTACTACCTATGAGAATATTAATTTCATTTAATCAAATGTTTTGCATATTTATTCACGTTATGGTTATGCAAATGAAATGTCTAATTATTTTATATTGTAGATAATGTGGTGTGTTGGTGTTACACGGAAGATCACATTATCGGTGCCTTATAAAATAATATAATAGTTCACAACCTATATAATTATTAGACAAATTATATAAAAGGTTGTAGTGTATGCTTGAGAATAGTTGGTCTTGACTATTAGCATACATTAGCGTATTTGCATACGTTGAACTGGATCGAGGTGAGATAGTGTCTTACATCTTGTGTAAGAAGAACGTAAATCTCGGATAATTATTATTTCTTAATTCTAAGTATATAATATTTAATTGTGTATTTATAATAATTATTGCTTTGATTTACCATAGGTGAGAGTCAAAATGATCGACTCAATAAGCTTCGTATCTTGGGCAATAATATTGTTTATACGACCATTATTATTATTACTAGAAATCGTGTCCCGACTCGTGCGGGTTGATGATGTCCCCTTGAGGAGCTCGATAATAATTATTATATTAAATTCTGCAGGTGGATTTAATTCTGATATAATAATAAGGTTAGAGTGGTACTACTCTTGGATAAGATATTAATTAATTAAAGCTGTCAGTAGCTTATAATTAATTAATGGACATTCGATATCTTAAACACGGGAAATAATATATTTAATAAGGAGCCCAATTTCGTAATTTGGGATTTTGGTAGGAAGTGCAATATCAACTTTTTAGTGGACTAAGTTGATATTAATAGATTCATTATATATTAGGAAGAGTCCTAATAAGGTAAGATGAATTTATTGGGAGTCCTTCCATAATCCTCCTTTAGATCCCTAGTAGTAGTCCAAGAGCCTATAAATAGGACATATGGGGTGTTGGCCGATTTTTATCACAAACTTACACAAGGAATTTCGATTTTTTTTCTAAGTATTTAATTGTGGATCTTGACTTGTGTCTTTGATTCCACAATTGAGAGAACACTTAATTCTTGCTACATATCGGAATTACTTGAAGAAAAGAAAATCGAGAATTGTGAGGCATAGAAATCGGCCGATCCATAGGTGTCCAAACAAGATCCGGTAGCTCGTTGCCCACACAACGTCCGGTTCAAGGCGGATCATACTCTAGAAGATCTAAAGGTAGAAATACAAGGTGATAGAGACGGAAGTAACAAACACGCTTCAAAAGGTAATATCCAATGATCTTTGGATCTAGATTAGGATATTTTAATTATCAACATATTTAATTAATAAATAATAAATAATATTTAAATTACTTATTAGTCTTAGTAATTAATTAATTAGCATGCCAAAATAGATCTCATGCTCGTAGATGCGTAAAACGCGATTATCAACTTTCTCAAACTTCGCTTCCGATGCGTTTTACTTTCCAACAATGAACAGTGGGCCAAAAGGATGGAGAATGTTGATTATTTTGGCCCTAAGGCCTAATATTAGATCCATACTTATTTGGGCCAATTTTTTATAGTGCTGGCCCAACACACTTGGTGGCCCACCAAGCACCAAATTAATCTCAACCCTCCAGTTTCGGGACTTAATCAGGCTATTGGATCATTCCTATTTAAGGGACATAACCCTAGCCCTAAATCATTTTCGCCGTACCCCTCCTACTTCCTTATCCTCTTGGTCTCTCGATATTCTCTCTCTCTCTCTCTCTAACTGTTTGCTCTCTCTCTCTCTCTCTCTCTCTCTCTCTCTCTCTCTCTCTTCTGTTTCCGATCTGAACTCTTCTCCTTCGCTCGATTCCTTAGTGAAATCGTTGATGATGGCTATATCCCCTTCGATGCCCCCATATATAAATAGGGTTTGGTATCCTAGGGTAAAGATCACGCCTGAAAACGAGTTTAAGAGAGAACTAAGCAATACAATCGTTGTGATTCTTTGTTTATTTATCAAATCGATAAGGAAGAGAGAGTGATTCAGTGTGAGGCCTGATTCTGTGGTATTGTGGTGTTCCGGTGGAGCCGCGGTGTGTTGGTTGTTCCGGTCGACGGGGGTTTCAGGTGCTTGATTATTCGTGGACGGATTCCCGATCGGTGTTCTTGCTTGGGGGTTGATTCCAGTATATCTGAGCCGATACAATATATTTCAAAAAGAGGATTTTCTTAAATCTCATACTTCTCACTAATTGTTTATTAATCTGCTCTTGATTAGTTTAGTGGATTCATATTCGATTTTGATATTCTGGCCCTTCGTTTTTAAATATATCTTATTGCATCTGGGTCATTTTGCTCATTGTGTTGTTATTTGTGGTGGGTCAGATTCATTCGGGACTTGAGTTGCTTGGCCTAAGTATTGCTGGAATTTTGACTGGGATAAATTCGATCTGTTCGTTGCCCGGTTAATATTCTTTTATTTATTATCTGAGTAATTAGTTGGTCTGTAATCCTTAAACTATTTCCCGTAGAATATATTTTTATAGTAGTTATATTCGCTAGTCCATATTGTATTATTGATCCTTGTTTGTTTAAGTCTTGGATCGATACCCAATATATTTCGACATAATCTTTGAGAAAATAAATTTAAGTGATTAGTTTATATATCAAATATGTGGATAAGTTGACATAGATATTGTGAAAGACAATGTTTCACTAGTGGTTGGACCAGCCCAACTCGCCCTAGCTCGATTCGAAAAATTATGTTGTTGGCCGACCTGGTTTAGCTCGGCCTAGTCCACTATTAGGATGGTGTTGATTTTTTCCAAACTAATCCCATCCACTAACAAGTCCAGCCCGACATCGGCCATGACCCAGCCACAACCCGGCCAATGATCGGTCCAAACTAAGTCCACCTCGCAATTATTAATTATTTTATAATATATTTTAAATATATAATATAGTAAAATGTAACAAAATAATATTCTTTAATATAATTCCGAAAATATTAAGAACATATTTTTTTCTGAAACATATGACATAAGGCTAAACAGGTCCATACTACTGGACCAGTCTGGGGTTCAACATATCCCAACACATCTCGAATCCAACCGGCCCCGCCGAGCTCGGAACTACTTAATGTTCAATTATACTTGTTATGGACATACTGAATAAAAACATATATGCAATGTCTAATATTACCAACTATTGAAGAAGAAAATATGAAAAGAGAGTAAAATATGTTACATCACCTTCACATCCATTTATTTGTATTCCATATAAGGGTGGCAATGTGGCGAATCAAGGCGGATACTTGAAGACCCAAACTCAAGCCATAAGGTGAACAAGCTAGGGCACCCACTACGTGTAATATCCGAGATTTTTATATTTTTAGTAATTTCTATTTTTGGTATTTTTCTGTTTTCGACGACTTTCTTGTAATCGTTTTGACATTTCGAAACTATTTTATTCTGTATTTTTTGTCATTCGAACGAGTTTCGAGATCGCTTTTAACGGATTCACGTAGTATTGTGATTTTGTCGTGTTTTGGTTCGATTCTTGCAAATATTGTTCAAAAACTATTTCATTGTTCCTATAAGTTCACCTAATATATTTAGACGTGTTGTGGGTTTGAGCTTGAATCGTGATTTTCGGATGTTTGGGCCATTTTATAATTTCCCAAAGTTTTGTGTAGTTGTTTTCATATTTGTTTTTCCAAATTTTAGGTGGTCGGAATTGCGTGTTTGATTAATGCTTAGAGTCTTCGTGAGAAACGTTTTGTAAGCATTTCATCACATTTCTCAAGTCGTCGCGTTTTGGAATCGTTCGAGGTTGAGCAGCTCAGCAGGGCATTTACCTAGTTGTCAAAAAACAGGTTACGGCTATTAAGACGGTACTGTTACGACCGTCAGTAATATAATATCCACACTTTCTATTTTTAATAATATCTGTTTTTGGTGTATTTACATTTTAGGCGACTGCTTGTTCTGGTATTCTGAAGTTATTTTGTTCTACACTTTTGGTCATGGGAACGATTTCGGAGTTGTTTTATGAAAATATGCATATTAGTTTAACTTTTCCGCGGTTAAGTTTAATTCTCGTAAATCTTGTTCGTAACCGTCGTTTTGTAAATCTTGTTCATTTGATATATTTAGTCATGTTATGAGTTTGAGTGTTAGTGTCCGATCTCGAATCGTGATTTTCGAAAATTGGGTTGTTTTGTAATTTCCCAGAAATATTGGGCATTGAGTTTCTAATTTTGTTACCCGTACTATTGGATGGTCGAAATAATGTGTTTGATTAGCGCTTGAGTTGGGAGGTTGGTATTCTTCACCAGCGCTTCGTTGTTTATTTGTAACCTTCGAGTTTTACACCTTTCGGGATGTGTTCGTGCTGACCGGACTTCACAACTGTATTAGTGTAACGAAGGATTAGCGCACGCTAATTATATAAATAGAGCACACTAATTTCGTCAATGGCGCATGTTATTTTCATCAGTAGTGCACGCTAACTAGAATGGACAGGAGGTTTCTGGATTCTGGATTGAGTCAGTTAGCGCATGCTAATGTCCTCATTAGCGCACGCTAACGAGACTGGACAGAACATTCTGGAACCAGGTTGAAGGTTCACGAATTCTGGATCAAGTCAGTTAGAGCACGCTACTACCCACATTAGTGCATGCTAACGAGACATGGCAGAAATTTCTAAAAAAGTTACAACCCGTTAGCGCACGCTAACCTTGCTTTCTAGCGCGCGCTAAAGAGCATCAGTGTATATATGTGGACAGCAGACCAAACTTCGTCATTTCTTACCTTCCTCATTCCTCTCGGCGACCGTGGCGAACTTGGACTAGAGTGAGTATGTAATCCCACCAGATATCATCATCTATCAACATATTCAAGTTCCTAGTACGAATTTCTCGACATCTAATCTTCATTCACCGTTATAATCGAGGTAAGATTCCTAGAACCCTAGTTTTGAGGATTTTGGGGGTTTTGTAATGATTTTGTCTTCCTAATCCGATTTAGCCTAGATTAATGTTAGATTATGATTGTGTAACCGTAATCTCTTGTGTTCCTTGAAGTTTTGTGGATTAAATTCCGTGATTCCCACTGTCAGTGGATTATAGTTGATTACGCCCTCGTAGTGTCCGATGAATGGTTCCAAAGAGTAGAATTTAGGGTGATTCTTTATGTTCCAGAAATGTTGTGGTTGATTGAGTATCATTGTGTGCTAGGAACGAGTTCTTAGAGAGAGTTCGGACCGAAGTCCTTTCCGCTCACTGTTTCTTCACGTCGTAATAATCAAGGCAAGTACATGTATTACATTATATTATGTATTATGTGAATTCGACATGACTGATGTTTGATGATAAAATGTAAGTGTGTGTGTGTATGTGTGTTGTTCTTCCACCCAGGGACGGTTCGACGGGACCTCTGGGGTAAGCTAAAGGGTTGGATCGCAGAAGTGGTTTCCCACATGGGGACGGTTCGACGAGACCTCTGGGGTCGATGCTAAGGGGCACGACCGCGGGTTACCAAGTGTGTTGTTATTTGTGATGATACATGGTGACATAATTCTTGATGACGATATTTTCGATGAAACTTGATATTCCGGAATATTGCTTTCCAAATATATTTCAAAATATGAAAGTGATGTTGGATTGTACTTGTATATTATGCAGTGTAATTGTCTACTTGTGCTAGCCATTCGCATGCTAACCCCTTAAACGGGAGAAATGCGTTTTATGCATTTCAGGTATTGGGCAGCACGAGGAGCAGGCATGGGAAGCACATGTGATGGATGGTCAAGCATGATGTTACTAGGCTCGAGTCTTGCGAGTTTACTACTAAAATGTCTTGGTTATCTGTTGAAGTCGGTTAAATAAACGTTTTCTATTTTAAAGTTACCGTTGAAGTCCCCTGCATGGGCAATGGTTTAAAGTTATGTTCTGTCGTACTTTAATTGATCAAAATATTTTGGCCGAGGCCACGACCTCATTTACATTATTACATATTTTATGTTTATGTGGTATGTATGTTTGTATGTATGTATGTTTAGCCTCGTAGAACCTGTTCAAATGTTCTATGGTGTGTAACGGCCCTTATGATTATTGGGGCATTACAAGTAACACCGTGTTACAACCGTAACGCAGGACAGTTATAAACCTAGCGTGTAGTCCAAAATGCAGTTTTCTGCATTCTTTCTTCTCCTTGCGACGGACAACAATAGATAGGGCGATTTTTTTTGAGAGTTCACTAAACCTTCATCTTCCATCATCATCATCAAGAGTTTGGTGCATATTAACAACTTCAAATCGTCCTCTTCACCTTTGATTTGGGGTAATCATCCTAGAACCCTAATTTCTAGATTTTGGGATTTTTCATCGTTTCATCCGATTTGTTTTGTATTGATCGTAGAATCTTATTTGGTAAGATATCTATCCCGAAAACTTACCCTACGAATTAATGTTGTGATTTCCATATTTTGATGAAAATCAAGGGGTTGATTGTGATCCGCCCTCCACGTGTTAAATTATCGGCTTACATGTGTTGGGCAAGATTATCGGTATCACCGTTTGGAAATAGAGTTATCAAACTCTTTCGCGTTGCGGAAGCGATTTAAAGTGCAGAAAGTAAACGACACAAGATTTATAGAGGTTCGACCAAACGTGTCTACGTCCTCTCTCTTTTTATATAGGTTAAAGATCAACCTCTGCACCTCTCTTCTATCGGTCGAGGGATTACCGTTACAATCTCATCTTCTATCGGTCCGAGATAAACCATAACACACTTTCTTTTTGTCGGTCCAAGTTAAACCATTTTTCTTTTCTATCGGACAAGGAATCAACCTATCTAGCATTCTATGGGTACTAGACAAACCTCACCCAGATTTAGATATGATTTTAACAATGCCGGATCAACGATCCTAATAACACCGAATCAATCTACAATCCATATTTTTCCTCTTGTGTGTGGTTTTCGTGTATGAACACTCAAACACTTATCAATTAAGCACAATTACAACAACGATAATATATATAACAATATCAGATGAATGTATGATCTTCTCATAGTTGTTGTTACAATTGATACCAAATGGTTTGGTATTTATAGGCTCAAAAGCTCAACTAGCCGTTGCTCATTACCTCAAGCATTACGTACGTTACAGCTTATCCGTTACATACATTATATTCATTACATACGTTATCTCTTCATCGTTACGTACGTTACCCTTCATTCTGATCAGTCCAGTAGCTTGGTTTCTTCCATTATGTACGTTACCAAAACCTCATTGCGTACGTTATAATAAGTCTTCATATCCGTTGCATGCTGACGTACTCCATGACATCATTTGTCCGTTCAACGGTTCCAATATTTGAATTCATAATACTCATTACGTACGTTAAGCAGTCTTGCATTCCATACGTTATATTGTTTTTCATTGCGTACGTTATTCATCATGTATTGCGTACGTTAACTTCATGCTGAACTTGTCTCCCTTCAGGTAGGTTCTTATTACGTACGTTACACCATGTGTATTACATACGTTATCTTCATTAAAGTTGAACTTCTTTGCTTTTCAGTCCGGTTCATGCGTCTTCGACTTCTTCGTTGTTTTGTTTTGCTTCTTTGTTGTTTTTCTTTGATTTAACTACTAATCATCAAAACTTGATATTGAATGTTTGGAATAAAACATTCCAACAATATCCCCCTTTTTGATGATTACAAAACACTCTTGAATGGGATAACCTGCAAAAATAAAATAGATACGAATTAAAGTTTTCGGCTTTGTCCGTTTTGTTAGTTTTCTTTTCCCATCTTTTCTTTTCTCTTTTTCAACTTCTTCTTATTTTTCAACTTCTTCTTTTCTTTTTCATCTTTTCGACTTTCTCCTTCGTCTTTTCTTGATCGGGATATTTTTTATTTTTACTCGTTATTCTTCCATGACTCTTTCTCCCATTCTCCTTATCTCTCCCTTTTGTTATCAGCAAAAAGTGTATATACGATTATAAAATCGATAATAAAATATATGCATGAATGGGTAAACTCCCCCAGACAAAATTCTCCTCTTAAAAATATAACCCCCCTCCTCCGAGTTAAATACTAATTTGAATAAAATCAATTCTGATTTTTGGGGATCCAACAGATAGTTGGTTTTTCATTTGAAACATAGACGATGTTCGGTATAGTGTTTCCTTTTGGAATCCAAACTTTCTTAATTTTGATCGTCCGTCTCGGGATTTTGCAAATATAAATATGATGCCCAAGTTTTAAACATTTCTCACATCGGGGTATTTTGAAATTTAAGGATTCAGTTTTATTAGATGGTTTTAATCCTAACCCATGTTTGTTTAAAGAGTACTTTTGAGCGGAAAGCATTTGTTCAAATTTGTCATTTCCGCAAGAAAATTTCTTTGTTAAAGCCTTAAGTTCGTTTTGAACTTTCAAAAACTCATCTTTCAATTTATTTTCTTTCTCAATATACAGAGAATTATCGATTTCAAGGAATTTCCCTTTTTCTTTTATTTTGGAAATTTCGATTTCCAATAATTTGTTTTTCGATTGGAGGGATTTAATTTCAGTTAAAGCATTTTGAAAATCGGTATGTAAAAGTTCGAATGCTTCAAATAATTCGTCTTGAGATGATGTACTAACCTGGCTTTCGACGTCGCTTTCGTTGAATGAACTTCTGGCCATGAGTGCGAGATTATTCTGAATATATTCGTCATTATCTTCGTCACTACATGTTGCTATAAGAACTTCCTTCTTTGGATTTGCGTCTCGACAATTTTTAGCAAAGTGGCCTGGTCTACCACAGATTCGACATTTATTGTCGAATTTCTTAGATTCGCCCGATTTGATGTCCTTTCTTCTCCGGTTCAATAAGTTTTGAAACTTATTAATATTTTTGGCATAATATGCCGATTCTTCGTCATCTTCATCCATCGGGATTTCTTCTTTTCGAGACATATTTGCTTTCAAAGCTATGGATTTCTCTTTCGGTTTTGGTTTGGCATTCTGAGATTTTAGGACAATCTCATAATTAATTAGAGAACCAACGAGTGCGCTAAAGTCGAGTGTGTTGAGATCTTTAGATTCCATGATCGTCGTCACGGTGACGTCCCATTCGCTAGATAGTGATCGTAAGATTTTCTTGCTTTTTCACTACTTGATAGCGGTTTCCCGAACGAAGCAAGTCCATTTGTGATGACCGAAAATTGGTCGAGCATGTTGGTGATGGACTCGTCACCCTTCATCATTAATAACTAGTAGTCATGGAAAAGCATATTAATCTTGGTCTCCTTGACTTAAGTTGTTCCCTCGTGTGTGATTTCAAGAATTTTCCAGATTTCTTTAGCACTTTCACACGAAGAAATACGGTTGACCTCTTCTGGATTTAAGGCACAATATAAAACTTGAGTGGCCTTACAGTTGAGGTGATTGTTTTTTCAATCCTCGTCATTGTACTCTTCGAAGCTTTTAAGAGATCCATCGAATTTGATTCGAACTTTCGGGCCAAGACATATGATCTTCCAGATTTCTATATCATAGGCATGAATGAAGATCGATATCTTTTTCTTCCAAGTCATGTAATTTGATCCATCGAAGAATGGTGGTCGGTTCAAGGCAAGACCTTCGACCGGTGCTAATTGAAACGATATAGGATCTTCCTCGGATGTTAAGCTGTTTTATATGGATACCCGCTCTGATACCAATTATTGTAGCAAGATTATCGGTATCGCCGTTTGGAAATAGAGTTATCAAACTCTTTCGCATTGCGGAAGCGATTTAAAGTGCAGAAAGTAAACGACACAAGATTTATAGAGGTTCAACCAAACGTGCCTACGTCCTCTCTCCGTATCTTTTTCTATAGGTTAAAGATCAACCTATGCACCTCTGTTCTATCGGTCGAGGGATTACCGTTACAATCTCGTCTTCTATCGGTCCGAGATAAACCGTGACACACTTGTATTTTTGTCGGTCCAAGTTAAACCATTTTCCTTTTCTATCGGACAAGGAATCAACCTATCTAACTTTCTATGGATACTAGACAAACCTCACTCGGATTTAGATATGATTCTAACAATACCGGATCAACGATCCTAATAACACCGAATCAATCTACAATCCGTGTTTTTCCTCTCGTTTATGATTTTCGTGTACGAACACTCAAACACTTATCAATTAAGCACAATTACAATAATGAAAGTATCAGATGAATGTATGATCTTCACAGAGTTGTTGTTACGATTGATACCAAATGGTTTGGTATTTATAGGCTCAAAGGCTCAACTAGCCGTTGCTCCCTACCTCAAGCATTACGTACGTTACAGCTTATCCATTACGTACGTTATCTTCGTTACGTACGTTATCTCTTCATCGTTACGTAAGTTACCCTTCATTCTGATCAGTCTAGTAGCTTCGTTTCTTCCATTACGTACGTTACCAAAACCTCATTACGTACGTTATAATAAGTCTTCATATCCATTGCATGTTGACGTACTCCATGATGTCATTTGTCCGTTCAATGGTTCCAATATTTGAATTCATAATACTCATTATGTACGTTAAGCAATCTTGCATTACGTACGTTATATTGTTTTTCATTGCGTACGTTATTAATCATGTATTGCGTATGTTAACTTCATGCTGAATTCGTATGCCTTCAGGCAGGTTCTCATTACGTACGTTACACCATGTGTATTACGTACGTTATCTTCCTTAAAGTTGAACTTCTTTGCTTTTCGTGCGTCTTCGACTTCTTCGTTGTTTTGTTTTGCGTCTTTGTTTTTTTTTTTATTTCACAACTAATCATCAAAACTCGACAATGAATGTTTGGAATAAAACATTCCAACAACATGAATAGTAGGTGGGGTCTCTGGTAGAATTCAATTTCGAATATGTTTGTGTTGTTGTTAATAGTTTTTTTTATTCATTTAGGTTCGGAGTTTTTGATTTCCTTCAACCGCGGTCGTCTAAAGTCTCGTAGCATTTCATCATGTTTCAAAAGCAAGTAATTCCTATGAACTTATTTTCTTAAATGTGAAAAGTGATGCATATATGTATGAGAGTGCATACGTTCACTCCGGAAGGGTCGTGTGGGGCCTCGGAGAAATACGCGTTTGGTTGGGTCATGAACATTGAGTAAACCACTTTGAGAGAGTCCGACGGGACCTCTGAGGGATCCGCATATGGTTGGGTCCACGGTTAATCATGAATATTTTTTACTATTGTGCATATTTTAGATATTACATTCCCGAAAAATCATTATCTCGGGTTTTTAAAAGAATAGAGGCATGTACTTTAATATCTAAGATGTGATGGTCCATTTATATTGCTTGCACTAGCTATTCCACGGTTAACCCAATTCGAAAAAGTTATATTTCATGTATTTCAGGTATGGAGCGACCAAACGAGTGGGCTCCGGGACAGTACGACAATAACGGCTAAGCGTGATACTGTGCTGAGTTATTTTCTGTTTCTTTTGAATTGTGTCTTTTATTTTAGTGTCAAATATTTGTTAGTCGATACTTGAGTACTATAGAAGTTTTCTTTGTTTGTCATATGTTGGATTTGTTTTCTGTGGATGTTGTGTATTTTTATTGGGATATTTATCGGATGATCCGGATGGTTGATCATGGTTCCGATATTTATTGGATAATGTTTTTACAACCTTGAAGGTTGAAGTGTAAATGTGTTCGAAACTAGCATTGTGGTTCCGAGGTAGGGATTCACGGCGCTGTAACATAATTTGAATATCTCGGGGGTGTTACACTACAGGCCGGAGGCTGAGCGGGTCAACTAGGGTAGAAATAAATATTATTTTAAAAATATTATATAGTAAATATTTATTTAAATCTTTTATTTTGTGTTTTATTTTTATAGTTCTTATTAAGACTTAGCATTTTTAATACAAATATGGTGTGTGTGTGTGTGTGTGTATATATATATATATATATATAGGGGTGGGTTATGGAGTGAAATGATATAAGTGTAAGAAATAGGAATGATTGTGAGCCATTAATCCTTGAAGATTAATGAACCAGATTTCGTTCGGGTGTGCTAACACGGGAAACTAGGAGTGCTAACGAATTTAATTATTGGGGGTACCAATGTAATTTGATTAATTTATCTTATGGGAAGTTAATAAAATCATGGGAAGTTCCTATATTCATGGAATTTCATATTTTAGGTTAATATCTATTTTTTTATGGGATTTCATATTTTTTTGTCGTTCAAATATTTTATATTTTTGGTGTATTTATTTTTATTTTTTTAAAAACTAACATTATCTTTTTTTTCTATTTGATTTTTATTTTTAAAAATCGGAACTGTTGTGCTAACCATTTGTTTTGTGTGTGCTGCAAATTGGAAAACAAAGTGCGGTTTTGGTTATATTCCAATTATGTGATTTTTTTTGTTATGCTTTATTGTGTACAATACAATCAATTTTGATACAATGTGTTGTGCTTTATTTTTTTGGAAGATAAATAATCATACTCGTTTTCAAGTATAGGTACAAAATAATTTTCGCGTCATTTACTAAAAAAATACAATAAATACAATAAGACTCCATTTGTAAATCTCATAAACTCCTATGCAAGCATTACATACCATATATGCTAGTATTACCTATTAAATGTGCTAATACAAATAACATTTTAATGCTAAACTCTACTATTAAAACATTAACATAAATAAAATGTATTAACAATGCAAAATTTTACGGATTTAAGTGCTAACTATCACATAAATGACATCACAATAATTATCGAAACAATATTATCAAAGGTGCTAAATTTTGGGAAAAGATAAGAAGTGGGATATGAAATCCCATAATTGTAGGAACTACCAAACATAAAATCTGTATAATTACAAAAATATCCCCTCCAAAATATTCCACGAAGACACTTGTGCTTAACTCTTAAAGACAACGTGCACAAATCGCAGCCATTAATCACCAAAGATCAAGGGCCCAGAATCATTCTTATTTCTTACGGAAAAAAGCTTTCCTACCTGAACCTATCCCTATATATATATATATATATATATATTTATGAATGCATAATCATATATAGATATATGTCTAATATATATAAGAATTAGAAAAACTAGGCCAGCGGGCAAAAATAATTTCCAAACTTATCCTATCTTGTTGCAGGTCGCGGAATGGATCGACTCATATATGACGGGCCAAAGCAAGATATCACGAGTCGAGCCAAAATTATTATCCATAATTATACATACTTTTATTAAACTAGCAATTGAAGATGCTTTTAATTCTTTCGGAGTTGCTTTTTTCACAAGCGCGTAATGATGATTTAAGAATTTTAAACGAATTCAATATAAGATTACATTATAAATTCTTATCACATATTTTCAAAGTCAAGTCAATAAGAGATTCGATACTTATTACAAATCTTTATTGCATATTTTCTATCAATTCAAAAAAGCATTCGAAACCGTTTCTCAAATATTTTTTTCAGTAAAGTCAAATAAGAAAACAAAATTATATTATAATTTATAGAACTTAATTGTTTCAGTCTTGGTACAAGTCTAACTTTTTTCTCTTTTGCTCATTTTTTATTGACGATACCGGCCGATCAAATCATCTTTTTCTTTTTGCCTATTCAAAATATCAAAACACAATTTTCTTTATGAGAAATCCAGAATAGCTGCTATTCAAATGCATACTGGATAAATTTTTAGATTGAATATAAGGGTGGTGGCAACGGGGAGCGGGTTAGGCTGCGGGTTCACCCAACCCGCGCGGCTACACCGCCGCCTCCGATGCGGGTTCCGTCCGGCTTCAAGCTAAGCGGCTAAGTAACCCGATGCGGTAAGTAACAAACACACAGTCTCTCTCTCTCTCTCTCTCTCTCTCTCTTTTCTTTCTCTCTCTCACACACAACACGCACTTCTTTTCCTCTATATAAAACCTTTTGTGGCAGAAGTAGCGCAGCAGATTAAAAAGCTGATATATAATATACATATATATATATATATAGTATATATAGTTATAGGAGTTTCCACCACAGTTGGTGCCTGCAAAATAGGATCTAATTTTTTTTTTTTAGTATTATGTAATTTTTTTTTAAGTGTTTTGTAATTTCCTATTAAGTAAAAATAAAATATTATGTGTTTTTATTAAATTGTTTGATATAATTTTAAATATAAAAAGGTAAAAAAAAAGTGGTGAGGGTAGATGAGACACCATTGCCACTAAAAAATGATTAGTGGGGGTAGAGTGGGGGTTGGATGAGTTGGAAGAATGTTATTGGTGGGGAGTGGGGGTAGATGAGGGTAAAGGAGGCACGGTTGCCACCACCCTAATAGTCTGTAAACTACGTCAATCAATTAAATATATTAGGCAACATCTGAGTAACATGTTTAATCGAGAAAGTGTTGGTAGAAAAATCGAATTTATTCTCATACTCACTTACTCCACCAACTCGAATATCTTTACAAGTAAAACATATTATTTTGGGCTTTGTTGAAGCCTTTACACTATTAGAGTTGATGTCGGATGCACCTTTTCATATGCTCCCTGAAGATGGTGGCTCGTTGGAGCAGACGAATCCTAAAATTCTAATATGTGTGCTTATATTAAATTTAGCCGCATTGATGCTCAAAGTAATAGCCTCCGATACCATATTAGAACTCGAAATTTCACTATAGAAGGTTAACCATATATAGGATTTGCTCAACGCTATATTAATTGGTCAATAACATTGTAAGTTTTTGATGTAAGGTATGGGCTTTTCTACCGTCAGGCCAGGAAAACTTGGCCTGACGTTAGACCGATACTAAAATTACATATTTTTCATATTTGTCGATTCTAATCAGCACAGTTTGATATACCAAGAAGAATATACGAACTGGTATCGATAAATATGAACAAATATGAAATTGTTCATAACATGTAATTTGAAATTGTTGCCGAGTAAATATAACGCATAAATTAATATTTTGTTATGTTTTTCTTTTTAAAAAAAGGTGAAAACCTCAATCGAATGCTAAATGTATTTTCCAAGGTTGTTTCCCATTTTTTCGAATTTTATTCAAAGTTCTTAACATTTTATTCAAAGTTCTTATCATTTTAGATAATTATTATGGAAATATAAATATTGAGATCAATGTGTATTGTCGATCTATAACGTTCCATTATTTGATTTTTATTTTGGCACTTATTGTTTTGTTGAATTTCTTTATAAGAAAAAATGGAAATAAAGCTGAGTTATTGATTTGTTTTTTAGAACCAAATTTAAATTCTAAAAAAATTAATTAAGTAGAATTTACTATTCAATAGTAATACCACTCAAACTTTATTATTAATTGGAGAGTTTAATATAATAATATTTTTGAGTTCCTCAATGGGATATCATCAACCAGAACGAGTCGGGACACGATTTTTAGCTATACTATTATTTATGGAGTTTATTGGATCAAGTAAAATTCTTTTTTTTTTTTTTGGATCAAGTAGGATTCTAACCTGTTAAATCAAAACAATAATTTTATATCAATAATAATTATCCAAGATCTTCTTTTGGACTTAGTCAGTATAGAAATTCTCTCACTGTGATCTTACTCAACTTATACAAAGTATCATAGTGTAAAATAATAGTTAGACCAAGCAATCTCAACCATACATTATAATTTTTCGTATGGTTTGTCTAAGATCTTATTAGTTGTGAACTAATTATATATATATATATATATATATATATTATATGATACCGACAATGTAATCTTCGATGTGACATCAACTATGATATTATTGACAATATAAAATAAATAGATAATATTTGCATAACTATAACGTGAATTATTTTTGTCATCAATAAATAAGAAGACAAGACAAGTGATATAAGCATAAAATATGTTTAGCATTATATAACTATGACAATCTCCCACTTTATATTATCTTTTTATTGTAATTAGTCGTTGGAAATACTATAAAACCAACACATAAGACCCCATGACGTTAATAAGTGTGGTGCACTCTTCCTAGTTGGTACGATTGTAGCCAAAGACGAAATCCCTCGTCCTCAGGGCTCCCACCCCCGCATATTGGAAGATCAATCGGCCAAAATAACCTTAGTGGAGGAATTAAATCATGGTGACTCAACGGTCACTAGGTGAGAGGGCCAGGTGTACAGTGCGCGAGCCTATCCCACATTGGAGGATAAAACTCCCACATCACAAGCAGTGACTCGAACATGCGTCCTTGTAGCAATTGTGACCTAAAGTTTGAGGAGATAAGGGGCCGTTTGTTTGGCTCTTAATGTAACCATTAAGAGCCTACCTCTGAATCGCTCAGAGGCCACGACTGTTTGGCAAATTTTTTTTATCTCTTAATGGTTACAAAGAGATCTGAACCATTAAGCATCCATACTCTCTCTCAACCATTCAGAGGCAAACATTTTCAGATTTACCCCTCCTCTTAAATTAAGAATTATTATTCATAATTATTATTATTATTATTTTTTAAATGAATTTAAATACAAAAATATTATACATAATTATTATTATAATTTTCTAAATGAATTAAATTAAAAAATATTATACATAATTATTATTATTATTATTTTAAATGAATTAAATTAAAATATATTATACATAATAATTATTATTATTTTAAATGAATTAAATTTAAAAATATTATACATTTATTATTATTATTATTTTAAATGAATTAAATTTAAAAATACTATACATAATAATTATTATTATTATTTTTATTATTATTATTTTAAATGAATTAAATTTAAAAATATTATACACAATTATTTATAAAAATAGGGTTTTTATTTATAAAAAGGAGAGGTTTCGTACGCAAGAGGAGGAAAAATAGGATTTTTAATCGCTACTTTTATAAAGAAGGGTAAAATGGTAATTTGTTACCATTCAGAACAGTTACCAAACAACCAAATTTCATTCTGCACTCAACCATACAGAGCATCTCAACAATTCTGGCCTCTCAACCATTCTGCACTAAATCATTCAGCAATTGCCAAACAACCCCTAAATCTAAGTATGAGTGCTGAATAATACAAACTATTAGGTGTAGTCTATTTATGATACGCTATCAGCATGATACTCATTCTGAAAGAGTGTGTTGTGAACGTGAAGTTCCCATTAAAAAAAAAAAAAAAAAAAAAAAAACGTGAAGTTCCCATATCACTCGCGCACGAGATTCCTGAGCGACAACTAACCATATGGTGCACACCAGGTGCACTCTTTCCTAATTAGCATGTTTTTAGGGCCATAGCTTCAATAGACAAATTTGAACTTGTTGTCTCGATAGTACCAATTAAAAAAAATCAACAATGCTATGTTTACAATCAATTTACATAATTAAATTTTACAACACGATGTTAAATAGGTTTGGGCGTAGTGGTGGTTTAACCCGCCAAAAACAAGTTAGTAGATATTTCTGGCCGTTTAAATCCGAACTTTTTGGCTGCAGAATCTTAACCCGAAGTTAGGGCTAGCAGCTATATATATATATATATATATATATATTGTTAATTTCAACTTACAGTAATACTATATTTACATAACATATATTAATATTATATATAATATATATATTAATATTATTTACAATATATATTATTACTGTATTTGTTAATATAGTGTATATATATATATGTATATACATAAAAGTGTGTTTTTTGTTATATTTATTATATTATAGTTGTTACTATATATATAAAATATATTGTTACTGCTTTTTTTTGTTTATGACTTATAAAAAATAGAAAATAGATTTTTTAAATATTTAGCCCGTTTAGCCCGTTTAGCCCAAAACCGTTAGAGTTAGGATTAGGGCCGATATTTCCTAGCCCGTTTAAATCCGTGTTTTTTTTGCCCGGACCGTTTAGCCCGAAGCCCGCTAGGGCTAGCCCGGAACTGCTAAGGCTAGCCCGTTTAACATCTCTTCTCACCACATATTTATCACTAAATTCATTATTTATTCTATCACATACTCCACCACCCATATAATCAATAGTCTAAAATAATCACAACCGTTACACTTTAGACTACCCACGACAACAATCTCAACCAATCCAATCTCAATTAAAATATTATTTTCTCTCTCATCCACTTAACTCCAATCCAATCTCAAAATTTTCATACTCCAATCACAATCCCCTACAATCCAATCTAATCTACAATATCATTGAAATAAAGAAAAAAATTGGTGTGGTGAAAATATATCAACACTGGTCTCTATTTGTAGGGAATTGAAAACCATGAATTTTGGTATATTTTTTAATTTTTATTTATTTTATTAAAGTCATTTTCTTTTATTAAATAAGATTTATTCTTTAAAAACTTAAAATCATCCAATCAAGTTATGTCATGTGTCAAGTAAAATTGATTGAAATTCCTCAAATTGCTGGAGATTGCTCATTTATTTTATATTTTTATTTTTCTTTTTTAAATATTGTTTTGTTTTATTCACGATCTCAATCTTGAGATCACCATTGTAGATGGTCTTAGCTCCTTCTCCAGAACAGACGGCTGGTATACCACCATGATGGTCAATACCGATCCACTTTAGCAGATCAGCTACTCCCGCTCGACTAGGGCTTGAAACCTGCCCCGCATATCTGAGCTTACCACTAGCTACAGCTTAAATCTCATGCAAACTGTGAGGGAGGTGGTTAACTAAGGGCAAACACCCTGGAAAAAGCAGCCATCGGGGCAAGTCTGATGAAGATGAAGATGAAGATGAAGTCTTTATGATAAATAGATTCATTTTGCAAGTTCTCAAGAGTTCGCGAACAAGATATCAAAAGTATTTATTATTTAAATTAAAATGAAGCCTCTTTGCGCTGCCTCTGATCGAAAACTAAGAAGGTGCGGAAATATAAGAACGTATTGAACCCGGGACAGTAACGAGGAATCAATTGAGATCGATTCAAGTTGTAGCTAAGGTAGTGGTGTTAAACGAACATCGCACCGCATGCCCGAGCTAATACCTTTGACTGCTTTATTTTCCCTTTCCCCTTTGGCCAAGCTAGTAAAGTACCTCTGCGGCTTATTACAAGGGTGCTTCTCTGCCAGAGCAGAGGAGGGTGAGTCAGTATGATAATTCCGAAATTATCATAAAATCTTTATCACATATTTCCAGTCAAGTCATCAGCCTGGTCAAAGAAAGATTACAAATATTCTATTGTAATTATAGAACTTGATTAGAGCAATCACTCTATAATTCTTCCTCCCTTATTAATTATTACACTGTTCACATACTCTCTTTTAATAATCTTTTGTGATTTATACATATAAAAAAATATAGTCATGTGAGATCTTATTATATTCATTTCGAAATATACTTTCAAAATATCAACTTTTTATCATTTTTAAAAATAAATAATTAAATATATTAATAATCAAAATTATGCATTGACAAGCGTGAAAGTCTAGATGTTGCAATTTTAAGAGAACGGAGATAGTAGCGCTTAGCGTTATTTTAGTGTCTTTTTTTCTCCAACAGATCACGCTATTGATGCTCCATTTTAAAGTTTTGTACAGTATTGCTCTAAATTTACAGCAATACTATTTGTTGCGCTATACTTTTGTAATTTCTTTTTCCTTTTCTTTTAAAATTATGTGTTTATTCATTTAATTTTTTAGATTAATATGCATTTATATATATATATATATAATAGTTTTAGAAGGAATCCTATCATCATTCTTTCTTTTAATGATATGAGATAATTTATAATGATATAAAATTGCTTAAATAATATTAAATTAATTTTAATAATATGAGATTATTAAAATTAATATTAGATTAATAAGAAAATTACATTAAAATTGAATAATTTATTTAAACATTATTACGAATAAATAAATAAATAAAAGGAATATTCGGGAATATTCTTTTCTGTTGGAACGAGTTACTTTTCTGCAGTATTTTAGTGTTAGCGCAATTGTAAAATAGAGTTTTCTCTTGGAGATTGCTCTTACAAAAGTCTAATTTTCTTCTTGTTTATTCACTTACCAAATCATTTTTTTTTGCTTCTCAACAGAGCAAAAATTCTTTTGTAATTATAGAATGAGCTTTATACTATGTTAGAGTTGACTCTAAGGAAATTTCATATAATAAACCATAAATTTTTCATTCTAGAAGGGAATTTTACATTTTTATTTTTGGTAATGTTGAATTAACATTTTCATCAAATTAATGTACAGCATCAGCCATCAGTCAAGATATGTCCAAGTCCATATATTTGCATGCGCTAATACTAATATAAACTATTATTGTTAGATTAGATTCACAACTAAATTTATACAATTTAATGATTTTCACTATCTTGATTTCCATCATAATTCCATAGCAAAATAAAAACGAACATTTTTTTTTTTTTGCTTTTTACAGATGATAAAATATGAATTATGAAGTATCAGTGTAGATTGGGGAAAAGGTTGGTGGTCCAGTGGTAGGACGCCTACACCCAACACACTCTTTTGGGAGAGGTCTTGTGTTCTAACCCCACCAAGGAGGTGAAAGAGGAGGTTTTTCTCTTTATGATCATCTAGCTCCCCGGGCCTAGCTCGAGCGACCGCTAATCAATATTTAATCTCGCGTCAAGCGGCAGTGTGAGAGTATTGTTGGAACATTTTGTTCCATACATGCTTAATAGTGTTTTGATGATTAAAGTTGATAAACAAAGCAAAACAACAAAAAGAAGAAGCAAAGCATCGAAGGAAACGAAGTGCAAAAAGCTGGATTTATGCAAGCTTAACGTACGTAAAATGTGTAACACCCCCAAACCACTCGGGACTATTACAGCGCCGTAGACCCTCTTCATGAGGATCTACCAGGCTAAATACATAAACACCACCATACCATACATACCGACATGGGAAATTAACGGACCATTAGACCGATTTGGTCTATTACCGCAACATACACATCAACCATACATTACTCTTTCTCGTAACTCATACCCACGCAGGGGTTAATATAAATCAACATTCCCGTATAAGGGGAAAATAAACACAACGGAAGGACAAAACAAGACATCACCAAATACCCAACACCGGTCTTCATGTGATTAGTATCGCCGTCTTCCATCATTATTCGTAACGATCCTGTGAATTGCTCCCCAGCAGCCTGCAAGTACCTGGATGCAAAACAGACATCCACCCCCCGAATACTCGGGGATTAGCAAAACTCCACTGTTTTGCTAGTGCAAGTATAAATACAAAGACAAGCCATACATATCATACTCCAAGGATATAGAAACCGTGAATATACTTCCCGAGATAATTCACTTGATCAAAACCGTTTGAATTATTAAAGATAGGAATAAAACCATTTTATATCTTACAAAACATTTTACAATCTCGGGAGTTTTAAAAACATTTGTGGTTTAAGAATTTTCAAGCCTTTCGAAACACTTAGGGACACAGCCCAAAAATCATTTATTTCCAAATACGATTCCGATAACAAAATACGGGGTCTACGACCCAATCATAACATTCAATCCACAATCACGGGGGGGGTCCGTAACTCAACTTATCCACATCACATACTCACAAGAATAACCTGACAGAAACTACACCGTGCCAAACATTACGGTGACAACACTCTCACAGAACGACAACAGAGAGCACAACTTTGCAACTTAACCATACGGTCGAACTTGACACACCACAGAGCTACAATACACAGAGCAACCACAAGACTCACGTACCCATACCAAATTATCACAGCCAAGGTACACATCACACACAACACATTTACTGGTGCCATTCCAGCCAAGTACGATAACATTTGGACTGCCATTCTAATCAGACGAAATATGCGCCACAAATCACAGTTCTCCAACAAAACATTTCAAAGTTAACCGTTGGTACGAGACTCACGGCCGCCGTACCCCGCAGAGCCCCGTCGGACATCCCTGGGTGGTTAACCCTAGTTCGCGATACGCACACACACGGCAATACGTATCCCTAGAGGCCCCGTCAGACCGTCCCTAGGTGAACATACACATATCATCCACAACGCCACGGAAAGCCATAATTCGAATACTAGAATATGCATACAAATGCTAGGTACTTCGCTAGAATGGCCACTTTAACCGGCATATACTCACAATCAATGTCACACAACGACAAGCAAATACCAATGCCAAACAACACCAAGTGTCCCAACCTCCTTACGAAGGAGTAACAACTGATATCACACAACGTCACATATTCACCGTACAATTACACATCTCAATATACAATCATCGGCAAATAACTACGGTCTACTAAATTCACTAAAATATGTTCAATATCTTCCGTCACACAACAATGATACACATAATCAGAAAACACATTTATTCACAAATCCTACGAGTTATCTTCGAAGGAAAACCTTTATAAAAAACATACCGTTCCTTTTTGGAAGTTTATTAAAACATTAAAATTCCACATATAATCAATTACCAATTATCACATCTACGAAATACGAAATGTATGGGCAAGATACTTGCCTCGATACCACAAGCAATGAAACGACGAACGGACACGATCGGATGGCCCTCAAACCTTCAAGAATGAACAAGAACTCGACAACTCCAGAAAACTACGAAAATAGCATCACCACGGATCAATAACGCTAAACGGAATTCGAATCAACTCGAAAAAACAACATGGATCCGAGGGTTTCTTCAAGACAAATCGAGAATCAAATTCCGGGTGATAAAAATTGATAAATGAGTCACAAAATCCGAAGACCATGATCAATACAACAAGAATACCAAGAACAATTCATCAATCTCGGACAAAATCAACGAATCATGAAGAAAACCCCCAAAATACCCGAAATTAGGGTTCTAAGAATTTTACCTTGATTAAAATGGGGAAAGATGTTGGGATGTTGTTAAATCCATACTAGAAACTCAAAGATGTTGATGGGTGATGATATCAGGCCAAAATCCATGCTTATACGCTCTCAAGATCGTCTAGATCGCCGGAAGGAAGAAAGGGGAGGAAGAAATGACGAAAATTGACCTCTGCGATCCCATATATACATTATGATTAGCGCACGCTAAGGTATGTGTAGCGTGCGCTATCGGCCTCAAAAATGCACCAGAACCCTCTGCCAGACATCGTTAGCGCGCGCTAATACATGCGTTTAGCGTGCGCTAATTATACACTGTGTAGTCTTTGCTATTTTGACCACAACTTCTTCGTCCGGACTCCGATTGACTCACCGTTTGAACCATTGGAAAGCTAACTTGATGCTCTATCATACTGCAAAGATTCAGAACTTTTGGAGTTTCCAAGAATCGATGGTGATTTTACAAAGTCGAACTAATATGTCGATTAATCCGAAACAATATCAAAACTTGCTCGAATGACGAAATGTGCTGAACAAACCATGTCTGAAATGTGTCAATGAAGACAAGCAAGTCACTAGAATCGAAAAATATAGAAATATAAAGTATGGGTATTACATTCTACCCCACTAAAAAGAAGTTTCGTCCCGAAACTTAAAACATAAAACGATCAATGTAAAACAATCTCAGGTAACACACTCTGTCCGTTGCCAACGGCTTGCAACGAATCACATGCAGCACGTGGCTGCTAACATCCACATCGCCATTTCAGAATGATAACAAAACGCACAGACAAAAATCAGTATGGTTGAACAACCCAAACAGTACATCAATCAAAACGCGAGTTAATCGCTGAACAAATACGAAATTCCACAACACGAGGATTGGAAGATCGAAAATGAAGTTAATTTCCTGAACTTAAGGAAATTACAAAGTGGTCTGAACGCTCAAAAATCATGATACGAGATCAACGAATACCGGACAACAAACGATCGAGACATCAACAGTCGAACAATCATATCCGAATCATAACGAATAACAGAAATCGAATAACATCCCCGAAGTCCACAGCACGAATCAAGACAATATATGATCCGATAAAAACGACATGATATACATTTTCATAAGATTCACAGGAGCGGAGCCGAATTTAGAAAAGTCACGACGACAAACGGATTAACCCGAAACAATACTGCAACTCGTTCGAACAACAAAAAGTGAAGAGTAGAACAAGTCCAGAAAATATCGACGAACACAAACGAGTCGATAGATTCGAATAAAAAGAAAGCGAAAAAAAATATGGGTATTACACCATATCACCCATAAAAGAGGTTTCGTCCCCGAAACCTAAACAACAAGAACGAAGTGCTAGAATAGCAACCTTCCCTAAACCTTCTCTTGGTCCCGCATCGATCTCCATGATGCATGCAGCGGTCACGACCGCGCCCTTTGCCCCTCGGCATATTAGCGGATACTCACTCAATACAATGGTACAAAGATCGCAAAATAATATACCAAATTGCCAACTCGGCTTGACATATCACATAAGACAACTAATAGCAACTCGATAAGAAGATCCACGAGGTATCCTTTACATGATATCCTCTGAAAATACTGATTTGCATGTTTATTCAAAATAAAACTTTGAGAGTATTTTTGGTACCTCGGGCTTTTGTCAAAACTTGTAAACAAAAGACTTTAACCGTCTCCTTTTGGAATTATTTGCAAACCAATATATCCTTGCAATCGCCACTATTAAAATAACCATGCCACTACACATCATCATCACCGTTAATAACAAACAAGGTAACCACGCAAGATCCTCAAACCATTCGTACAAGCACTAAATATTCCCACCAATCATCAATCATTTTGGGGTGATCCAAGATCACGCACGATAATGGCTCAAGATAGAAAACTTTTCTAAATCCGAGTTTGAAGTTTAAATCGAGTAAGATCCTTCATCTTTCACAATATATTTTTGAAAATAAAAATTGTATTGGTTTTTGAAAATAAAAATTTTGATATTGTGAAAGATATCTTAAAATCATGTACTCGAATCATTTGAAAATACAACGATCGTCAAAATCATTTTTGAAAATCTTCTCAATACTACACAATAATCAACGACGGTAACATTTACAAAATGTTCAAAGATACTTTAAAACGACTCTTTCAATACCGTCGGGGTTCCTTTAGGAAATTTAAGGCCGGCTCGCCAATTTTAAACGATTTTCAAAGTCCACATGAAGCCGCCGATTAAGCGAACCGTCAAAACTTTATGAAATTTAATTTTTCACAACTCGCTCAAGTTTATAAAATTTTCAGAAAAGCGTTTTCGAATACACACACATCAGACATAATTTACCATTTTATGAAAATACGATCCATTACCATTAAATCCAATCACTCGTAATCATCATATATCTACATAATTACGATCGCACAAGCAACCGTCAAAAGATAATTAACATCTAAAGCGAAATACAACCTCTCGATGTGAGGACTCTCACAACAAGTGCATTTAGGACGACTTAATGTTCACACCACCAACTTAATCACAATTTTGAGCATTATTGACCAAATAATAATGCCAACATCACTACATACCCTCAAACCGACGATCATGAAATCAAAAAGTCGAAAGCAAGAGCCACGTTTCGAGTAAATTTTTGGTAGACCTCATTTGAGTCTTTAAAATCAAATTTTGAAAACTTGCAATGCAAGATGAATATAAAATATAAGTAGTTAAGTTCTAAAAAAAAAGTCCGGTCTCGAGGTCATCATACGAAGTCAAAATTTTTCCTTTCTTGAAGGATGTTTTAAAACAAAATTTTACGTGACTCTTCAAAAATAACTAAACTTTGAAATATCACATTGACAAACTTTCCTTGCGGGATCACACCAAGCTGTTACTCCAGTAAAACGATTCACACAATACATATACACATTTATACACCGATATCACTTTTCATTCCAGTACAACACAAGAATCAACAAACATGGATTGCATATTCACAATTCACATTTAAACTCCATATAATAACACATAATCACACAAGCTCGTATAACAAGAGAACAAAGTAGGGAGACTTACATCCACAGATCGCACGAAGATGATGGCTGCACCTCGATACTAATCACGACCGACACCTCAGACGACGCGTCGCGACACGACTCAGTCAGACAAAATCTGACAAGACAAGACAAGGCCCGACAACACACAACTCGACCCGACAGCCTAGGTTTCTGCAACCTAAGCTCCGATACCATATTCTGTAACACCCCCAAACCACTCGGGACTATTACAGCGCCGTAGACCCTCTTCATGAGGATCTACCAGGCTAAATACATAAACACCACCATACCATACATACCGACATGGGAAATTAACGGACCATTAGACCGATTTGGTCTATTACCGCAACATACACATCAACCATACATTACTCTTTCTCGTAACTCATACCCACGCAGGGGTTAATATAAATCAACATTCCCGTATAAGGGGAAAATAAACACAACGGAGGGACAAAACAAGACATCACCAAATACCCAACACCGGTCTTCATGTGATTAGTATCGCCGTCTTCCATCATTATTCGTAACGATCCTGTGAATTGCTCCCAGTGACTGCAAGTACCGGATGCAAAGCAGACATCCACCCCGAATACTCGGGGTTAGCAAAACTCCACTTTGTTTTGCTAGTGCAAGTATAAATATAAAGACAAGCCATACATATCATACTCGAGGATATAGAAACCGTGAATATACTTCCCGAGATAATTCACTTGATCAAAACCGTTTGAATTATGAAAGATAGGAATAAAACCATTTTATATCTTACAAAACATTTTACAATCTCGGGAGTTTTAAAAACATTTGTGGTTTAAGAATTTTCAAGCCTTTGAAACACTTAGGGACACACGAAAATCATTTATTTCCAAATACGATTCCGATAACAAAATACGGGGTCTACGACCCAATCATAACATTCAATCCACAATCACGGGGTCCGTAACTCAACTTATCCACATCACATACTCACAAGAATAACTTTGTGAAACTACACCGTGCCAAACATTACGGTGACAACACTCTCACGCAGGCGACAGAGAGCACAACTTTGCAACTTAACCATACGGTCGAACTTGACACACCACGAGCTACAATACAGAGCAACCACAAGACTCACGTACCCATACCAAATTATCACGGCCCAAGGTACACATCACACACAACACATTTCTGGTGCCATTCGGCCCAAATACGATAACATTTGGGTGCCATTCTAATCGAGACGAAATATGCGCCACAAATCACGGTTCTCAACAAAACATTTCAAAGTTAACCGTTGATACGAGACTCACGGCGCCGTACCCCAGAGCCCGTCGGACATCCCTGGGTGGTTAACCCTAGTTCGCGATACGCACACACACGGCAATACGTATCCTAGAGGCCCCGTCAGACCGTCCCTAGGTGAACATACACATATCATCCACAACGCCACGGAAAGCCATAATTCGAATACTAGAATATGCATACAAATGCTAGGTACTTCGCTAGAATGGCCACTTTAACCGGCATATACTCACAATCAATGTCACACAACGACAAGCAAATACCAATGCCAAACAACACCAAGTGTCCCAACCTCCTTACGAAGGAGTAACAACTAATATCACACAACGTCACATATTCACCGTACAATTACACATCTCAATATACAATCATCGGCAAATAACTACGGTCTACTAAATTCACTAAAATATGTTCAATATCTTCCGTCACACAACAATGATACACATAATCAGAAAACACATTTATTCACAAAGCCTACGAGTTATCTTCGAAGGAAAACCTTTATAAAAAACATACCGTTCCTTTTTGGAAGTTTATTAAAACATTAAAATTCCACATATAATCAATTACCAATTATCACATCTACGAAATACGAAATGTATGGGCAAGATACTTGCCTCGATACCACAAGCAATGAAATGACGAACGGACACGATCGGATGGCCCTCAAACCTCCAAGAATGAACAAGAACTAGACAACTCCAGAAAACTACGAAAATAGCATCACCACGGATCAATAACGCTAAACGGAATTCGAATCAACTCGAAAAAAACAACATGGATCCGAGGGTTTCTTCAAGACAAATCGAGAATCAAATTCCAGGTGATAAAAATTGATAAATGAGTCACAAAATCCGAAGACCATGATCAATACAACAAGAATACCAAGAACAATTCATCAATCTCGGACAAAATCAACGAATCATGAAGAAAACCCCCAAAATACCCGAAATTAGGGTTCTAAGAATTTTACCTTGATTAAAATGGGGAAAGATGTTGGGATGTTGTTAAATCCATACTAGAAACTCAAAGATGTTGATGGGTGATGATATCAGGCCAAAATCCATGCTTATACGCTCTCAAGATCGTCTAGATCGCCGGAAGGAAGAAAGGGGAGGAAGAAATGACGAAAATTGACCTCTGTGATCCTATATATCATTAATGATTAGCGCACGCTAAGGTATGTGTAGCGTGCGCTATCGGCCTCAAAAATGCACCAGAACCCTCTGCCAGACATCGTTAGCGCGCGCTAATACATGCGTTTAGCGTGCGCTAATTATACACTGTGTAGTCTTTGCTATTTCGACCACAACTTCTTCGTCCGGACTCCGATTGACTCACCGTTTGAACCATTGGAAAGCTAACTTGATGCTCTATCATACTGCAAAGATTCAGAACTTTTGGAATTTCCAAGAATCGATGGTGATTTTACAAAGTCGAACTAATATGTCGATTAATCCGAAACAATATTAAAACTTGCTCGAATGACGAAATGTGCTGAACAAACCATGTCTGAAATGTGTCAATGAAGACAAGCAAGTCACTAGAATCGAAAAATATAGAAATATAAAGTATGGGTATTACAAAATGATCATATAGCGTACGTAAATCATGGAGATTAACGTACGTAAGCAAGGATGGCTAACGTACGTAATGGAGTGTTCAGAGTTCAAACGAGAAGAACGTTGGAGATGACGTCATGACATAGGTCAGCATGTAACGGACATATTGACTATGTTTAACGTACGTAATGTGAAGTTGATAACGTACGTAATGAAGAGAGAAGGATGCTACTGGACTGAAACTGGGTGATGTTTGTAACACCCCCGAGATATTCGAAGTATATTACAGCGTCGTGGACTCCTACATGGGACCCACCAGACTAAAACAAGGAAACACCATTCGACTAACCGTCTCAGTTAGCGAGGACACACACATTTAGATAGCACAACATATAAAGATACGCCCGGAGTAACCGGCGTAATAAACATCAACTGACAATATAGCAATTTGAGTTAATACAAAACGAAGTTCGGAGTGAAACGCCTAAGTACTCGCGAGTACAATCTATAAGTTTATAAATGTAGGAAAACAACCATATCGAAGTAAACAAAAGAAATAAGAAGACCCAAATGCACATGTCAACGACCCTGGCCAACATCCTCGTACTGTCCCAGCGCCCGCTCGTCCGGCAAAACATAACCTGAAATCCATAACAAGAATTTCCCCAAAACGGGTCCCCAAAGGGGTTAGCAATTACGCTAGTACAAGTAATCAAGGCAAACCATTCGCTTACACGTTTCATAGTACCATGCACCAAATCATTTCAAAAACCAAAACCAGACATGTCTTTTCCGGAAACAAACAGTCAATCAATTTGCCTAGGACCGGGATGAAGCCACGAATTCCACTCGAGGCCTCTAAGGACCCTCCCGAGCTGGCCGCGAAACAAACTCGTGAATCCAGGACGAAGCCATAGATTCCCTCGAGGCCCCGTCGGACCCTCCCGAGGTGAGTAAAGCACACACAATATACATTACCATTTCACGTTAAGCATAAATGTTTCCAAAAATACTTGCCTTGAATAATTGATGACGCAACGAACGGAAAGAAAAATTACCGACGAACGCTAGGAACCAACGAAACTGAACCTAACGATTCGAGGGACATAATCACAACCAACTCTAAACGAATACGGAAATGGAATACACCCGAAAACGATTCATGTATATTCGCATAAAAATAGCAACAAGGGCAGACCACAACCAAACCCTCTCGATTTCGCAAAACCATGAAAATATACCATGAATCCGTAGGAAAACTAATGATATCAACAAGATTAATCATACTCATCATGGATTAACCAACAAAATGGGACGAATCGGACGAAAATCCCAAAACCCCGAAATTATCTAAAAGTAGGGTTCTAAGAGATTTACCTTGGATTTAGGATGAAAGATTCGTGTTGATGTTGTTATAATACACCAAGAACTCAATGAAAATGATGGTTGAGATGATTGGAGGAAGAAATCGCCAAGAAAATCGCCCAAATTACCAAAGCCGCGGAGAGGGAGAAGAAATGAGAAAAAGACGTACATCTGGGTCAACTCCCTGGTTTATATAGCCAGAGAGTGTTAGCGCGCGCTAACACTCACAAGTTAGCGTGCGCTAACGGGGCAAAATTCTAGTCCAGAAGTTAACGTCCCAGGCCAGTAACCAAATTCTGGGCCGTTAGCGTGCGCTACTCGAAACGTAGCGTGCGCTAATAGCCTCTCGGTAGCGCACACTATCGTCCATAGCGTGCGCTACCTGGACAACAGCCGAGTCCAGAAGCAAACTACCAGTACACACCTGATCCAGTTAGCGCGCGCTATCGGACAAACGTAGCGTGCGCTACCTGGGCACCTGACCGAGTCCAGTAGCAAACTGTCCAGTACTGGATAAAACTTCAGCAATCGGTGATCTCGTAAATTTGATCCCCCTTATCTCGATAGTTCTTGTATGAATATTCTTGTGCCGTCTCAGTAAAACCTCGTGGGATAAAAACTGAGTGAATATGTCATATATATCATTCGTTGTTGGAGTATCCATATGTTGCCTCATTAAAACCTTGTCAAGAAAACCCAGTGGGAAAAACTTGATCGAAGGAAAAAGAGTACAACTACTCCTTCCGTTTTCAAACTTTGAGGAATAATCTTGATCTTTGTAGTGTTCCTCATTATGCCATGAATATGCCTCATTAAAACCTTATTAGGAAAAACCCAATGGGAAAAATCCTAATGAAGGAAAACGAGTACATTATTCATACTAATACGTCATTCCAGTTGCCTCGTTAAAAACCTTGCTAGGAAAACCCAATGGGACAAAACCTCAGTCAAGGGAAAAAGAGTGCAACGCATATTTTATACAAATATGCCCCAGGCATTTCAATGATCCTCCAGGAATTAGTATGAGTATCATCTTCAGTGCAGTTTGTAATATCGAACTCATATTCTTTGCGATATATTCCAAATTTCTTTTGGAAATTTCATATTAGTTGTGATTAAGCTGCCTCGTTAAAAACCTTGTTGGAAAAACCCGGTGGGATAAAACCTCAGTCAAGGAAAAGAGTACAACAGATAATTTTCGTTCACAACACTTTATTTTGAGTGACTACACGCACTGATAATATGTTCAAAATCTCCTTACGAGTCACTTTCAGTAAGCCCATATGTTTCATTTTATTATAAGGGCATATATTTCAATTTCGATGGATTTCAATATCCTCATTTTCACAAATCTTGGATTTTAATATCCTCATTTCCAATATCCATATTTCTCAGTCATGGATATCATCATACCATTTATCGATATCCCCTTTCCAATCATTGATATCCTCATTTCATTCATAGCGCTATATTGTGTCGACACTTTTCAATATTTATTTCCTCATGGCAACATAACTTGCCGAGATATCTCATTATCAATCATCCATTGGGATTACACATTGTGGTTATGTATATACACTTCTCAATCTACAGGCTTCCTGCTGATGGCCTGACAATGGAAGATCTTGAGACCTTTGGGTCCCAAGAATTGTTGACCGCTTACTATGGCTTGTTCACCGGTTCAGCCTCGGTTGAAACAGTTCACACCTCTTGCCATAAGAAAAACTTTTGTTTACCTTTTGTCTATTTACACGATTTCTGTTTCCGTGTTATTGATAACAGAACAGGTGCGTTCGAGATGTGCACCAATCTTAGGTTCAGGAAGATGGTTGCAATTATGACCTGTGATAAGGTCAACTGGTATCAAATCATCCTCAAACGGTTGCAGGAAGAAGTTTCTAAGCCTGCCTCGTAGAAGAAATCCTTTGGTTTGCTTTTGAATTATATTCTGACCAAATGCGGTGTTCCTCAAGATGAAAAAGCAAAGAATATCACTTCTCGCATTTATATGGGAAGCATCAGACCCACCGTCTTCAAGAAAGGACCCCTTATTGCAAATAGGCCTTACGTTCGCAAATTGTCCCTTTATGCCGACCCTCAGAGCGAGGAGACTTCAAGGAAGAGAAAAAGATCTCACAGCAAAACTCCAGTTGCTGTTGAGAAGCCGAAAAGGAAGCTAAGGAGGCTAAAGTTAAGGCTACAGAAACCTCCAAGGATGCTCCTTCCGTGGCTCAACCCACTGAACCAATCCCCCAAGGCCCAACCCCTGTGGAATAGATGCCTACTATTGTCGATACAGTAGATCCCGAGCCCTTGGCGGCTATGACGGATGCTCAGACATTTGCTAACATACAAGACTCTGGCGAGTCGGCTGCCTCTTTGGAGCCAAAAGCTACTTCTCCTATACGGGATTCCACACCCGTTAAGGATCCATATCCCATCAGGGTACCAACCCCTGTAAGGGATCCCTCTCCGATACAGGATCCCACACCTGTAGAGGAACCCATGCCTACTGCGGACTCAGGCGCTGTACGCAGCCCCTCACTGGACACAATTATTACCAAAACCCTACTTTTTGTGCAAATTGAACAGGCTTATGAACGGTTTGTCCAATGGAAGAACTACAGACTTGCTCCGTACGACAACCTGTACAACTAGAGCGAATAGAGCAACGAATAAAGATTTGTTTTGGAAGTGACGAACGCTCAAGATGTAGCTGTCCTGATCCAATAGGACAACCTATGTGTTAAAGAGCTTATTGAGAGCCATCTTTTTGACAGAGCCGAAGCACAAAAGAAAGGAAAAGCTAAGTCCGTGGAATCTCCCGAAAGTCCAAAATCAGATCCCGACTCGGACGATGATGACGACGTCCTTCAGGTTGGTCTAAGAATGAGTCGCGAGGAATCTGAATTTCAGATGGGCGCAGGAACTTCCAGTCAACACCAATCACCTCCCCATCAGCAAGACGTTGTTCCCGACAATGAGGATTCAGTCCCTCATGTCGCGGAGGAACAATCTGTTTCGCAACAGGCACCCAAGTCTGTCGCCGCCCAAGCCGAAGACGAATTCAACGCCATCCCGCACGAGGAATCAGTCCCTCTGCCGGAGCAGGCGGAAGCTGAGAAACAGCAGGAGGAATCAGTCCCTCCCGTATCCATATCTTCAGAACCCATCTCAGCACAGGAGGATATGCAGCACCCCCTGTCGACGAGCCCGAATATGATACTCCCGCACCCTCAACCGCTTTGGAATCCGACGATGATATAATACCTGAGGACGTCCAACTCAATTCACGCCCCAATGTGAACTTGAGAAGGTTGAATGGAGTTGACGATTTCGCCCAGCCAGACTCTCCAAGGACTGCCACAAGGAAAGAGCGATTACATGCTCTTGGCCTCCAAACTGTTTTCATCCAGGACGCCGTCAACGCCCTCAATCTGTGTGAACGATATATTGATTAGGTTTGTTTATAAATACGTAGTTGTGTACGTAGTATTTATAATAAACATTTTCACTCCTGTGTGGAGGACCAATGGACGTAGAGGGGTTTACCTCGAACCACTTTAATTACCGTGTCAGTTACCTTCTGCATTTACTATTTTAATAATTGTGATTATTTTTTTTAGTATACACTTCATATCTAGTTGTTGTATTTACAGCAACTCACTTTAACAAGACTTCCGCTACGCACTCAGATTTGAAAACCGTACCGCTTGTTGTTTAAAACACTTTCCAAGTTGTATCCTGTATACTTAGTGGCCAACATGTGGCCCGCGTCTCGTCAAAATTTGGGGACTTTCGGCGGACTGACCGAACATGCCACGTCACCTTTTGGGACTAAGTCGACTAAAAGTGTAATTTTGGGACTGATCCTATTTGGGCAAAGTTATGGAACGATTTCTGGTTTTATCACTACTAAAAGGTAAAAATTATTTTGGAAAAAAATAGACAAATAATTTACATTAATCTTTGTGATGGAATGCCATTTATAAACTGGATGAACTTTATTGGGTAAAAAATCGTAGTTGGTACTAATGGCCTAATGGTTTGACGTATGTGCATTTGGTTGCAAAATTGGTACTTACAATAAATAATCATGCGAAATTATAAGCAATTACATGAGTTAAAATCACAAATTGTCTCATATGAGTTAAAATCACAAATTATCTCATAACACTATTGCACTAAATATATTTAGTCCGAAAAATAATCTTTTACTCGATTTCGTCGTGGCATACCCCAATCATCAAATCTTCGGAAATCCTCAAATTTCGACGGCACGCCCGCGGCACATGCTTAAACGATGTCATTTTATATTTTCCGCGAATTTGAGACGTAAATTGAACAATCTCAGAAATATTAGAATTAAATCGGCTGAAAAGTTAATTTTGGGATCGACTCTATTTGGGCAATAGTTATGAAACTATCTATGATTTAAACTAGTACAAAATTCCTAGTGCTTAAGGTTGAACTAGATAGAGTTGTGAAAGCACAACATGGCCGGATTATTGTACAGCATATTTTTATCTTTTATCAAATTGGTACTGATTCATAGTAGTTTAGTTTAAATCAATGTATATTTTATGTTTTGAGTTATATTTTAGGGAGGTTTTAAGGTAATCTCATGGATACCATATATGTATATATATTTATTATTGAATATTCATGGTGAAAATTATGTGCTACAGATTCAATGATGGATTTAATGTTAGTATATATAAAGTATATTTTGGGTTTAAATTAATTCTTGCTGATGCATTAGGTGTCTGCCTTTCATAGTAAAGCAATTTTATGAAAGTAGATTCAAATAAAGCATATAGAGGGGGGAAAACTTTAATAGCTAAAGCCAACATTTATGAACTTTTAGATTTAAAATATATATATATGCTTCGAGAATGGGGGGCAAGTGCCCCCTCCCTCCGTCTCTGCTAGTAATATATATGCATGTATTTGCAGCTTCAACCGAAGCGGCCAGCTTATAAGTATCTCCTCTTCCCAATCTAAAGAAAAAGAGGGAACCAGATCCATCACCCATCACTCCGAACATTCATCGAAAGATGTACCTGAAAGCATTGGTGTTGTACCTTTTGACATGGATTAACGCAACTGCTGCTTATCAGCCTCGGAACATTATCGAATTAATGCAGGCAAATACTAGCGGCGGCAACGGGTCCTCTATCGTTTTCCCGATCGTTGGAAATGTTTATCCTCTAGGGTGCGACATCTCTCTCTCTCTCTCTCTCTCTCTCTCTCTCTCTCTCTCTCTCTATATATATATATATATATATATATATATATATATATATTATTTTTCTTGGAATATATAGTTACATTTTTTCCAAAGGCGAACTAACCCGGACCATGCACACCCCATTTTAGGAATCGGAATATTTTCTTGGTATTTTTTCCTAATTCGTACTACCTTTTGTATAGGTATTATAAGGTAGCAATCAGCATCGGAGACCCCCCCAAACCATACTTTCTAGATATGGATACCGGCAGTGATCTGACTTGGCTTCAGTGTGATGCACCATGCCATCATTGCTCAAAGGTAAGTTATCCCTCATCCCCATTTTTAACTATTAGAATTGGTTTAGAGGTAATTATGCACTGATTCTTTTGTACCGAATGTTTTCTTCTCAGGGCCCTAATGAGACTCTTTACAACCACACAGGAAATCCAGTCATATGCATGGAACCTGTCTGTGATCGGTCCCTTCAGCGGCCCGAGAGCCCCTGTCAGGGACCAGATGAGCAATGTGATTATGAGGTTGCTTATACCGACCATGGTGCATCTATAGGTGTACTAGTTCGAGACTCGGTTCATCTTAATATGACCAACGGTGCTATGGTGGCTCCACAACTAGCATTCGGGTTAGGGACTTTTCATTTGCTTTTATTCTTATGTTGGTTTCAGCATTTTAATTTGGGAATGTTTCAAAAAAGTTTATGTCACCTTAATGTCACAAGGTGGTGTTTAACACTGGAAAACTCCTCGGACCAGTACTAGACTACAATCGCTGCAATATTTAGCTAGTAAGTCTAACTCACTCGGTTGCTAAGTGTGTAAGAAGGGGTTTAACACTTGAGAGTTGAGAGACAACACTTTTATTCGCAAACATATATATGAATACAAGAATGATTAAGTTCTCAGGGTTGGTTGCAAATGAACCACCCTTGGATATTTATACAACTTCTAACCCCACTAGAATGTTTCACCTAGCACCTCCTCATTTGGAGTGTTCTAAAACTCCTTACAGCCTTTCCATTCTCTCTTCACACTAAGATTACTCTAGACACTTCTATACATTTCTACTCATGTACAAGACCACAAGACCCTATCTACAATCTTTTGTAAGTCTCCATACATCATCTTGCTAGGAGGTTCCTAGAAGGTTTCGCATCTTCCCGGGACGTACCGGTCCCCCTCAGACCATCCCCATCCGTCCCCATATTATCGATTATACAATATTCTGGACCCATCTCAAACCTACTAGACCACGCGCTGGTCCGTTTCTGGATGTTCCTTGGCACATCTCTTCGGACAATACCTTCCTCGGCTTTTCAATGTCCAGTAGCCTCACCAACCTATTCTTTTTAGGCCTACATCTCGAACCCTAAAAGAATCAAGTTAGGTTACACAGCCATATATTTGTGATGCAACTTATTGCTTCCTGTTATTAAGTATTTTTTCATTTGACTCATCTAATAGCAATCTTAACAAATTCGTTCCACTGCTTGGATCCATTACTCATAATGTAGTACTTATTACTTGGACTTGATGCATCTATTTTTAATTTCTTTTACCTAATCGAAAACTAAAAATCAAGTTAGGTTTCTCATTTTTTTTGTAATTCAGTATTAATTTGTTACTTTCACTCATGCAACTGTTCATTATTTGTTACCAAATATAATCAAGTTATATTACACATAATATTGGTCATGGAACTTAAGTTTTCCTGTTATTAAGTATTTGTTTTCCTGTTACTTTTAGTCTCCACCACACATTTATCATCACAGTATATCCACTAAAATTATATTCTCTCCGTCCCGCTCAAACATTTACATTTACTCCCCTTTTTTTTTTATTTTAAAGCTTTATATTTATCATATTTGTACAATCAAATCAAACAACTATTTTTTACTTTTTAATTTTCACCACACATTTAGCATCAATACCTTTTACTTTTAATCTTCACCATAAATTTACCATCATTACTTACGTCAAGCACTGCCTAAAATACACCAAACATACACCCTTTATCAAGCTTTAAGTGGGACAAAGAGAGTATATTTTGGGCTCAGTAGGAGGCTTTTGGTTGGGGGGTTTGAAGAAAGGGTAAGGGAATGAAACCTCACATTTCCTTTACTTGTTCTTTGTTTGACCATTATTTTCACTCTTTACCCATTTTTCAGTTTGGGTTTACCATATATTACTTTACATCAACCAAAAATGTGGGTACAATCCATTTATATCTTTCTTCCTTTGCCTATTTTGCAGATGTGGGTACAACCAAAAATTTCATGAGTTACATCACATCGTGGACGGAGTTCTTGGCCTTGGTAGGGGTAATTCTAGCATTCTAACCCAGCTGGCCAGCATGAATGTGACACTAAATATTGTTGCTCACTGTTTTAATGGGCAACAAGGAGGTGGAGGGCACCTTTTCCTTGGAGATTATTTTGATCCTAATTCAAATGCAGAGATTGCCCGGACGTCGATCCTCAGCCTATCGTAAGTCCCATTACCCGTTTAATCCCATTGATTTTTTTTTTATAACCACCTGCTTAATGCGGTCCGATCGACTTGTTTGTTATTCAGAGATCACTACTATTTGGGATGGGCGAAGCTCCAATACGGTGATTTAGGCCAAAATATTAGCCTTGAAGTAAGTTTTGACAGTGGAAGAACTCACACTTACCTCAACTCTCTGGTGTATGCTAATCTTCTTTCTAAGGTGAGTTGCTAATTGAATGGAAAACAATAAAGTATGTTTTTTTTTTTTAGAACTTGCACTTTGGTGATAATAACTAAATTATTTTTTTAATTTTTTTTTATTTTATTTATATTTTAGATAAAAGAAGACTTGAAGGGGGAAAAAATGAATGCTACAGTTGGGGATAGAAGCCTTCCCATGTGTTGGGAAGGAGGTGCTAGTGTCATTAGCCACTTCAAGCCTTTGGTTTTGAATTTTTTTAATGATGGCCAATTTAAGATGGACCCAAAATCTTATCTTATTGTCACGGTGAGCAACTCTTTCTATTTTTCGACAACTTTTATTTTAGTCATTGTAGCGAAGGTACAGTTCATTTTCAACTATTTTGTTTTATTTATTTTTTTCGTCTCATATCATAGTTTATATAACATGAAAATTTAATTTTATGATCAGAGAATAAGGTTTTATCTTGAAAGGAAATGACTCAGTGTCTTGAAGATAAACTCTTCAAGTGGAACAAAGATTGCGTTATTTTTATCACGGAAATCTCGAGAGCAATCTTCCGGAATTACCAACAACAAAGAAAACAATGCCTATTCGTTTGTGCTTTTGAGTAGGCTCTCCTTACTAATTTGGTTATACGCTTCTTGATTTCAGAAAAAGGGCAATGTCTGCTTAGGCATCTTGGATGGCGGGAAAATTGGATTGAAAAATATAAATATTATTGGAGGTAGGTATATAGTGGATCAGGATGTGGTGCAGTAGAGCACGATTCTGTGCTGCTGCACACCATTGGATCACACACGCACACACACCCGTGTGGATGTGTGTGATTCAATAGTGGGGAGTGCTGCACAGGAAACCCCGTATATAGTACTATAAGTTACATACAATGTCATCCATTGTGTTAATACTCCCTCCGTCCACAATCAATGTTCCCTTTTAGCCATTTTGGTATGTCCACAAAAAATTTTCTCTTTCAATTTTTAAACACTACCCCACAATACAATTTACTAAAATATACTTATAATTTTTATATATTTACATATTTTACCAGGCTGACCCACATATTAAACTATTTAACCAACTTAATTAACATTAAATTACTTTTAATGTGGGACCAAAATTCCACTCACATCACACTCACCTAACATTTCTTAAAACTCGAACTCAAAAGATTGGGGAACATTGATTGTAGGCGGAGGGAGTATTAATTAATTAACTCTGTTTTTTTTTTCTTTCATGATGTGCAGCCATTTCTATGCAAAATAAATTGGTGATCTACGATAATGAGAACCACACCGTCGGATGGGCTACAGCAAACTGCACGCTTCCAAAGCCATGATCGAAAAGAATATTATTGTTTCGTGTTTTCTTTTTTTTGTTTGTTTTTTTCCTTTCGTTTTTTTTTCATTACCATCATGAGGAGGATATTATTGCAAGTATTGGTTTCAATATGAGGCAACTATATATGCAGAAAATAAAAGCAGTTACTCTTAGTAGTGATCGGATTTAATTCATCCTGTGCTGAAATTAATATTTAATGACCTAAATTTATAATTATTGCATGCAAAACTCTTTGGTAATATACATTACAATATATTTAAAACCCGTTATTGTATTTAGAAATAAAAAGTTAGGCCCAAAGTTTTCTTTAGAGGTATCTTATCTTATATCTTAAAAGATTCGGTCCTCAATATTTATTGTAAAGTTGTAAAGTTTAAGCCCACTAAAAATTTATTATGCCTGTGTAATCAAAGGGCATCATCGGGTATACCAACCATCCTGTAGCAATTAAGATAAATATGAAGGGTGCCTTGCATGTGCAGGTAAACCAATCATCCTGCATCAATTAGAATAAAAAAGAATACAAAGAGTTCGGCAGTTTACAATCATACATAAGTTACACGAGCCTATAAATAATGCATTCACATCCACTATCTTAATCCCATCACCATCCTCAACAACAGCCGACTACAACAAGATCCCATTCACTATCCTAATCCCATCACCATCCTCAACAACAAGAACATCAAAATCCAACCTATTCCCATCAACAAACCACAACAAGACACGAAAAAAAAAATTAAAACTTGGTGCTTTCAAGACAAAGATCTTTATAGATCTAACACCACAAACCCATTATCTATTCTTTGGAAACGAAAACCAACAACAAACAAAACCTACTTGTGACCTCTTAAAATATTTTGAAGACAAGAACCAACAACAAACAAAACCTACCCGTGACCTCTTAAGAGATCTCGAAGACGAGCTGAGCTGAAAGAAAGGTTTTATCTTCGTTTACCCATTTTTGGTGCTCGGTTATATAGAACGGAAAGAACTTGAGGGTTTTTTATCCGGTGTCAAAGAATATGGTCGGCGGCGGCGGCAGAACATTGTTCCAAGAAAACGTCCCACGGGTAGGAATCACGTCCGCTCAAAGAGGCGAGATCAATGGCAGTTTTGGGAGAGAGGACGAGGGTGAGATCCGGTTTTTAAGAGAGAGAGAGGAACCAAATATGTTTTGTTTATGTTTATTTGTGATGATAAGTGATGAATGTGACGGTAGTGTGCTTTTATGATAGGTTTTATGAGGTATAAATCATGTGACAAATGTCTAAAAGAAACCATGGTTTATCGGTGCTTATTTCGATTTAGGGAGAAAGAAGAGAAAAGGAGATACTAATTAATAAAGTCAATCTCGGGCTTAACACTTAACATTTATGTTAGATTCGAGGTTAGCTCAACTTATTTTAAAACTATTTGGCTAAGAATTACGATGCACGTTTCAATCAGATGCACCATCAGATTTATTCTCCAACGGTTTACGAACATTACGTAAGGAATAATTTTATACAACCGTACGCGTCGCACGAGTCTGAACGCCTCGTATGTAAGAATCAATCAATCTGTTGTTTTAATATTTTCATTTTGTGGTTGCGCAGTTCAAATTAAAAAATTAGGCTTTAGCCTTAGGCTTTGTTGGCAATCAATCCACTAGCTTATAGCAAATAGTTTATAGCGTATCAGCTTAGGTGTTTCAAACGGTAGTTTATAGCGTTTTTGGTAGCGTTTGAGATTATAGTTTATAGCGTTTCATTTTTCTCTCAATTTGACCATTATTATTTTAATTAAATTCCTTATTTATCCTTCATTAAATAAATTTCTCTTTCATTTTTTAAATTACGAATCATTAAGTTTGACCAAATTACTTTTAATTTGATATAATATATTACATATATAATATATAGTGAAATGATAAAATAGACAAAAGTTGATCTATTTATCAAAAAATTTAAACTCCATATTTATTTTGAAAGACTCCATCGATTGGAAAAAAAAACTTGAGTTATTGCTCATTATATTGTAGTATTTAGAAATGAAGATGATCTTCGATATCTTCAATATTTATCAATTAGAAATTCTAACGGTGTGTGAATACCCGCAAGGAGCATGTTGGTTACCTGCATATTGTATTTGAATACCATATACTTATGTTCGTTGATTTTTTTAATATTTAACGACAAAAAATAGAATTATAAAATTAGGGAAATTATCAAGTGTTGTTTGGTTATTGAATATAAATCTTTAGATACAGTTTATTATTGAATATTGAGTTGTTTAAAATTGTGACACCAACAACAAGTCTATGTATACTCGCAAATAGTATCTTGGTTACCGGAATATTTTATTTGGACATCAGTTAATCACCTATCTTATCCGCTATCTGCTACCCCATCCAGTTAGTTTGTCCGTTATAAGCTAACTTATCAGTTATCCAGTATTTTTTGCCAAACAAAGCGCTAGAATAGAATTAGAATTTGGACATCAAGCTCCCTCACCGCCCTCGGCCGTCACTGACACTGCGGCTGTCGCCGGCTGGTGTTAATTGCTCATGCTTGGACCAAGAAATTATGATGAATTTCATTTACCATGTAGCTCAAATTCTTTTCAAATGGTTGATCTAATGCTGACAAAATATCTTGAGATAATCACATCTTATGTCTCAAGATTTGCAACTTTTTTCCAGGGATCGATTGATCTTTGTGCTTTACGATATTCTGCCACTATCACCAAACAGTCTCTTCAACCGAAGATCGCCAAAATCACTTGGTATAAACAATTGTGAGAACATAAGTTTCTACTCTCATCGCTCTCGATTACAATAACAGCAGGGGGTATGGTGGGCTGGTGGGTGGCGCCATCACCACTAGCCGAAAAACACCCATAGCTCACCGTACCGTCGCTCGCGCCGTCGTCCCTTGCGCCGTCACCATGGCTCAACGCCGTGGGCTTTTTTTTTCATGGGAAAGAGTAGGAACATTGCAACATTTTTTGAAAATGGGACTTGGTACCAACGGCTATATAGCCGTTTTTTGTAACTTTTCAAAAAAATAAAATAAAATAATACAACTAAACTCCAAAAAAACCTTATAAATACCCCTTATTATTCCATACTTCACACACACTTTCAATATATTAAATCTCTACTTCTATTATCTATTTCCATCCAAAATGAATCCAAACCAACCATGGATCAACAACATGCTAAACGATCCGACGAACCAAATGCCGGGATCGTCTTCGAATCCCGGTTACAATCCGGGATCGTCTTCGAATCCCGGTTACATTCCCACCTTCCAACCCAGATTTATGAATCCCGACGATCTAGCATTGTTTAGCCAATGGAAATTACAACAACAACAACAACAACAATATAATCAATTTACACTATCTCAACAAACATACCAAGCCATCCCTTCCCAACCAAATTCGGACCATGGTTTGTTTTATCAAGTTGATGAAGACGAAGATGAGGATAAAACAGAATCCGATGAAGAAGTTGTTCCGACACCGACCTCAAAAAAATCGAGGAGCAAGACGATGGTGAAGAAGCCAAAGTCAAAGGCGAAGACGAAGAAAAGCAACAAAGACAAAGACAAAGGGTCGATGAAGATGTGGTCCCATCCCGACAACCACGAACTTTTTGGAGCCAAGACGAGGAGTATCTTTTGGCGGAGTGTTACATCCAAGTATTCGAGGATCCAAAAACGGGTGCGGATCAACAAAGGGATACGTTTTGGTACAAAGTGCTCGACGCATACAACAAGGAAGCAAAGAGGCTTAAATATACTATTCGTACCAAAAACATGTTGACGGAAAAATGGACTCCAATGAATAAAGATATCAAGAAGTTTAATACGGTTGTTGATGAAATGGCGGTTATGAGTGGGGAAGGTGATAAAGATTTTATGAATCGTTGTCACATTTTGTTTAGAAAATCAACGGGTTATGAATTTAGACACTTGACCGCTTGGGGCTTTTTGAAAGACAAGCACAAGTGGAAAAATCCCGACTCGACTTTGGCAAGACGTAATCGTCTTCGGCCTACAAACAAGGAGCCCGAGCATTTTGGACCCGACGAGTTACCACGGCCAGACGGCATGTACCGGGTTTCAAAGAGTCAACGTTCGTCAAACTCGACCGTTAGTTCCGGTTCAAACCCGGCATTGTTTCAAGAAATGTTGCAACAACAATACGAGTTAGACCGCAAAGCAAAGATGGATGTTCTCGAGCGAGAGTCACTCGCGAGAGTTACTTTATATGAATCACAAAAGATTGCCGAGGAGATGCGGGTGCTATAAATGGATACAAGCAAGATGGATCCGATCAACACAAGGATCGTGAAAGCACAACAAGCTCGAATACGGGCAAAGTATCCTATCGACGAGGATTAGGCTTTTATTTCTATGTTTATGTACTAGGTTTTAATTTTATGCATTTTTTTTAAATGTAATGTGTTTTTTTTATATGTAATGTGTGTTTTTTTAATTAATGAAATTTATTTTAGTTTATATTGTGTATATTTTATTTTATGTAAAAGAAAATAAAAAAAATGGCAACAACACGTAAATTGATGAGTAATTTGAGAAATTAATGAAAAATATTGATGTTCTTGTGCACACGATGGCTAGTGCCATAGTGGGCACGATCATGTGCCCCATCGTGTGCACATGAACTTTTATGTTATTGTATCGTTACTTTGTATCTTATTTACCGTGTTAGAATATTGTACACGAAGTACCAGTAAGCGGATACGATATTTATTTTTCGTTACATTCGTTACATTACCCGATTAATAATTGATCATCTATTATTTGTTTTTCGTTACGATTCGTTACGTTCATTACCAATATAGTAACATGTTAAGTTTAAATGGTACACATGGTAAGAAGTTACAATTTCTTACCAATATACCAGAACCCCCTTAAGACAGATACTAATTCGTAGCTGGAAATAGTTACGGTTACACTAATACGAAGTCATTAATTCGTAACTTCGTACTAGTTACACTTGGTAAGAAGTTACAATTTCTTACCAATATACCAGAACCCCATTAAAACAGATACTAATTCCTAGCTGGAAATAGTTACAGTTACACTAATACGAAGTCATTAATTCGTAACTTCGTACTAGTTACACTTGGTAAGAAGTTACAATTTCTTACCAATATACCAGAGTGTAAACAGTGACACCCTTACTAATTCGTAGCTGGAAATAGTTACGGTTACACTAATACGAAGTCATTAATTCGTAACTTCGTACTAGTTACACTTGGTAAGAAGTTACAATTTCTTACCAAGCGTAATAGTTACGAATTCGTAACATGTATACCAAAACTCGAATACGAAAATTTCAAATCGGCACAAATGTGTTATGAAATTCGAATTTCGTAACTTCATACTGATACGAAATGATAAAATCTTAATAGAAAATCAAGGCATAGTGATATGAAATGACAATATTGTAACATGGTAACCCAGTACGAAATGAATAAATCGTAACTGTAAATTCGTAACCACGTATGCAAACATGCGAAAAACTAGATCTAAAACACCAATACATACAAATCGATCGGAAATCACCCCAAATATACCACGAATCACCAAAAATCATATGAAAACTTGTAAATCATCAAAAACAAATACAAAAATAACTTTATTTCAAACTAGATCTATGATTTTTTTAGAGAGAGAAAGTTGGAGAAAGAGAAATAAAATCGATTATTTCAAGCTATTTCCTAACAATAGCAGTCTCCAAGATCTCCTCTCTCTTGATGATGGCCGCGCTGGCATTCCTCACCCTCGCGGCGCAGTCTCGCTCAGCGACACCATCGATGTCGCCTTCCGCCGCGCCGTCGCAGTCGCCAGTCGCTGCAGTGCCTTCTCGTCGTCGCCTTCGCCGAGAAACTCTCCACCAGTAAGCCCCACGCCCGCTTCGGCGAGTTCCGAATCACAGAGCTTCTGGGTGACGCGTCGGAACCCGACGATGCACAGATCTGCTCGACAATCTCCTCTGGCAAGTCACCACACCACCACGCTCTGGTTGCAGGCGCCTTCAAAACTCATGCGCCAACTTCGTCGAAACCCTACTTTTTTACGGCGCTGACTTCGTCGGAAGCCTGCCTCATTCCTTGTCCGGTTGATTCTTCCTCCTTCCATAGCTTCTACTTCTCGGCCGCAGCGACCTCCGACGAGAACCCGCAACCTCCGCCGGAGATACCTTCTTCCTCCGCCGCGTTTCCCTTACCAAACTGCCGGCTTCGCCGCCTTCTCCTCCACCGGCGACAACAACTTTTGCCACTTATCGGGGGGAAAAAGAGAGAGAAAATGTAAAAATGAGAGAGAGAGAGAGAGAGGGTGACTGGGTGGGGGGGAATGAGTGAGAGAGAGAGAGGCAGGGGAGAAATAAGGGAGGTCAGGGATAAATTGGTCCGAATTTATTCTTTTTGGATACAATTTGTACAAATTAAATTACATGACAAATATTACAATTTACTAAGCAATATGGCTAAATTATTCTCTCGTTTTATTTATTATGAATGTCCTAAATCGGGAGTAATTTAGGAAATAGAGATTACTTTTTGTATAGAGTTCCGTAAATAGAGGAGACTATAAGTCAAAAGTTTTCGGATGAAGTATATTTCCATTCAAAGTAAATCACAGCGCTTTCTCTTTTTGATTTATTCACTTTTTGGCTTTTTCGAAGTATTCCTCTATTTCATAGTAAACTTTACACTATCCATCCACTTTAATATTATTTGTAAAGCTTAATTTAACACACACACACACACACACATATATATATATATATATATATATATAATCCATCAATTAGTTTATTAATAAATTATTATTTGATTAAAATCATTATCTACTTCAATTAATATTCTACATGCTCCTACTAGCAGCCTACACAAACTTTAGGTGCATTTTTATTTTTAACATGATCTTTCAAAATTTGAAAACAATACATCAACTTTCGCATCTGTTCAATTTTAACAACGATTTCAATTCTGGCCAAATTGATTCTGACGTGGCAAAATCAATTCTGACATGGCAAGAAAAAATTCGGACGTGGTAAAAATATTTCTGACGTGGAGAAATAAAATAAACTGTACTTTTTACATTTTACTAATTAATACAAAAATTAATTCTTTTTCTTAAAAAATCAAAATATATAACATTTGTAAACATACAAATGGTTAAATAAAAATAATCTTGATTCAAAAATAAATTTTTTGAATATAATACAATTGCTGGTTCAAAAATAAAATTATTTTTTTATTTAAAGAAATAAAAAATGTTATATATAATTTAGCTGGTTATATAAACTGATTTTCTACTTATTATTTGTGTATTACTTATTCTGTCTTGTATTGCTAATTTTTTTAATGACAACCAAACTTAATTTTTATTATTATTTTCTTCTTCTCCAAAAATGTTATAGTTTCTTTAAGAGAAAGAATTAATTTGTGTATTAGTTTGTTTAAAAAATTATAGTTTATTAAGTTGATTTCGCCACGTCAGAAGTTTTTTCTTGCCATGTCAGAATCGATTTTGTCACGTCAGAATCAATTTGGCCAGAATTGAAATCGGTGTTAAAATCGAACATATGTGAAAATTGGTGTATTTTTCTAAAATTTTGAAAGATTATGTTAAAAATAAAAATAAACCTAAAATTGATGTATTTTCATGCATTTAACCATTTTATTTATTATGAATGTCCCAAATTGGGAGTAATATTTTTTTAAGAAAATAGAGATTACTTTTTGTATATAGTTTCGTAAATAGAGACTTTGCTCCACTTCGACGCTTGCCTTTTTTTTTTTTTACAACCCAACTACAAAGTATTAAGTCGAAAGTTTTCAAATGAAGTACAAAAAATATCACAAAATTGTAATAAATCTTTTTCATTTATTTCCATTCAAAGTAAAACGTTTAGAAAGAAAGAACTACTATTAGGTTGTTGAAGTCCTAAAGGACAACTTTTTCTCTTTTTGATTTATTCATTTGTTCTTCACTTTTCAAGAGACCACGTCGTGTTTTGGGCGCTCAAGTCTTCCATGCCAGTGACATCCAACTCGCCAATTTTTTTCTAAAGGCCCAGATTTTAAAGGAGGGAATCTTTAAAGGGCTATTTTTTTTTATTGGCCGGGCTCGCGGGCAACACCGTGGCCGGCCTTCAACGACGTCAACTTTTTTTTTTACGTGACCAACTATTTTTTTACATTAGGTCCGTCGACACCTTTCAAACGGATCACCGTCGTCGATCGGTCAAATTTTTATTTCTTAAGGCTAAGCCGTCGAGTCTACTTTTCGACGTTCTTAATTTTAAGCCGTGCTTGCGGCTTTCACCGCACACGGCTTTTTTTACGTCAGGCCCAACGGCCGCGTATAGAATTTTGGAAAGCAACGATAATTTATTATTTTAATTCAATTATATCCTCGTTATTGTCATTATGGCACGAATAATCTACAATTCAATAAGAGGTGTGATAGTAAGAACACTGACCAACACCCCATACACTTCGTGTTTTATGAGTGTTATCTGCATCTTTATAGATAAAATATTCATAATAATATTATAATAAAATTAATAGTAAAGACGCGATGCAACACCCATAAAGCGTGAGTGTATATGGGGTGGTTCAAGGTGTTAGCCCAATCATTTCTCATTCAATAATAAAGGAGTGACATGCTAACTTTTATAAGGAGGCCGACGTCTCTGCAAAGACACATGGAGTAGTGTATATATATTGGATATAAATGCATGTTATATATATATATTGGCATCGCCATATCCAAAGCCAACTTATAGTTATCTCCTTCTGAATCCTCTGATCATCAAACCAAATCCATCATCGTCCATCACTCTGAACATGCATCAAAACACGTACCTGAAAGCGTTGGTGTTGTACCTTTTGACATGGATAACTTCTCGCCAAGGCAGTGCGTCCCATATTATTTTCCCCCTCTATGGAAATGTTTATCCTCGAGGGTGTGGCACCTCTCTCTCTCTCTCTCTCTCTCTCTCTCTCTCTCTCTCTCTATTTAATTTTATCCTGCGAATTGCGAATATGCACGAGTTTTGTCTAATTATCATGAAATATATGCGTTTCGTGCAATAAAATTACAATGGATAACTTAATTTTAAGCCGTCCCGTCAGTCTACCTTTTGACATGGATAACTTCTGGCCAAGGCATTCGGTCCCATGTTATTTTCCCCCTCTATGGAAATGTTTATCCTCTAGGGTGTGGCACTTCTCTCTCTCTCTCTCTCTCTCTCTCTCTATATATATATATATATATATATATATATATATATATTTATGTGTGTGTTTTATAATGTATTTGCATACCAAATTTCATATAGGTATTATAACGTGACGGTCATGGTTGGCAACCCTCCCAAACCTTACTTTCTTGATATTGATACGGGCAGTGATTTTACTTGGCTTCAGTGTGATGCTAATGGACGACCTTGCATTAATTGCTTTGCGGTATATAATTTTTCCATCAACATTTTTAACTATTCAAATATTGTTATCCCTTTTATGTTATATGTTTTTTTTTTCTCAGGCCCCTCACACTAATTACAAAGCTGATAAAACAAATGGAGTCCCTTGCGAGGAGCCTATATGCCAATCCTTTCAGCCCCAAGGGGACGGTAATTGTCTGCGATCATCGGAATCGAATAAGCAATGTGATTATATTGTTGATTATGCCGACCATGGTTCCTCTTTGGGTGTACTGGTCTGGGACAACGTCTCTCTTGATTTGGCCAACGATGCGAGTGTAACTCCACGGCTAGCATTCGGGTGAGTGACTTTCCACTTGGTTGTTAATATTGTCTCGTGTATCGGAATTAAAAGAGGATGTGCGTTTTCTTGGCCACTTATATTTCTTGCTAAAATCTTTTCTAAGTTGAGAAGAAACTCTTTTTTAGCTTGTTTAGAGTGTAAGTAAGAAACACTAAAACCGGTAGTTTAAGAAAAGCAGTTTTGCTTTTATCAAATATCGGAAAAAACTCGGAAAGCTGTTTATATCGGCTGGGAAATCAATGCCAAACGGGGACAGTTCTAGGCGGCCCAAATAGGGCAGGGGATTTAGGAGAGTTGTCAGTGGAGTTAGGGTGTGAAATTTAATTATATGGCTCGATATACAACTTATTTGGCTCGTTTATTATAAATTATTTGGCTCAATAAGTACAAATCATTTGTCTCGATCATCAATGCCGGAAACCCCAATCTGATCGGCATGTGCCCATGCGTGCCATGAAAAGGCATTATTTCATGTGCTTCGACCAAAAGTTAAGTTGTCAAAACTTAAAATGGGTAGTAGAATACTTATGGCACTAAAACTGGGTAATAGAAATGTTAGCAGTAGTGTAGTATCAACAATAACAACACTACCCCCAACGCCTCAACGGCTCCCGCAAGAAGCGGGGTAAGGGGAGACCGGATGTACCCAGTCTTACCCCTGTCTTAACATAGAGGGGCTGTTTCCGAATGATCCAAAATGAAAATTGCATCGAGAATTGCATGGAATGACTAGTACTTCATGAGAAATAGAAGTGCAGTCAGTTCAGTATCAAAAATAAATAAATTAAATTACCGGAACAGCGGAATAATTATGGAACCAAATAATTTTTTTCTCCTGACTAAATTGTAGTTGCACTTCATGTGTGTCCGGAAGTTAAACCAACGGCAGAATCAGAAAACCGTAACTTCGTGGTGATGTGTCTGTAGTTCAAATATAAAAAAGGCCAATTCTAGTTACCTCAGCGATTGATACTATTTCCTACCTATTTGTAGATGTGGGTACGATCAAGAAGTTCTTGAAGGTTCTCAAATTCCTTACGTTGACGGAATCCTCGGGCTTGGCAAGGGCGGGCAAGACATTTTAACCCAGCTACAAAGCATGGGTGTGACACGAAATGTCCTTGGTCACTGTTTTATCAGTAGAGGTGGTGGAGGCTATCTTTTCTTTGGAGATATTCCTATGCTGGGGATTGCCTGGACACCAATAACAACCCAATCGTAATTTCCATTACCAATAATTATTATTCTAACCAATAGGCTAAACTTTAAGGGTAAATTTTTTTTTTTAACCACATGCTTAATATGTGTCGTGACTTGTCATTCAGAGATCACTACCATTTGGGATCGGCAAACCTGCAATATTCAGATCCCCAAACTACTACAAATATTGTTAAGGGCCTTGAAGTAATCTTTGATAGTGGGAGTACTTATACTTACTTCACCTCTAAAGCTTATGGTGCTCTTGTTTCCGCAGTGAGTTTCGAATTGATGGTTTCCTTTGACGTTCTTAGAATTTGAATATTGGAGCTGATATTTTTTTTTTCTTCTCTTAGATAAAGGACTGGAAAGGTTATACAACACTGGAAGTTGCGGTTGATGAAAGTCTGCCTATGTGTTGGAAACGTGATGTACCCTTCCAATCCATTGATGATGCCATTAGCTGCTTCAAGCCTTTGGTTTTGAACTTTACAAATGGAAAAAATGTTCAATTCGAACTGCGTCCGGAATCTTATTTGATTTTCACAGTGAGTAACTCTTCTTTCGTTCATTTATGTAAAAAAAAAAAATGGGGGAGGAGGTGAAATCTATTTTTGAATGCTATTCCTGATTCTTATAGTGATGTGAAATCTGCCATTAAATATGGTAGAGATCAAGTGACCTTGGATATTGTTGTAAACGGCTTGAAAAGCAAATCGTTAGATTTGAAAAACAATAAAGGTGCCGCCCTTAGAAATCTTGGCGAGGTTAATTTTGTCAAAGGAAGATCACAAAAACGTTTTCAAAATAACCAAGCCAACAAGAAAAAGGGCAATGAAAAATTTCGGTTTAAACCTAGACCTACTAATCGTAAATGTTACAATTGTGGTGAATACGGTCACTACATTCAAGACTGCACTAAACCTAAGAAGAACCAGCAATCTGAACAGGCTAACTTAGCTGTCGGTGAAAATCTAGGTGATGTGTTTATGATTTCTGATGCTATGCATGCTTCTGTGACCTCTGTATTAGCTGACCTTGGTGAAAATGATTGGATGGTTGATTCTGGATGCACATTTCACATGACTCCGCACAAACAACTTTTTTCTAGCTATCGTGATTTGAAAAATCGATATGTGTCTATGCCTGATCATGTAAAATGAGATGTTGCTGGAATAGGAACTGTGTGCCTTAAATTCGAATATGAAAATTCGATAACTTTGGAAAATGTTAGGCATGTTCCTCACTTAGCTCATAATTTAATGTCGTGTGCATGTCTTGAAGATGATGGTTTTGAAGGTACATGGGGTAAGGGTGCAATGAAAGTTACGAGAGGTCCCAAAACCTTTTTTGTCGCCATTCGTAAACTGAACTTATATATTTGCTCCACTGTAAGTAACTTTTCCGTTAATGCGATCCATGGAGATAAAGCGAAATCGCATAAACGGTTGGGTCACATTAGTGGTAAAGGTCTTGAAATACTGCACAAAAATGGTTGTTTTGGGAATGATAAAATATCTGACTTGCCATTTTGTGATAACTGTGTGTATGGTAAGCAACATCGTGCGAACTTTCCTCATTCACCTTCCCCAAACCCCCCTAAGAGTTCAAATGTGTTTGAGTGTCTACATGCTGATGTGTGGGGGCCTGCCAGTGTTCCGACACATGGCGGAAACCGATATTTTTTGTCTGTGATTGATGATTATTCCAGGAAAGTCTTTGTGTTTCTCCTTAAGAACAAATCTGATGTGTTTGACACGTTCAAAACGTGGAAAATTTTAATTGAAAACCAGACCGGTAAGAAAATTAAAATTTTGAGAACTGACAACGGCCTGGAATTTTGCAATAATTTGTTTGATACTTTGTGTGCGGAAAGTGGTATTTAAAGGCATAGGACTTACACCCCCAACAAAACGGAATCGCCGAGCGCATGAACCGAACCCTCCTTGATAGGGTAAGGTCTATGCTTGTCAGCTCCGGATTGTCAAAACGTTTTTGGGGTGAGGCTTTATCTACAGCTGCCTATATTATAAACAGATCTCCATCTGTCCCTTTGAATGGAAACTATCCAGAATTTGTGTGGTGGTAGTAATATTGATTTCTCAAATCTTCGTGTATTTGGGTGTGCTGCATATGTTCATCATAAGCATGATAAACTAGAACCTAGATCGATAAGATGTGTGTTCTTAGGCTACCCGGAGGGAGCTAAGGATTTAGGTTATGGCTTAAGGGCGAACTAGGGTTTAAGGTGCTAATTAGTAGGGATGTTATATTTAATGAAGATGAATTTCCTTGTCTTGAGCATCCTGCACCCGCACCCGTGCATATGCCTAATCCAGAATTTGTTTCTAACTACCCTACCTTGAGTGAGGTGGAGCCTGAAAATGATGAAACTTTGCATGCTGAAAATGAAAATCATTCCGAAAATTCTAGTGATGAAATAATTGAGAATGTTGATGAAAGTGCTGATCTGACCAACTATCAATTAACAAGAGATAGGCCTAGAAGAGAGAATGTTAGGAGGCCTCATCACTTTGATGATTTTCATATGATGTCTCATGCTTACAATGTGTTTGAATCATTAGATAATAACGAACCTAAAAGCTACAAATATGCTTTAAAATCTGAAAATGCTTCTGATTGGTTAAATGCTATGAATGATGAAATGAATTCCCTGCATGTTAACCAAACCTGGACTCTTGTTACAAAACCTGATCGTTGTTCTCTTGTGGACTGTAAGTGGTTATTTAAGGTTAAGAATGAAGTAGAGAATATCAGATTTAAAGCTAGGTTGGTTGCTAAAGGTTTCACTCAGAAGGAAGGAATTGATTATACTGAGATATTTGCTCCTGTTGTGAAATTCACCACCGTGCGTATCATGCTTGCTTTAGTTGCTCACTTCAATTGGGAATTAAAACAAATGGATGTTAAAACAGTCTTTCTTCATGGTGAATTAAATGAGAAAATTTATATGAGGCAGCCAGAAAGTTTTGTCGACTCTGAGAAACCTGATCACGTTTGCCTTCTTAAGAAGGCTCTTTATGGCCTGAAAGCCTCTCCAAGGCAATGGAACAAGAAATTTGACTCTTACATGCTTTCTTTAAAATTCAAACGTAGTTCGTATGACCCTTGCCTCTATTTTAAAGAAAACTCCACTGTTCCTATCTTCTTGCTTATCTATGTGGATGACATGTTACTTGTGAGTCCGTGCATGAAATTGATTGATCATGTTAGATCGTGTCTTAGTGAGCAATTTGACATGAAATACCTTGGAGATGCCCAGAAAATTTTAGGCATGAACATTGTTAGAGATAGGAAAAACTGTTCTTTGTTTCTAAATCAGTCTTTCTACATTGGGAAAATACTTGAAAAATTTTCTATGACTGCTGCAAAACCTGCTTCTGTGCCTCTTGCTGCTCATTTTCTATTATGCAAAGATCAATCTCCGAAAACTAGTGAAGAAGAAAAATCAATGGAAAAAGTTCCCTACGCTAATGCTATAGGATCAGTCATGTATCTCATGGTTAGTACCAGACCCGATATAGCCTATTTTGTTAGTTGCTTGAGTAGATACATGTCTAATCCTGGTATGCCACATTGGGAAGCCTTGAAGTGGCTTCTCCGTTATCTGAAATCCTCTGTGGATGTTGGTATTAAGTTTTCTAAATCTGGTGATGGTGTTAAACTTGTTGGATATGTAGATTCTAACTTTGCTAATGATCGTGACAATCGAAAATCCACGACCTCTTATGTGTTTACCCTTTGTGGCTCTTGCATTAGTTGGAAATCTCAGTTACAGAATGTTGTTGCTTTATCTATGACTGAATCTGAATATGTTGCTACAACTGAGACATTTAAAGAAGCCATATGGCTAAAGGATCTTTTATCAGAAATCGGTTTTCTGAAAGAAAAAGTCGTGGTATTTTCGGATAGTCAATCTGGAATTCAGCTATGCAAAAATCCTGTCTTTCATGACCGCACTAAACATATTGATGTTAAATTTCATTTTATTCGTGATATTGTTGAAAAAGGTGAACTTGAGCTTGGAAAAATTCCTTCAAAATTCAATCCTGCAGATATGGGCACCAAATGCTTGCCTTTGGAGAAGTTCGTGTCCTGCACCGACCTGCTGAACTTGGGAACTCAAGACTAACTCTTAGTCTTAGCCTTCTTTGTGATGGCTTTGCATTCTTAGTGAATTATTTTGCTATCTTTGTGATAGCCCTTCTGTCTTAGTGATTGCTACCTTTCTTTGTGATTACCTGTACTTACTTTGTGTTTTGTGTGCAGGTGATGTCCTACAATGATGATGACCTCTGTCTCCCTTATGTACCCAGATGACTCATTTGGCCCGGTGGAGAATTGTTGGGTTTATTTGGCCCAAATGATTAATATTATGAGGGCCCAAATATTAAATCTCCTGCAGCCCACCTCAAAAACGGACCCGGCCCGGTACCTTTGGAAGCAGCCCATTATGACCGGATTAATCCTGGCCATTTATTTGGCTCCCTTTAATCCTGGCCGTTGGTTTTATATCTTACCCTAATATAAAACCCCTAACCCCAGCTAACCCTACCCCTTATTTTTCCTTTTCGGTCGTCCGCCTCCACCCCTCCCTTATCTCTCCCGATTTTCTTTCCTCTTCTCCTCGGTTGACCCTGTTCTTCGATATGGAAACTAAATCAGGTCCGATTTCCTTTCTTCGTTTGTTGTTCCGATTCTCCTATAAATTTCATTTCCGTGTGAGATGAAAGCACAACAAAAACGAAGAGAGAGCAAGTGAATTTTTTTGATTACCTCGATTTTTCTCTGTGAAATAATTGAGTGTCTTGTGGGTGAGGCTTGTGAGATAATTCGGGATCTGAGTTTTCTGGGGTTCGTTTCGGTTGAATCTTGCTGAGTGCTTCGATTCCTCCGGTGGTTGCTTAGGTCGGTGGTGGGTTTTGTTTTTACAGTCTTTGGCCGCGGGTCATTTGAGTCCTGGACGTGGCTACGGAGACGGAGGACTGAGCCGGGCTGTTTTCCGACAGTGACATCACTTTCCGATCGGCTACGGTCGTTTGGTTTGCATTTTCTTCACTCACTGTTCTTAATTTTTTTCCAGTTTTTTGTTTGATTCATTTAAATAGAAGTTGTGTAATCCCTAATCCCTATCCCGAGTAGATTTGTGTAATAGTTATATTTGTTATAATTATTGTAATAATTTGCCACCCGATTCGGACCAATACTCAACATTAACAAATTATGTATTCTTATTTATAAGATCAAAAGTTATTGATAATATTTTATTTAAAAATACTAAAACACCCTTACTCTCCACAAAGTGTATGCACATCTAACGCATCCACGCCGCTGCATTCAAATAAAACACATGAGATTGATCTCCAATCTACCATTAACCCCGTATTCGGTAATGCTATGATTCAGGGAGAAAGGCATGTCTGCTTGGGCATTTTGAACGGCACGGAAGTTGGGTTAGGAGATACCAATATTATTGGAGGTAGATATAATTCAAATACAGTATATATTCATTTTACATTATAATTTTTTTTTTTACCTTGTGAGAAATATAAACAATTCATATGTGCAGATATTTCTATGCAAGATAAATTGGTGATCTACCATAATGAGAAAAATAAAGTCGGGCAAAAAGAACCCGTAGCACGTATCCAAAACCCTGATTTTTTATTTTTTCTTTAGTTTTACCTTTAATTACTAGTTTACCATAACCAAGGATATTATTGCAAGTTTTGGTTTCAAATTATGTACCCACCAAAATCAATATTACGTCAACTTTCTTTTTTTCAATGTACTTCTATTTTACATCTAATGTCATGAATTCAGGACAACAGTTTTTTTCCGTGCGGACTACGACGATAGTTAAAAGACAGTAATGTCTTTTATATTATAGATAAAACAAATTACTCAAATTTAACAGCAATTAACACTAATAACTCTCTAATACTCTACTATTTGAAAAATATTTATGAAAATTTATTTGACACCGTTGCAACATATTTAAATTTACTAATATATATTATGAAGAATTTCGGTTGAATATAAAATATTACTAACTTTTCAAGCATATTGGGAATTTGGGTATTCTTGGAATTTTTTTACAAATTTACATGAAAATTTGAAAATGACATTTATTATGGGACAAATTTTATTTCCAAACATGACTACTATTAAAGGACGGAGGGAGTAATATATATTTATAAATCCTTGATTCCATATAAATATAGATCATGATATATCTATTTATTTGAGTATATATAATTCTAACTATATAGAGGTATATCTATAACTTATCCCCTTAATTTAATGTGGAAGGGGTATTTATGTCACTTATTCATGTTAAAGGATTACATATGAAGAGACTATTTTAATTGTAACTTTTAATGTAAATAAACTAATTTAAATACAAAAGTTATGATAAACATCACAATGCAAATGCATCTTCTAATACACAAGGTGATTAAAATGAACTTTTAAATGATAGTATAAATTACAAGATGGTTAAATTTTAGCTATGAAAACTTAGATACAATCGGTGCATCGCACTGGTTGAATAAACCAAAAAGAACCCCGGAGCAACATACTGGTTAGTAAAGCCTCATTTCATATAACTAATTACATGGACTAAAATAAAAGGACAATAACAATAAAAAAACATATAAACTTCTCTAAAAGGCATTTAAATTCTGTCATTTGCTTCATTCAATCGCTTTGACATTACGTACAAAACACGTAGATATTCAATTCAAGGCGCATCGCACGAGTTGGATAATGCCTCGTTTTTAATACGAGACTTAGGAAATACATAATTAATTATAACTTGGAGGTTATTTTATTTATTTAATATATATATATAATCATATAATTAGTTTATTAATTGATTATTATATGACTAAAATCATTATCTACTTCAACTAATATTTTGTATGTCATTCGTTACTCCTACTAGCATCCTAGTAGGGCTTTTTTCAATCGGTGAAAACTTGGCTGACGTTAGTAGGTGTTAAAATTACATATTTTTTATATTTGTCGATTCCAATTTGTATATTCTTCTTATTAGAGTTGAGTACATGCGGATTGGAATCAACAAATATGAAAAAAATGCAATTTTAATCTACCTAATCTGAGCCAAGTTTTCACGCGACGATAAGAAAATACATCTTAATTACACTACATATTTTTTCATATTTGTCGATTCAAGTTGTATATTCTTCTTGTTAGGATTGAACTCTACAGATTGGAATCGACAAATATAAAAAATATATAATTTTAACACCGGCCTAACGTCAGGTCAAGTTTTCCTGACCTGACGGTAGAAAAGCCCATCCTAGTATCAGGATGCCCAGGCAGTGCCTAGCCTAGCCGTTTTTAGAACAATGGAAATAATATAAATTTCTTATTATAAATAATACTCCACTTCATGTTTAATTATTAAAAATTATTTTGTAAAAATAGTTACAGATAATATTGATAATAATTTTATTATTAGATATTTCATGATTTTAATATATCATGATATTAGAACAGTACACCTACCGTTGAGAAATAGGTTACGATCCGAACTAATTTTATAGATTATAACTGTTAGATTTTAATTAAACATATGTATTGTTATCACTACTAAAAAATGTGGCTTTAGTTTCACCTTATTAGTTTAATAGAAAAGTGAAGCTAAAGAAATAAAAAAAATAAAAAAAGTAAACAAAAGCGTCACATATGTGACGCCTAAAGTTTTTTTTATTCCATATATTAGCGTCACATATGTGACGCTAAAGCTTTATTCTTTAGCGTCACACATGTGACACCAATATGTGAAAATCAATTTTTTTAAAAAAATTATTTTTCTTTAAACGGTGTTACATATGTGACGCCAAAGACTAACGTTTTAGCGTTACATATCTGACGCCAATTTGTGATAGTCGATTTTTTTTAAAAAAATATTTTTCCTTAAATCCACTTTAGCTGTACAAATTTATATTGGTTTAAATATTAAATACTATAAATAATAAATTTTAAATTATATTTAATAATTATAGTGTAAGAAATTTCTTAACATTAAGAACTTAAATTACATTATATTTATTTATGCTTAAATATTTTGGAAATTGATTTAATTTGAAAGATTAATTAAATATAAGTAGGAAATATAGTATAAGGATAAATAACATTCCTTATTAACCTACGGAAATATAATAAATAATATTGTTAAATTTATATTTAATAATATTCATTATTAAGCAACTGTAATATAATTAATAATTAAATGAAATATATTTATCAAGGATTTTTCAAAGATAGCAGAGCCTTTATGCAAGCTACTCCAAAAGGAAGTGGAATTCAATATGAATGATGAATGCAAGGCCGCCTTTGACAAGCTGAAGCAATTGCTGACATCATCACCCATAATTCAACCACCAAATTGGGAATTGCCATTTGAACTGTGCGATGCAAGTGATTATGTTGTAGGGTTTGTCTTGGGTCAAAGAGTGGGGAGAGAATCCCATGTAATATATTACGCCTAAAAAACGTTGGACCCGAAACAAGCAAATTATTCCACAACCGAGAAGGAATTCCTGGCCGTGGTCTTTGTACTAGAAAAATTTTGTTCCTACGTACATGGAACTAAGGTCATTATTTTCTCAGATAACGCTGCCCTACGATATTTGTTAGCCAAGAAGGAAGCAAAACCGAGACTTATTCGATGGATATTTTAGGACTGAAAGAAGGCGGAACATGGATCCATCTTACTTCTTCAAGAATTCAATGTAAAGATCAAGGACAAGAAAGGGTCCGAAAATTCCGTGGCCGATCACAGCCGGTTAGTCTGAAAATGATGGAAAACCTATATGTGATAGTTTTCCCGACGAACAACTATTTTCTGCATCTCGATACTGGGAGGACTGTTCGACACTTGGTGTAACGCCCCGATTTCGCAAATACATTTATTGTGAATTATAGAAAACATATTCAATTTTATTAAATTAATGCCCGAATAATTTATTGTTTAATTCATTTTATTTCATGATCATGCAAATTTATTTGTCATTATAATTCATGTCAAGTCATGTGATTCATGTCGTGTCATTTCTTATTCTATTTTGTCGTATTTCATGTCGCTATTTCTAGGCCCGAGTCAAATTTTAAGTGATATTAATAGTTACCCATAAGATTTCACAAGTCCATTTTAATTAATTTTAATCCAGTCAGTTTGGATCGGCCTAAACCACCCATTATAATATTCACCCAAATTCTATAATTAATTAAGAGCCCAATTATAATTATAACATCCAAATTCATATTTCTCTCTCCTATATTCTCACAAGATCGAACATGGGAGAGTTTTCGTCATTAACCACCTTAGTGGAGGTGATGGGATAATAATCGGCTAATAAAATCGGTATAAGAAGGAAAAACACCTACACTTCACAATGAGCAATGCAGAAAACCACACACACTACATCTCATTATACAAAGAAACTCGGTATTCTACATCATTACACAAAATCACAAGAAATTACGCCACCCTCCCAAAGATCGTAGAATCGCCGTGAATACAAATCAACGAGTAAATCACATTTGTTATCTCCTTCAATCTTAAACATTTTCTTCTCGGAAACTCACAACCAAAACCGAAAGACAAACTCAACCCCTTTGAACCAAAAACCACCTCCTTATCCGCCACTCCGTTTTAACCATTCACCAGAAAAAACTGAATCGATTTGATCACCGAATTCATCAAAATCCTAGATCCCCAAAATTAAAAAAAAAAAAACCATAATCGTAAAACTTAGACCTTGGACGCCGAAAAATGGTCCACCCTTATCGGCACCAAAGAATCGCCATGCGATGTAAGCGCCATCACCATCGTACTAGCGGCATGAATCCTTCAACACCAAACATCCTGAAACACGATGCTCAACCCTTCAAAACCCCTCAACCCGTGGCGAACTTCATGGCCGGAACCAAGCCTCATCAGACCGAACTCACGCCTAAATCCACACCAAACCAGAAATTTGAATTCCACAAACCCACCGTTCCCTTCTTTTGTCCGTCGTGGCTGCTGCCATCCTTCACAGGGAGTCGTCGCAAGTTCAGTGCCTATGCGTGTGTCTTCATTTTTTTATTGGTGTGTGTCTTCTTCGAGTATGTGTGTGTGTTTTATCAGGAAGTTGGGGGAGAGAGAGATGAATCGAGTGAGAAGAAGAAATGAGTATTATGTCGGCCGAATTCTTGTGAGGATGAGGTTTTATACCAGTTTCTTTGTAGGGGTTTTTAATTGAGTCCCCAAGTTCCATATCTTTCCATTTGACCCCAAATCAACTTCCACTGTATTCAATTTCAGTCCACTGAATTGTCGATCCTTTTAATTCCCACCAGCCAGACTCAATATTTTAAAAATCAGTCCCTTCACTTTATCAAATAATATTAATATTCAATTTAAGTTATGTCTTGTATTTTATCTTCAATTATAGTATAGTATTAATAATAAACTATTATCATTATTTGTAGATAGTAAAAGATTTACGGGCCTAGAATTTGTCGAGTCAAGCATCTCATCACATTCAAGTTCAAGAAGCGCATTTTATCCAGTGTGGGGATTTATTACGCTTTTGTTTATTTTAATTGCTTTATATATTGTCTCGTATGTGCACGTGAAATCGATCGAAGCACTTAAATGTGCAATCGATCGAAGCACTTAAATGTGCAATCATCGAAGCACTTAAATGTGCAAATCACGAAGCACTTAAATGTGCAATCGACGAAGCATTTAAATGTGCAAATCGATCGAAGCACTTAATTGTGCATAAAGCCTTCTGCTAGCCGACGGGCTTAATTTATCGATCATGTTGTTTATACTTGCTAATATATTTAGTAATTAACGTAGACATATTGCGTACTCTCCACACTGAGCGAGTTGGAAGCTCACCCCACTATTTAACCCCTTTCAGGTTGAGGAGCTCGATGTGGCATGCGATTGAGAGTGTGATGATCAACCCTATGATAAGATGTTTATGTATTTAATATTATTTCTCTCAAACTATGTTCATAAACAAGTGTTCAATTTGTTTTATCTTTACGTCAAGGTATGTTTTGTTTTAATAATGATTCGAGAAGATTACTTGAAATTATTAAGTTTGTCTTTTGAGATATATTTCATTGCCGGATTTTTATTTATTCTTCTTAAAATTTGAAGAATCATATTTTAGAAAAGTGGTCGCTACATAATTGGTATCGGAGCGGGTCTACGATTACGTAGACTAGTTAAAATGGTTTCTTTTTCAAAACTAAAATTTTATTTTCGCAAGTAATCAAGTATTTTTAGCAATTATGATCATCCACCTCTGCCGCTCCACGTCGACTCCAAGGTACATTAAGTTATGATCATTCATTATGTGATAAATGCAGTTTCCTAGATCAACCATGATTCATGCATTAAAGAGGCATCTTCAGTCTATTTTGTATATAAGAATTTTATGATAAAATATTTGGGCATGAAATTGTTTTCTTATAAATTCATAAGTATATGTATGACATCGTAAATCATCATTGCTAGAAATCTCTGGTTCTCAACCTATAGATGCAATGTAACTCTCCATTTTATTTCTCCCTATCGTTGGGTAAGTACTGAGGGATCATTGAGTATGATATGCCTTAGGATAATGGCAACTCGTAGACGTGGACGCCCAACTAACCGAGGTGGAGATAATCTCAATGGTGAGAATTCCAACCTTGGTGCTGGTGGTGGTGATAACGGAGGTCAGGATAACCACAACAATAACGTGCCAGCTCCTACTCAGGCACAAGTTGTGCAACAGTTCCGGCGTTTCACCCCACCAACATTCAACTGCCGAGAAGGACCCGCTTTTGTTGACGAATGGTTCATGTCGCTCGAGCGCTCCTTTGATCTCTTTGGATGTACTGATGCGCAAAGAATTCTTTGCGGCCAATAACAAATGGTGGAGGATCTTGGACACTTTGGTGGATAAGCTATTGGCGTTTGAGGCCGGCAGCGAGCGTCTTTGCATTGACTTGAGATCGATTCAAGGGAATAGTGATGGAGCAAGACTACCCACGGCATTACCGAGAGACGATGGACCGAGAGTTCTGAAATCTCTAACGAGGAAGAGAATTTGATGCTAGCTTTGTATTTGATTAACTCGATGGATTTTGACGTGATCCTTGGTATAGACTGGCTCAATAGACATGATGTCGATATAAGGTGCCGTGAGAAGACGGTAACATTGAGGTGTTCCGAAGGCGAGTCGATCACTTTTTATGGTACTAAGAGTAGGACAGTACCCAGAGTAATCACTGCCACGAAGGCACTGAGAAATCTAAGGAAGGAGAAATGTCAGGGTTACTTGGTGAGTTTAGTCGACACTCGTACTGATGAGGTGCCCCCTACCGACGTATCTATAGTACGGGAGTTTTTGGATGTGTTTCCATAAGATTTGTCGGGAGTCCCACCCAACCGACAAGTTGAGTTTAGTATTGATTTGGTCCCTGGGGCGGCCCCAACATCCAAAGCGCCATATATAATGGCTCCGAGGGAACTTCAAGAATTGAAGGTCCAAATTCAAGAGTTGCTGGAGCTCGGATTTGTTTATCCTAGTATGTCACCATGAGGTGCACCAGTACTGTTTGTAAGAAAGAAGGATGGGTCACTTCAGATGTATATAGATTACAGAGAGCTGAATCGACTCACTGTGAAGAACAAGTACCCACTACCGAGAATCGAGGATCTATTCGATCAGTTGGGGGGAGCCGGAACCTTTTCGAAGATTGATTTGCGGTCGGGGTACCACCAATTGAAGATTAGGGAGTGTGACATTCCCAAGACGGCTTTCAGAACTCGTTATGGGCATTTTGAATTTGTAGTGATGCCATTTGGTCTGAGTAATGCACCAACAGTATTTATGGATTTGATGAACAGGGTGTTCCAACCTTACTTGTATAAGTTCCTGATCGTCTTTATAGATGACATATTGGTGTATTCTAAGGACAAGGAACAACACCAAGAACATTTGAGGATTACATTGGAGACACTTCGCAAAGAGAAGTTGTATGCTAAATTCAAGAAATGTGAGTTTTGGTTAAACAGAGTTGGATTCCTTGGACATGTGGTGACTTCTAAAGGAATTGAGGTAGATCCCGATAAGGTTGTAGCAGTGAGTAGTTGGGGAGTACCCAAGAATGCGAGCGAAGTTTGTAGCTTTCTGGGCTTAACTGGCTATTATAGAAGATTTATCTAAGGATTTTCTAAAATCGCCACTCCTATGAACCAATTAACAAGGAAGGGCGTGAGTTTTGAATGGAGTGAGAGGTGCGAGGAAAGTTTTCAAGAGTTGAAAAGGAGACTAACCTCGGCACCAGTATTAACGATTCCTGATCCGACGGATGACTTTGTTATTTATAGTGATGCTTCAAAGTAGGGTTTGGGTTGTGTTTTGATGCAACATGGTAAAGTAGTAGCCTATGCATCGAGACAGCTTAAACCACATGAGTTGAACTATCCAATGCATGATCTGGATTTGGTTGCTGTAGTACATGCGATGGAGATTTGGCGCCACTATCTCTACGGAGGGAAGTGTGAGATATACACAGACTATAAAAGTCTGAAGTATTTTTCACACAGAAGGATCTTAACATGAGGTAAAGGCGATGGTTAGAACTGGTGAAGGACAATGATTGTACCATCCATTACCATCCCGGTAAGACTAATGTGGTAGCTGATGCCTTGAGTCGGAAGATTAGAGGCGAGTTAGCTTGCTTGACCGATCAGGAGAGTTTGATAAAGGAGTTCTCCCAGTTGAGGATTGAGGTAGTTGAGTCTTCAAAATGTTCGAAAGCAATCCTATCATCTTTGGTCTTGCAACCAAACTTGAGGGATAAGATTAAGGAAGCTCAACCACGTGATAAGTTCTTGTGCAAGATGAAGGATCGAGCACAAGCTGGGAGTATTGAGAAGTTTGTCGTTGCCGCAGACGACGTTTTGACTTATGATGGGAGGTTATGTGTTCCTAAGGAGCCACCCCTTAGGAAGCAAATACTTGAAGAAGCTCACAATGCACCATACTCCGCTCACCGGGAGGTACAAAGATGTACCACGACCAAGAAGTTTTTGGTGGAGAGGAATGAAACGGGACATTGGGGTATTTGTGGAGAGGTGTATGATATGTCGGCGGGTGAAGGCGAACACCAACGGCCAGGAGGTTTACTCCAACCGTTGGAAATCCCATAATGGAAATGGGAGCATATCACAATGGATTTCGTGGTTGGTCTGCCACGAACAGTGAGGAAGAACGATGCTATCTGGGTGATAGTAGATCGCTTGACGAAGTCATCTCACTTTCTACCTGTGAGGATGACTTATAGTATGGAACAATATGCACGGATTTATATTCGGGAGATTTTGAGGCTAGATGGTGTTCCTGTGTAGATCGTCTCGGATAGAGATCCACGATTTACGTCGAAATTTTGGAAGAGTCTGCAAAGTGCATTGGGCACTAAATTGAATTTCAGTACTGCATATCACCCGCAAACCGATGGTCAATCTGAGCGGACTATCAAGACACTTGAAGATTTGTTGAGGGCGTGTGTTCTTGATACTGGTGAGAATTGGGAGAATATTTTGCCGTTAGTGGAGTTTGCTTATAACAATAGTTACCAAGCAACTATACAAATGGCCCGTCTGAGGCTCTCTACGGAAGGAAATGTCGATCGCCTCTTTATTGGAGTGAGGTTGGAGAAGGAAAGATTTTGGGTCGAGAATTGATCGAGCGGACTATAGAGAAGATAGCCGAGATCGAAGCGAATTAAGGCGCCGAGAATCGGCGAAGTCTTATCTTTGATAAACGAAAGAAAGATATCGATTTGAGATTGGAGAGAAGGTGTTCTTGAAGGTATCACCTATGAAAGGAGTGATACGATTCGGTAAGAAGGGAAAGCTACAGTCTCGTTATATCGGACCTTTTGAGATTTTGGGTCGTGTTGGTGACCTTGCTTATAGTTTGGCACTGCCGTCGGACTTATCAGGAGTGCACAATGTATTTCACGTATCCATGCTGAGAAAATACATACATGAACCTGATCACATATGCAATTTCAAAGAGTTGCACGTAGCCAAGAACGACTTATGAGGAGGTACCTATAGCTATTTTGGAGCGTAAGGTACACGATTCTGAAATAAAGAGGTTAAATTGGTGAAAGTTCAATGGAGTCGTCATGGACCAAATAAGGCAACTTGGGAGCGTGAAGAAGAGATCCGCTCTAAGTATCCGACATTCATTTTTCAAGGTACGTAACATAATTTTCGAGGACGAAAATTTGTTAAAGGGGGGTAGGTTCTAACGCCCCGATTTCGCAAATACATTTATTGTGAATTATAGAAAACATGTTCAATTTTATTAAATTAATGCCCGAATAATTTATTGTTTAATTCATTTTATTTCATGAGCATGCAAATTCATTTGTCATTATAATTCATGTCCAGTCATGTGATTCATTTCGTGTCATTTCTTATTGTATTTTATCGTGTTTCATGTCGTTATTTCTAGGCCCGAGTCAAATTTTAAGTGATATTAATAGTTACCCATAAGATTTCACAAGTCCATTTTAATTAATTTTAATCCAGTCAGTTTGGATCGGCCTAAACCACCCATTATAATATTCAGCCCAAATTCTATAATTAATTAAGAGCCCAATTATAATTATAACATCCAGCCCATATTTCTCTCTCCTATATTCTCACAAGATCAGAACATGGGAGAGTTTTCGTGCATTAACCACCTTAGTGGAGGTGATGGGATAATAATCAGCAGTTAATAAAATCAGTATAAGAAGGAAAAACACCTACACTTCACAATGAACAGCAGAAAACCACACACACTACATCTCATTATACAGCAAACTCAGTATTCTACATCATTACACAAAATCACAAGAAATTACGCCACCCTCCCAGCATCGTAGAATCGCCCGGCGAATACAAATCAACAGGTAAATCACATTTGTTATCTCCTTCAATCTTAAACATTTTCTTCTCGGAAACTCACAACCAAAACCGAAAGACAAACTCAACCCCTTTGAACCAAAAACCACCTCCTTATCCGCCACTCCGTTTTAACCATTCACCAGCCGAAAAATCTGGAATCGATTTCAGTCAGCCGAATTCATCAAAATCCTAGATCCCCAAAATTAAAAAAAAAAAAAAAACCATAATCAGAAAACTTAGACCTTGGACGCCGAAAAATGGTCCACCCTTATCGGCACCAGCAACCGCCGCGCGATGTAACTGCCATCACCATCGTACTAGCAGCATGAATCCTTCAACACCAAACATCCTGAAACCTGATGCTCAACCCTTCAAAACCCCTCAACCCGTGGCCGAACTTCATGGCCGGAACCAGAAGCCTCATCAGGACCGAACTCACGCCCTAAATCCACACCAAACCAGAAATTTGAATTCCACAAACCCACCGTTCCCTTCTTTTGTCCGTCGTGGCTGCTGCCATCCTTCACAGGGAGTCGTCGCAAGTTCAGTGCCTATGCGTGTGTCTTCATTTTTTTATTGGTGTGTGTCTTCTTCGAGTATGTGTGTGTGTTTTATCAGGAAGTTGGGGGAGAGAGAGATGAATCGAGTGAGAAGAAGAAATGAGTATTATGTCGGCCGAATTCTTGTGAGGATGAGGTTTTATACCAGTTTCTTTGTAGGGGTTTTTAATTGAGTCCCCAAGTTCCATATCTTTCCATTTGACCCCAAATCAACTTCCACTGTATTCAATTTCAGTCCCTGAATTGTCCAATCCTTTTAATTCCCACCAGCCAGACTCAATATTTTAAAAATCAGTCCCTTCACTTTATCAAATAATATTAATATTCAATTTAAGTTATGTCTTGTATTTTGTCTTCAATTATAGTATAGTATTAATAATAAACTATTATCATTATTTGTAGATAGTAAAAGATTTACGGGCCTAGAATTTGTCGAGTCAAGCATCTCATCACATTCAAGTTCAAGCTGCATTTTATCAGTGTCGGGATTTATTACGCTTTTGTTTATTTTAATTGCTTTATATATTGTCTCGTATGTGCACGTGAAATCAGTCAGAAACACTTAAATGTGCAATCAGTCAGAAGCACTTAAATGTGCAATCAGTCAGAAGCACTTAAATGTGCAAATCGATCGAAGCACTTAAGCGTGCAATCGATCGAAGCATTTAAATGTGCAAATCGATGAAGCACTTAATTGTGCATAAAGCCTTGAACTGCCAGCCGACGGCTTGAAATTTATCAGTCATGTTGTTTATACTTGCTAATATATTTAGTAATTAACGTAGACATATTGCGTACTCTCCACACAGAGCGAGTTGGAAGCTCACCCCACTATTTAACCCCTTTCAGGTTGAGGAGCTCGATGTGGCATGCGATTGAGAGTGGGATGATCAACCCTATAATTAGATGTTTATGTATTTAATATTATTTCTCTCAAACTATGTTCATGAACAAGTGTTCAATTTGTTTTATTTTTACGTCAAGGTATGTTTTGTTTTAATAATGATTCGAGAAGATTACTTGAAATTATTAAGTTTGTCTTTTGAGATATATTTCCGCTGCAGTATTTTTATTTATTCTTCTTAAAATTTGAAGAATCATATTTTAGAAAAGTGGTCGCTACACTTGGTGACCCAGTGTCAGATTTTGGAGCACCGTGGTATGCCAATTTGGTGAATTTTCTCGTGGCTAATATTTTTCCTACTGGTATGACGCGGACTTGGAGGGATAAACTCATAAGCGATCTTTGGTCAAAAAGGAAACTGGCCGGAGAAGGAGAGATGAGAGACCGGACGTGAAGAGGAGAGAGATGAGAGAAAGGAGAGAGAAAATGTAAAAATTCAGAAAATGGTGATAATGGGGTGGTTGTGATAAAAAGCAAAATTTACTCCTCCCTTTGGTAAGAGTAAATTGGTCCAGATTGTCGCTTTTTGGCTACAATTTGTCAAACTAAGTTGCATGACAAATATTGATGTCTACTAAGATATATCGCCAAACCATGTATTCTCTCTAGAAAAATAGTATATATTAATATGAATTAAGAATATATACAAATACTCCCTCCTTCCCAATTTAAGTGGGGGTTTCATTTTGTTATTTGAAAAAATTAGGATTTTCATGAGAATCGTAGGGTAAGAGGCCAATTCATTCTTCATCCAAGATTTTTGTAGTTCCATAAAATAGTTCATGAGAATAAACTGCAATTTTTTTTGTAGTTCCATAATTATAATGAAAAAATTTATTTTTAAAATTAGAAAAAAAGTGAAACCTGTCATTTTTAAGTGGGAATGAGTGGATGATATGTCAAAGGTAACATTAAAAAATCATATAGTAAATTTGCAATCCTTAATAATTGAAAAAAATAGGAACCTCACATTTAAATTAGGAAGGAGAAAGTATATATCATTCTAAATATAGTAAGATGAGCACCTGCCAGATAAAAAATTTATATGCTAATACTCTTCCAATCTGTATTATATTAGTTTTCAATTGGTTCAGTCCTCAGGAAAAGTCCAACTCTTTTTTTATTTATTCATTTTCTCTTCACGCTACCAGCGATCAAATGACCTTTTTAGCCGACACTCACAGTTGAGTCGGTGGATTAAATGAGCGCGAAATCAAAAAGTTACGAGTACCATTTTTTCTGTCAATATTTTTTCGGTTGAAATTGTTACACATAACTTTTCTAGTTTAAATTAATTGATTGGCATAATTTACAGTCTATTACGTTGAGGTCAAGAGTTTATCTAGTATGCACTCAAAGAGTGGCTGCTGCAAGTTCTTCTATCATAAAAAATACTTTTTTAGCTTTTCTAGCATGCCAAATCACTCACTGCTTTCTGTTCTTTAACTTTATATTTATCATTTGTTTATTTGTTTATTACATCCATAAATAAAGTGCATATATATGTGAAGTGTTGAAATAATAAAAAGTCCGGATTATTTAATAACTAAGCCAAAATATGTACTGCCATAAATATTTTACAAAAACCATTTTGATATCAATTTCGTAATACAAATAAAACGAAATGAGGTTGTTTTAATGTTTTCTTGTTAAGCGACGTTATTTTAGAAGGTTTCGCATGTAAGTTTAAATGTGTGACAACCTCATATTTATTTTCTCATATATATATATATATATATTATTGAATGCATAATCATATATAGATATATCATATATGTCTAATATATATAAGAATTAGAAAAACTAGGCCAGCTGTAATATCCACATTTTTCTTTCCATTGTATTTTCATTTTCGGTGCATTTCTCGGTCGTAGTGACCCTCGCGTATCTTTCAGTGTACCTTTTCAGTCACCTGTTGATCTGATTCTCGTTATTGTTGTACGGAACCACCGTTTCGGGGTTGCCGTGGATCTATTCTACGTTGTGATACGTTTTGAGATGTTCTGTTGGATGTTTCGTTCATATTCCGGTGTTTTGGACCGTCCATATTTCGTGCTTAGCGCACGCTATCTTTTCTGCATAGCGCACGCTAAAGGTCCCGTAGTAGCGCACGCTACGTTTACTTCGTAGCGCGCGCTAGCGAGTTAGCCCTGGGAGTGGCAGTTCTGTTCCCGACCCTGCGGGTATCGGATTAGCGTACGCTACTTTGTATAGCTCTCGCTAGTGTAGGGAGACTAGCGCTCGTTAAGTTGTCCGTAGCGTCTTGTTGGCGTGTGGTATCGATCTTGGGCAGTTTGCTCTTGAACTCGGTCAGTGCCCGGGTAGCGCCGCTACGTTTATGCGTTAGCGCGCTAGCAGGTCAGTGAGTATTAGGCGATTAACTTTTGGACTCGGTGATGTCCAGTGGCGCACGCTATGGGCGATAGCGCGCGCTCTGAGAGGTTATTAGCGCACGCTACGTTTGAGTAGCGCACGCTAACGGCCATAAATCAGCTCTTTGGGTGGGGCGCTAACTGTGTGGGCTGGAGTTTTGAGAATTAGCGCGCGCTAACACTCCTGGATATATAAACCAGGGAGTTGACCGAGATGAACGTATTATTTTCATTTCTTCCTTCTCTCTGAGGTTGAGGCGATTCCGGGCGATTTCTTGGCGATTTCTTCATCCGATCATCTCAACCATCAACTTCCTTGAGTACTTGGTGTATATTATCAACATCAACACGAATCTTTCATCCTAATCCAAGGTAAAATCTCTTAGAACCTTATTTTTAGATAAATTGGGGGTTTTGGGATTTTCGTCCGATCCGTTCCGTTTTGTTGGTTAATCCATGATGAATATGATTAATCTTGTTGATATCATTAGTTTTCCTACGGATTCATGTTATATTTTCTTGGTTTTGCGAAATCGGGAGGGTTTGGTTGTGGTCCGCCCTCGTTGTTATTTTTATACGAATATACATGGATCGTAGGTGGGTTTTCGGGTGTATTCCATTTCTGTATTCGTCTAGAGTTGGTTGTGATTGTTTTCTTCGAATCGTTAGGTTCGGTTCCGTTGGTTCCTAGCGTTCGTTGGTGTTTTCCTTAGTTCGTTACGTCGTCAATAATTTCAGGCAAGTATTTTTGGAAACCTTTATGCTTAACATGAAATGGTAATGTATATTGTGTGTGCTTTGATCACCCTGGGAGGGTCCGACGGGGCCTCGGGGGAATCTATGACTTCACTCTGGATTCACGAGTTTGCTTCGCTAGCCAGCTCGGAAGGGTCCTTAGAGGCCTCGTGTGGGATTCATGGTGGCGTCCTGGTCTGGCGATGCACATGCGTGATTTGTTTTATAAAGTGGCCGGCTCGGAAGGGTCCTTAAAGGCCTCGGGTGGGATTCATGGTGGCGTCCTGGTCTAGGCAAATTGATTATTTGACTGTTTGTTTCCGGAAAAGACATGTTTGGTTTTGGTTTTGAAATGATATTGGTGCATGTACTATGAAATGTGTAAGCGATTGGTTTGCCTTGATTACTTGTACTAGCGTAATTGCTAACCCCTCTGGTGACCCGTTGTGGGGAAATTCTTGTTTATGGATTTCAGGTTATGATCATCCGGACGAGCGAGCGTTGGGACAGTACGAGGATGTTGGCCAGGGTCATTGACATATGCGGTTGAGTCCTTTTATTTCTGTTATTCCATTCGATATGGTTGTTGTCCACTTTTGAAACTTATAGATTGTACTCGCGAGTACTTAGGCTTTTCTCTTCGGATTAAGATTTATATTCGTAAAGTTATGTATGTTGCCATTGTGGATTATTCTGTCGGTTGTACCGGACGTGTGATTTGGTTTTAAAATTGGATAATGTGTTTATTTACTGTGGTAAATTGTGTCTAGCCTGGTGGGTCCCATTTAGGGGTCCACGACACTGTAATATACCCTAAATATCTCGGGGTGTTACAGAAAATGGTATCAGAGCCCTAGGTTTATGGATACCTAGGCTTGTCAGTTATTTGGGTCTAGTTGTGTTCTGTTTTGCATATTTTCACACCGCTGCCAGCATCTCGGTACTTCCAGTGCTCGTAAGTTTTCTTATTCGGTCCTTTGTTTCCTTGCATTGTATTTCCGCTTCTTTAATCGTAGTTGCTTTTTCCTCCATTACTCATCATCAATATACTTCTGATATCTCTTAACACCAGTATGGATGCCGGAGGAAACCGTGGTCGTGGATGTGGTCGTGGTCGTGGATGCGGCCGAGGACGTGGGGCAGCCGGTGGGGCGGCCACGTCGCATTCTTCGGGAGTCGGCAGCACCGGTGACCAACATAGCCATGCTTCTTGTCAAGGTGGCGCTAACCTTGGTGTTGCGGCTGTTATGCAACAGATGGTAAACCAGATGGCGGCGATTGCCCAGGCGATCCAGAATCCGGCCCATGCTGCTCGGGACGGAGCTGACCGCTGGCTCCAGGATGTCATCAAGTTGCATCCTCCTCAGTTCACGGGAGCCTCTGACCCGATTGGCTGGGAAGGGTGGATCAAGGAGATATCCAAAGTATTTGTTGCCACCAACTGTCCCGAGGACCGTAAAGTTCCTATTGCCCAGTATTTTCTCACTGGGGACGCCACGGATTGGTGGGAGGTCGTTGGGCCCAAAGATCATGTTGCTTCGTGGGCCGCATTTCAGGAATTGATGGAAACTGAATATTGCCCGTGGCCGGTTAGACAGGCTCGAGTCCATGCCTTCTATGATGCTCAACCTCGGGATATTCCCGTATCCCAAGCTATTGCTGATTTTAACAAGGAGTTGGGTTATGTGAAGACCCAAGTTGTCGAGGAGAGCGACAAAATTTTTCATTTCTCGAGACGTATGAAACCGTCGATTCGGGACTACATGTTTGGACTTGTCTGCACTACCCTGAAGGATTATCAGAGTCGAGCTCTTGCCTATGATATGTCGGTGACGGCCAGTGCGGCGGTTCGGGAGAGTAAGAAACAGAAATCCACCGGAAATTTCTTGAGTCACAAGGGTGGAGGTCAGCACAAGTCTCAGTCTGCGAATATTCCTGGTGGTAATTCGGCTCGTTTCTTTGGGGGCTATCGAGGTACTGCCAGTGCCTTCGTTCGGGATACCAAATGCTTTAATTGTGACGAGCCGGGCCATCGGAACCGGGAGTGTCCTCGTCCGCCTCTGATTTGTCATACTTGTGGTCAGTCGGGCCACAAGGCTTCCTTTTGTGAGCGGGCAAGACGGCTTCTTGGTGCTCAGACTTCTTTTCCAGCACCTATGGAGCTGAGTGTGAATCAGGGCTCTTTTGCTCCGCAGCCTCCGCCGGGTGCCGGTCGAGGGAGAGGTCGGGGTCAGCCCGCTAGAGGGGGAGCTTCCAGTGTTGGCTCCGCCCCTCCACGTATCTATGAGATGAGAGGGGCTGATGATCCAGCGGCCACTGTGGCGACAGGTACCGTTCATATCCATTCTCATCCCGTCAGTGTGCTTTTTGATTCTGGTGCTACACATTCGTTCATATTGTTGGGGTGTGTGCGCCGTTTAAGTCTCGACTGTTTGTCGCCCTGCGAGTCTTTCATCGTTAAACTTCCTAGCGGTGATAGGATCGTTGGCGATCGAGAGGTCCGAGACTGCTCCGTGTTTATTTGTGAGAGAGCTTGGCTCTCTAATCTTATTGTTGTTGATATTGAGGGTGAGGATTTGATTCTCGGGGATGATTGGATCGAGCGGCATGGCGCAATCATGAACTACCGCACGAGAATCATCACTATGTTATCCGAGGACGGAACTGAACACTCTTTCGCGGGGCGAAGGAGAAACCAGAAGTTGGTAATTAACGCCTTGAAGGCGATGAGACTCCTGCGAAAGGGGTGTACTGGTTATTGGTGCTACGCCTTGAAGACGGAGGATAGTGGAGTCGAGCTTTCGTCGATTCCAGTCGTTAGCGAATTTCCTGATGTATTTCCTGACGAGTTACCGGGATTGCCACCGGACCGTGAGGTCGAGTTTGCTAAAGAGTTAGAGCCGGGCGCGACTCCGATTTCGAAGGCCCCGTATCGCATGGCACCTTCAGAGATGTCAGAGTTGAAGAAGCATTTGAGTAAGCTTCTTGAGTCGGGGTATGTTCGGCCGAGCGCCTTGCCTTGGGGCGCGCCGGTCCTGTTTGTGCGAAAGAAGGATGGTTCACTGCGTTTATGTATCGACTATCGTGAACTAAACAAGGTGACCATCCAGAAGAAGTATCCTTTACTGAGAATTGATGACTTGTTCGATCAGTTGCAGGGAGCTGCGGTATTCTCGAAGATTGATTTGAGATCGGGGTACTACCAGCTCCGGGTGAGAGAGTTCGATGTGCCAAAAACAGCTTTTCGGATGAGATACGGACATTATGAGTTCGTAGTTATGCCTTTCGGGTTAACCAATGCGCCGGCGGTGTTCATGCAGTTGATGAACAAAGTCTTTATCGAGTATTTGGATAAGTGTGTCGTCTTCTTCATTGACGATATTCTTGTCTATTCGAGGAATGAGGGTGAGCATGCCCATCATTTGCGGATAGTGTTAGACATTTTGAGGACCGAGCGACTCTATGCGAAGTTCTCGAAATGTGAGTTCTGGCTGAAGGAAGTGATGTTTTTGGGTCACGTGATTTCAGCCGAGGGAGTCCGAGTGGATCCGCTGAAGATTGAGGCAGTGTTGGATTGGGCGCCGCCCACGAATGTGAAGGAGGTCCGTAGTTTCTTGGGTTTGGCGGGCTACTACCGTAGGTTCGTCGAGGGTTTCTCGAAACTGGCTCGGCCGCTTACACAGTTGCTCCAGAAGTCCGAGAAGTTAAATGCGGAATGACGAGAGACAGTCGAGTTTTGAGGAGTTGAAGAGGCGTTTGACTTCAGCCCCGGTTTTAGCATTGTCGTGTGGCAACGAGGGTTTTGCTGTTTACAGTGATGCTTCGGGTCAGGGTCTTGGATGTGTATTGATGCAGCACGGCAAGACCATTGCGTATGCGTCGAGACAGTTGAGGCCGTATGAGCTTAACTACCCTACTCACGATTTGGAGTTAGCGGCAGTTGTTTTTGCGCTCAAAATCTGGTGTCACTATCTTTTTGGCTCTGCATGTTAGATTTTTACCGATCATAAAAGTCTGAAATACATATTTACTCAGCGGGAGTTGAATATGAGGCAGAGGAGGTGGTTAGAGCTGATTAAGGATTATGACCTCGAAATCCTTTATCATCCGGGCAAGGCGAACGTCGTGGCCGACGCCTTGAGTCAGAAACCGGTTGCGTTGCGAACGCTGGAGGTCCTTACGTCTCAGTCTGAGCTTCGACGGGCTTTGATCGAGTTAGATGTTGAGGTTTTGTCGCCTGGAGCTATCGGGCAACTTTGTGCTTTAGAGATTTCGTCGTCTTTGATCGATGAAATTAAGCTGAAACAGTTAGAGAATCCGATGATTACTCAAATCCGAGAGAACGTTCTTAAGGGAAAGTCTATTGGGTTTGTGATTCATGAGGATGGTGTTTTGCGATTCCAGAGTCGGCTTTGTGTACCGAACGACCCAGAGCTGAAACGGAGTATTTTGCGTGAGGCCATGCTACACCTTACTCCATTCATCCTGGTTCGAGTAAGATGTACAAGGACCTGAGGATGAATTTCTGGTGGAATGATATGAAGGAAGAGGCCGCAGTTTGTAGCGAGATGTTTGACTTGTCGTGAGTCAAAATCGAGCATCGGCGACCATTTGAGTTATTGCAGTCACTTCCCGTTCCGGAATGGAAATGGGAAGATATATCGATGGATTTCGTTACGAGTTTGCCGAGATCGAGGTCGGGCATGAATATGGTATGGGTGATTGTTGATCGTCTGACCAAGTCGGCACATTTTCTAGGCATCAAGGACACCTGGGTCCCGGAGAAGTTAGCTCGTGTGCTTATCGCGCAGATTGTGAGAATTCACGGTACTCCGAAGTCTATTGTTTCGGATCGTGATGGCCGTTTTATATCACACTTTTGGCAGGCGGTGCATAAGGCGTTGGGTACTCTTTTGTGTTTGAGTACCTCTTTTCATCCCCAGTCAGATGGACAATCGGAACGCACTATCCAGACGTTTGAGGATATGTTGCGTGCTTGTGCTCTCGATTGGAGCACTGACTGGGAGGAGCATTTGCCATTGATCGAATTCACGTACAACAATAGTTGGCACGCGTTGATTCGGATGGCACCGTATGAGGCACTTTATGGTCGGCGATGTCGATCGCCGATTTGTTGGAATGAGGCGTCCGATTTGGTCGGGACCGAACTGGATATTATTTTAGAGACGAGACAGAAGGTGGATTTGATTCGGGAACGGATGTTGACTGCCCATAGTCGATAGAAGTCATATGCCGATATCCGTAGTCGACCTTTAGAATTCGAGGTGGGAGACCACGTTCTACTAAAGGTGTCGCGGACGAGAGGAGTTTTCCGTTTCGGGAGAAAGGGGAAGTTGAGTCCGAGATTTATTGGACCCTTCGAGATTCTCGAGCGAGTCGGTGGGTTGGCATACCGTTTGGCGTTACCCCCGGCCCTGAGTCATGTTCATAGCGTTTTTCATGTTTCCCAGCTGAGGAAATATATCCCGGATCCTAGTCACGTCATCGACTATGGGGAGATTGATGTCGCCGAGGATATTACTTTTGAAGAACGTCCCTTGAAGATTTTGGAGCATCGCGAGAAACGACTGAGGCATAAGACCATCCCTTTGGTCAAAGTGCAGTGGTCGAGACATGGTATTGAGGAGGCAACTTGGGAGACCAAGGATATCATGCGTGTTAGGTACCCTGAGTTGTTTGTTTCTTAAGTTTCGTGACAAAACTTATTTTTAGAGGGGTAGAATGTAATATCCGCATTTTTCTTTCCCTTGTATTTTCATTTTCGGTGCATTTCTCGGTCGTAGTGACCCTCGCGTATCTTTCAGTGTACCTTTTCAGTCACCTGTTGATCTGATTCTCGTTATTGTTGTACGGAACCACCATTTCGGGGTTGTCGTGGATCTATTCTACGTTGTGATACGTTTTGAGATGTTCCGTTGGATGTTTCGTTCATATTCCGGTGTTTTGGACCGTCCATATTTCGTGCTTAGCGCACGCTATCTTTTCTGCATAGCGCACGCTAAAGGTCCCGTAGTAGCGCACGCTATGTTTACTTCGTAGCACGCGCTAGCGAGTTAGCCCTGGGAGTGGCAGTTCTGTTCCCATCCCTCTGGACTGTCGGATTAGCGTACGCTACTTTGTCTAGCGCATGCTAGTGTCGGGAGACTAGCGCACATTAAGTTGTCCGGTAGCGTCTTGCTGGCGTGGTATCGATATTGACGGTTTGCTCTTGAACTTCGTTCAGTGCCGAGTAGCGCACGATACGTTTTTTCGTTAGCGCGCGCTAACGGGTCATGTGAGTATTGGGTAGTTAACTTTTGGACTCGGCTGATGTCCAGGTAGCGCACGCTATGGGCTGATAGCGCGCGCTACCGAGAGGTTATTAGCGCACGCTACGTTTCGAGTAGCGCACGCTAACGGCCAGAAATCTGGCTACTGGACTGGGACGCTAACTGTGTGGGCTGGAGTTTTGAGAATTAGCGCGCGCTAACACTCCCTGGCTATATAAACCAGGGAGTTGACCGAGATGAATGTATTATTTTCATTTCTTCATTCTCTCATGATTGAGGCGATTCCGGGCGATTTCTTGGCGATTTCTTCATCCGATCATCTCAACCATCAACTTCCTTGAGTACTTGGTGTATATTATCAACATCAACACGAATCTTTCATCCTAATCCAAGGTAAAATCTCTTAGAACCCTATTTTTGGATAAATTGGGGGTTTTGGGATTTTCGTCCGATCCGTTCCGTTTTGTTGGTTAATCCATGATGAATATGATTAATCTTGTTGATATCATTAATTTTCCTACGGATTCATGGTATATTTTCTTAGTTTTGCGAAATCGGGAGGGTTTGGTTGTGGTCCGCCCTCGTTGTTATTTTTATACGAATATACATAGATCGTAGGCGGGTTTTCGGGTGTATTCCATTTCTGTATTCGTCTAGAGTTGGTTCTGATTGTTTTTTTCGAATCGTTAGGTTCGGTTCCGTTGGTTCCTAGCGTTCGTCGGTGTTTTTCCTTCCGTTCGTTACATCGTCAATAATTCAAGGCAAGTATTTTTGGAAACCTTTATGCTTAACATGAAATGGTAATGTATATTGTGTGTGCTTTGCTCACCCTGGGAGGGTCCAACGGGGCCTCGGGGGAATCTATGACTTCACTCTGGATTCACGAGTTTGTTTCGCTAGCCAGCTCGGAAGGGTCCTTAGAGGCCTCGGGTGGGATTCATGGTGGCGTCCTGGTCCTAGGCGATGCCTGTGCGTGATTTGTTTTATAAAGTGGCCAGCTCGGAAGGGTCCTTAGAGGCCTCGGGTGGGATTCATGGTGGCGTCCTGGTCCTAGTTAAATTGATTATTTGACTGTTTGTTTCCGGAAAAGACATGTCTGGGTTTGGTTTTGAAATGATATTGGTGCATGTACTATGAAATGTGTAAGCGATTGGTTTGCCTTGATTACTTGTACTAGCGTAATTGCTAACCCCTCTGGGGACCCGTTGTGGGGAAATTCTTGTTTATGGATTTCAGGTTATGATCATCCGGACGAGCGAGCGTTGGGACAATACGAGGATGTTGGCCAGGGTCGTTGACATATGCGGTTGAGTCCTTTTATTTCTGTTATTCCATTCGATATGGTTGTTGTCCACTTTTGAAACTTATAGATTGTACTCGCGAGTACTTAGGCTTTTCTCTTCGGATTAAGATTTATATTCGTCAAGTTATGTATGTTGCTATTGTGGATTATTCCGCCGGTTGTACCCGACGTGTGATTTGGTTTTAAACTTGGATATAAATTGTGTCTACAGCGCGGTGGAGTCGTGTAGCGACACTGTAATATACCCTGAATATCTCGGGGGTATTACACCAACGGGCAAAAATAATTTCCAAACTCATCCTATCTTGTTGCGGGTTGCGGAACGGATCGACTCATATATGATGGGCCAAAAAAGATATCACGAGTCGAGCCAAAATTATTATCCATGATTATACATATACTTTTTACTAAACTAGCCACTAAAGATGCTTTTAATTCTTTCGGATGAGTTGCTTTTTTTTACAATCGTGTAATGGTGATTTAAGAATTTTAAATGAAGTCAATATAAGTACATTATAAATTCTTATCACATATTCTCAAGGCAAGTCAATAAAATATTCGATAGTTATTACAAATCTTTATTGCATATTTTCTATCAATTCAAAAAAGCATTAGAAACCGTTTCTCATATATTTTCAGTAAAATCAAAATAAGAAAACAAAATTATATTACAATTTATACAACTTAATTGTTTCATTCTTTGGTACAAGTCTAGCTTTTTTCTATTATGCTCATTTCTATTCGCGATACCCACCGATCAAATCATCTTTTTCTTTTTGCCTATTCAAAAGACCAAAACACAAATTTTTTTACGATGGAGAAATCCAAACCAGTTAAATATAATAATCTGTAAACTACGTCAACCAGTTAAATATATTAGACAATTTCTGTGTAACAGGTTCAACCGAGAAAGTATTGGTAGAAAAAATCGAACTTATTCTCGCACACACCTACTCCACCAACTCGACTATCTTTACAAGTAAAACACATTATTTTGGGCTTCTTTGAAGCCTTTACACTATTAGAGTTTGAAAGAGGAACTCCATATCATTATTCATCCTCAACCATCAACTCCAAATTACTATATATGTTAGATACTTTTATATTTATATTTAATTTATAATTTCATTTAAAATATAGTATAATGCATATTAATTTTTTATGTAAATTCATAAAAAGATGTGCTCAAATTTGCTTCGAGCTCAAACAAATTTTTTGACACTAATATTGAGTCGGATATTAAGTAGTTTGATTCAGTTTTGTATTTTAACATAGGCTATTTCCTAGAATATTGACAATGGTTAGCGGTGGGAAGCGATTAGCAACATCGCAATGTAATGTAAATTGCCTCCAATGGTGTGGGATATTAGCGTTTTGATGTGGGATGTACCTTTTATATGCTCCCTGAAGATGGTGGCTCGTTGGAGAAGACTAATCTTAAAATTCAAATCTGTGTGCTTGATGCTCAAAGTAATGGCCTCCGATATCATATTAGAACTTGAAATTTCACTACAGAAGGTTAACCATATATGTAAAATCCTCAATCAAATGCTGAATGTACTTTCCAATGTTGTTTTCCATTTTTTTTTTAATTTTATCCAAAGTTCATAAACATTTTATTTGAATTTTAGATAATTATTTATGTAAAGATAAATATTGAGATCAATGTGTATCGTAGATCTATAATGTTCCATTGTTTGATTTTTATTTTTGGCACTTATTTTTTGTTGAATTTCTACTGATTTTTAATTTGTTATTATTCAAATAAAGAAAAAATGTAAATAAAGTCTAGTTGTTGATTTGTTTTTTAGAACAAAATTTAATTTCTAAAAATAAAAATTAAGTATAATTTAAAAGGGGAAACATAGAGCTGTTGGATTTCAAAATAAATTTTTCAAAAAAAAAAAAAAAAAAATCACGAGGGATTAGGAGTTGTCTGGGCCCACCCTAATCCCCCAATTCCAATTCAAACTGCAATTAACTTCTGCATATGCGAAACCCATATGAGTTGGACAGTCCAGATAATAATAGGGTTCTTTATATATCTATATAATATCAATAAATTAATTACATAAATTTAATATAAATAAAATAAATATAAAATTAATGTATTAAATACTTGCAGTTAGTAGTTTGTTTACTGTATTTGGATATCAATCATTTAAATACTCAATGGTCAACAACTAATAAAGTGAAAATATAGTTAGATACTTACCATTAATAGTTTAATTATCTAATTATTATATTTGAGTATCAATACAAGTTTTTGTTCTTATAATTATTTTAATTTTGTAAGATTTTTATAATTTTTATAAAATATAGTATGAGGTGTAATTTACCCATAATAATAATACAGTAAAACTACCGTTGAGAAATAAGCTACGATCCGAACTAATTATAGATTATAACCGTTAGATTTTAATTAAACATATGTATTGTTATTAAGAAAAAAATACAGAGAAGTCTAAATTTAAGAGTTTTTGGCAAACTACCCGTGCTTTTATAAAATAAGTTATTTACCTCTTATATTCTTAAAAGGGATCTCTCTTTTTTAGTAGCAAACCATAAAAGTAACAAGTTATATATCCTCATTCATAAGAGTATAAGTTTTTGATACCAAAATATGCTAAAAGACATTATTATCCTCAAAATCTACCACTAAAAGATAAAGAAGCATAAACAATAGAAAAATAATAAAACTAATAATCTAAACGGTCCCACAACTCAATCTCTTCCTCTTCCAAAAAAAAACTCTCTATCGCTCTCTGTAGCGAAATCGAAACCCATCGTCGTGACACCTTATCGCCGGCAAGAAAATGTCGAAGTCCGACTACGACAGAGAATCTGAAGACGCCAGAAGTTTCTCACACGACAGCTCCATCTGAAGAGGCTTTCGCCAATGAGCCGCCGGTTAGTGTAATTTATTCACACACGATCGTATCACGACGGTTGTTCATCGTCTCACGATGGTGCTGAAGAAGAAGACATCATCGTGTGCATGATGGTCTTTCTTGGGCACGATGGTTTACACACGACGATCCCCCGACAGCACTCAGCAGTTGTAGGATATAGGGCCCGGCAGCGCCTGCAAGATGTAGGATACAGCACCCGACAGCGCCCGCATGCTGAAGTAGAAGACATCATCGTGTGCACGATGGTTTACACGACGATCCCAAGACTCGGTAGTTGTAGAATCACTACGCCATATATAGCTCAGTCACACCTAAAAGTGTGTTCACACCAAAAAGTGTTGGTAAAGAAAAAAAAAAGCAGTTCTGGCTACACTTTGACCAAATTTGAGGTGTTACAAAAATGGCCATTCTACCATAGGGTTCTACGCTAACACTTTTATAGTTTCTCGTAACACTTGCGGAAAGATGTAGTGTAGACCCTATCTGCCAACACTTTTTGGTTACATTCCTACACCTTAAGAGGTGTTGTTGTAGACCTACGCCAACACGTTATCTATGTGGTGACACCATTAAAAGTATAGTTGTAGACCTATGGCTACACTGTTTAGTATCTTCTTGTAACATAAAATTGTGAAACACTTCGATATTGTTGGCAACACCCTTTATCATTATGGCTACACTTGTTTCTTAAACAATTTAATATCTTTACACTGTTATGTTATTCTTTTGCCAACACGTAAAGAGTATATTTTTGGGGTCAATGACTACATTTTCGCGGTATTTTATCAACACTCTAAATGCTAAAAATCAACATATGGTATTTAAAAATAGAGTTACCCATTAAAAATAAATTCAAACATCCACGTCGTAAAAGGTTATCAAACAACCATCCAAATACATAAACCATCCAAAATAACTACATAAATCCAAAATGAATACAAGGATGTTAAGGATCCTATCGCAATAATTCAAATCACGAGGGATTAGGAGTTGTCTGGGCCCACCCTAATCCCCGAATTCCAATTCGAACTGCAATTAACTTCTGCATATGCGAAACCCATATGAGTTGGACAGTCCAGATAATAATAGGGTTCTTTATATATATATATATATATATATATATATATATCTATATAATATTAATAAATTAATTACATAAATTTAATATAAATAAAATAAATATAAAATTAATGTATTAAATACTTGCAGTTAGTAGTTTGTTTACTGAAATATTGCATTTGAATATCAATCATTTAAATACTCCATGGTCAACAACTAATAAAGTGAAAATATAGTTAGATACTTACCATTAATAGTTTAATTATTTAAATATTATATTTGAGTATCAATACAAGTTTTTGTTCTTATAATTATTTTAATTTTGTAAAATTTTATAATTTTTATAAAATATAGTATGAGGTGTAATTTACCCATAATAATAATACAGTAAAACTACCGTTGAGAAATAGGCTACGATCCGAACTAATTATAGATTATAACAATTAGATTTTAATTAAACATATGTATTGTTATTAAGAAAAAAATACAGAGAAGTCTAAATTTAAGAGTTTTTGGCAAACTACCCGTGCTTTTATAAAATAAGTTATTTACCTCTTATATTTTTAAAAGGGATCTCTCTTTTTTAGTAGCAAACCATAAAAGTAACAAGTTATATATCCTCATTCATAAGAGTATAAATTTTTGATACCAAAATATGTTAAAAGACATTATTATTCTCAAAATCTACCACTAAAAGATAAAGAAGCATAAACAATAGAAAAATAATAAAACCAAACAACAATAATCTAAACGGTCACATGGCCAATCTCTTCCTCTTCCAAAAAAAAACTCTCTATCGTTCTCTGTAGCGAAACCGAAACCCATCGTCGTGACACCTTATCGCCGGCAAGAAAATATCGAAGTCCGACTACGACAGAGAATCTGAAGACGCCAAAAGTTCCTCACACGCTAGCTCCATCTGAAGAGGCTTTCGCCAATGAGCCGCCGGTTAGTGTAATTTATTCACACACGATCGTACCACGACGGTTGTTCATCGTCTCACGATGGTGCTGAAGAAGAAGACACAATCGTGTGCACGATGGTCTTTCGTGGGCACAATGGTTTACACACGACGATCCCAAAGACACTCGGCCATGTAGGATACGAGGGCAAGCAGCGCACGCAAGTTGTAGGATCTGGCGCCGGCGCCCGCATCTTTGAAGTAGAAGACATCATCGTGTGCACGATGGTTTACACTGACGATCCCGACGGCCTTTCAGTAGTTGTAGGATACAGGACCGGCAGCGCCCGCAAGCTGTAGGATACAACGTCCGACAACGCCCGCATGTTGTAGGCACATCGTTGTTTGCCAATTTGATTTAATGTGTTATCTAAAAGAATATTTCGTGATTCTAAAATTGCTTGTTCAAACATTAATTACTACATGACTTCTTATACAAACTCGTATTTGTTATTTCGTGTAATTCATTATTATGTGAGATATTTCATACAGATGATGAACTTATATGTACGAACTAATACATTGAAAACATATAGACTGCACAGTCTTGTTGGATCAAGATAATAGTTAAATTTATATACGCTGAAAAAAATATATATATTGGAATTGTTCGAAAATCTGAAATCTCATACTTGAGCTTATTTTATATTAAGTCAATATGTTAAGGGAGGTATTTGTTTAAGCCTATACATTTTGGCTTATATAAAATAAGCCCAGGTTTGCTTGCTTATTAAGACCTAAAGATTAAATATAAGTTTATAATCTAAAAAAAAGAGTTCGTGATGTGATGCTTATATTTATTTATATATATTTTTTTTTTCCTGTTTTACTTTTTACAAAAAAGTATTTGCCATTTCTCTCACACACACATGAGCCAACACACATACTCCTTAGATTAGGCGATTAAAAATTTGGGTTTATTTCTAAAATTAAGGTTCTTCAATTCACAGTAGTTTAATTAAATTAAACATATTATCAGTTTGTTTAAGGAGTGTGAATCCATTTGTTATGAAATGATGATTTAGTATTTGTTTGTTGATATTTAAACGGTTGTCGGATGTTAATTTGATGAATGATTGGTGGAATTTGGAGCTAGATATAGATGGGATTCGAAACTGAAAGAGTATAGGCTCAATCAGGTTAAAGATTCTTTATTGTTTATATTGTATTTTTTTGTTTGTGTGTTCAGATTAGTTAGTTTTATTGTTTATTTAGTATTTGTTTGTTGATTTTGAAAGAGTTGTCAGATGTTCATTTGATGAAAGATCGGTAGAATTTGGAGGTGGATATAGGTGGGAGTCGAAACCGAAAGAGCATAGGGGCAATCAGGTTAAATATTGTTTATTGTTCATATTGTAGCTTATGGTTGGTTTGTTAAGATTACTTAGTTTTTTAGTTTATTTATTGATCTGCTCTACTTGGAGCAAAACCAAAAACTGTCAAGTAAGCAAAACATGCTTAGTTTCAATAGCCATTCTTTTTTAAAAGTGACATGGTTTCAGACAAAAAATTAAGGGCTATTCGGGTATCTTGAAGCGTTTATGAGGATGTTTGGATATCATAGCTACCAATCAAAAGTGATGTAAAATATTTAAAATGGAAATACAGTTACTAAGATAAGTTGTTGAATGTTTCTCTGTAAACAATGTTACGGGTTCGAAACTTGAATTCACTTTCTTCATCTCCCACCATTAGAATCTTCAGTCCATTAGGGCTTGTCACCCTAGAAGCTGCCACATAAAGTTGCCCGTGACTGAACACGGGATTTGGCAGATAGACACCTATATGTTTAAGTGGCGCCCTTGGCTTTTGTTAATGGTCATTGCGTAACATGCTTTGGTAGGCACTGCGCTTCATTACGAATGGCCATTGTGTTTGGGTAGATGTCGGTGTAATTCTTGGTATTAAGACGGTGTCCCCAATTTTTGTCCAGTTAGAATTTTGGCACGTAGGACAAACTGGCCTAGATCAGTGATGATTAGCCGAGTTCCATTACACAATCCCTGTGCTGGATTAACATTCCGCAATAGCATAATTGGTAGTTCCTTTTTTAAATTCAGCTCGTGTGGTGGCATCCCTTGGAAATTTAGTGAATTCAAAAACTCTGTTGGGTACAAATTTTGTTGATCCAAATGATCAGTTGATGCTTTACACACCTCATCTGCACTCTTGTAGCTTATAGTTTTGCCTTTTAACTCTTCAAACATGTATGCGTTAATTGCATCAGCGTCATCATTTCTCGGTGTTAGTATTGCCCTTTCTTTGAGATATGCATCTTCAGTTTGCCTAGTAATAAAGTCAGGGAACGTTTCTTTAACTATCTGCGCGATAGGAGAATTGCATGTTTTGATAATGAAATCCTCGGGAATTTCAATCCAAGTAGGCTCATCTTCATCGTCTTTGCTTATTGCTGGCAAATTTCCATCGCCCAAGTTCAAAAGCCATTTGTTGAATTCACCTTGCGCGAATCGATTGAACCATCCGGTAAAATTTCATTTACTCTCATCTTTGCGTGTAAGTGTGAAAACTTTGCAAGACTTCCACAATTGGGAGCGGTTTATGCGGGCCTGCACGACTTCTTGCCTTTTACCTTTTGGAATGGCCATTAGTATTTATGCAAGTCACCTCCAAGTAAGACTGTCAGGCCACCAAATTTTTTTTCTCTTTTTGCTGTGTTTTTGTAGCCTAATATATCCCTTAATGTTCTGTCCAGCGCTTCAAAAGCATACCTTTGAGTCATAGGTGCTTCATCCCATATAATTAGTTCAACATGCTGTAACAGCTCTGCTAAGTGCGTATTTTGTTTAATCCCACACGTCTATTTTCCATTAGCTCAAGTGGTATAACAAATCTCTTTGTGAGCGGTTCTACCTCCGAGGAAGTAATGTGGCGCTATTCCTAGTTAAATAATTTCAATTAGTTATAAGTGTAATAATGTAAGTGTTAAATATTGAATAAAGCGTTTAGGATTTGTAAAAAGGTATACCTGAAGATGCAACGGCTAACACAATCTTCTTTTTCTGATCTTAACCTTGAAATTGTGGTTTTATATAAGAATGTCTTTCCTGTACCTCCGGGTCCGTAAACAAAGAAAAACTCACCTTTTTTAGAATGGACAGATTCAATCACCTGCTCGTATATTAATCTTTGCTCGGGGTTTAACAACGAATGCAGTTGGTCGTGTTCAATCTTACTTTGTTTGGAATCAAAGTCGAGTGCTTCTCTGATCAAACGATTATCTAAATTTGTTAGGAGGCTTGGATTAGGTTGTGGAAGGTCAGGAAAATCTTTTAAAGATCTCCCATTTCTATTTAACAACTGCTGAATTTCTACCAAGCAGTAGTTTTTAATTTGTTCATCCGTTAACTCCAACTCAGGGTACTTGAAAACTTTCCGCTTGTGGTGTAAGATATCTTCTGACAAAACCACCCAGTTTTCTTCCCACAGTTGCAATGGCTTACTAACATCACAGAACAACAAAAATGTGACGAATAGGTCACGTAGCTGAGGGCCCAATGCCCAAAAGCTTGCCTCGGTTATAGCTTGTGTCCATTCTTTGTCGTCATTGAGAAGGCCGTACGCGAAACACGCTTCTTTAAAAGATGCATAGACCTTTTTATTATCTGTCATCAACTTTTTAAAAGATGTAGGCCCTCTCACGACATTTAGCAACATTCTGAGATAGTAGCGCTCCCCGGAAGCTGGGCTTGAGTAAAAAATCCGACCAATACTTTTTTTTCTGTTTTCGTAGTTTCCATACCTTCTGTTGTTCATGCCAGACATAGTATTTGGGTAATTCAGCATAGGTCAGCTTTCTGGCTTCTATATCCCGCTTATTTAGCTCAAACCACTCCGTAAACATCGTTCTCTTGATATCTTCCCTTTGAAGTAGTGCTGGCAAACTCTGTGAATCACGTAATGTGATTGAGTTTTGATTTGGTAAGTGGAAGTTTAGTTTCATGACTGATGGATAGGAGTAGTGGATATCGAAAGAGAAGAGGCGCCACCATGACCTCACATGGTGCTAAGTAGCGACAATTTAAATAGTTTGTGATCTCATCAACTTCAGCGATTCTTTGACCTACCCCATCGTTCTTTGTCACCACATTTTCTTGCACAACAACAGTTGCTCTATCTGGCCCTTTGTTTAAGTACTTGAATAAGTACTTTATTGCTTTAGATCTGTTACACCACTCAACGTTGATGTGGGCACGATATTTTAATAATAGATATCGATTGTAAGGAACTACATTTCTGTTATCATAAGTAAATTTTCCTTTCAAAGCAAATACTTTTGCGTCTCTTCGCCGATAAACAGGGTACCCATCCTCATCCATCATTGTTTCTGCATAGAATGATTTCGGATAACGTTTTGTACATTTTCCTTCAATTGTGCATGGAGCATATTTGGCGTCTTTACCACATGGACCATGCAACATGTACTCGGTGGCAATTTGTAGCCTTCTGGATCATTTGTTGGACATGGCATCTCTGCAGATATCATATCATCCAACTGACTTGCAGTTTTGCATTTGCAATGGTCTTCTAGCCACAGGAGTATATGTGCGTGCGGGAGGCCTCGCTTTTGAAATTCAATCACATACACGACTGCAAGTATATATTTTAATAAAATTTAGGGTTCATGGCAGATTTACTATGAGACTACAAATAATTATTGTATAATATGTGATTAGCTACCTGCACGGCTTGGACCAAAAATATGGTTCTTTGTAAGATCATCCAATAGCTGAGTTAGCTTCATTTTGAAAACACGTGTCCCTACTTCCGGCCGATCATGTGATTTCTGGCCCGGAATAAATGCTAACATTTCATCAATTTCCGGCCATTTCGGATTGGAGGTGAATGTGATAAATAGATCTGGATTCCCATAAGTACGACACAGAGCCATTGCATCTTGGTAGTTTTGCATCATATAACGTGGTCCGCCAGTAAAACTTGAGGGTAAGACTATCCTTTTCCCAAGGCCCGCTGCATCTGTGTCACCCCTTGTAACTGCATCCTGCAAATTATGATACAGATCTACACATAGAGTGTCTTGGTTATGCCTATTCCATTTTAGTCTTTGTTCCTCAACTGATGCGTATGTGTCAACCAAAAATTGCTGGAATAGCCGGCCTCCTTTCACCAAAGTGTTACCTTGGTTATTTCGGCTGTGGATCAAATAAGCGTAATATTCCTTCATGGAAACATATCCACGTTGAGTTTTTCTGGCACCTTTATTGTTATGATATGGTATCTTATCATGATATCCATCTTCTCCATACGGGAACAACAAAGGATATTGCAATGCCATATGTGATGGATGCAATTCTGATATTCGATTTGGACCCGTTTCTTTGCAATTAACAATGATATCCTTTGTAAAATTACCATCTCCAAAATCATTTGTTATCAAAGCTGCTACTTCTGATACTGATTGTACGTTATCGCCTCAATGTTCTTCTCTCACTAAGTAGTCGCAATTCAAAGTTTACAGAGCCATGGGAATGGCACCAATCTCTTGCCATTCTAAATGCCTTGGCAACTGCACTCGATTCATCCAACATGGCAATCAAACTTGTGACAATGGATTTATCCACTTGATCACCTGTTTCGTTATCTAGGAAGGCGATCATACGATTCCGAGCTTCATTACAGTGTCAAAGAAATATAGGTGAGCATACAGGTTGAACCCCTTGTACAGGTAGGAGTGACCCTATTAGATGATAATTTTGCCCATTTATTCTAAAGGTATACACCCCCCTCCCGCTATTTATAGAATGATCTATTCTTGCTCCAAATGATGTGAAGGTGAACATTCCGTTGTACACTCTAATTTGTTCTCTAAATTTTGCTGTTGTAGGATTGGAAAAATCAAGCAGATTCTTTAATGGCAATGGTGCTTCCTTGAATTTCGGTAGCAAAAGTTTACCTTCCTGGCAACATAGGGAAAATGATGCATTCAAAGATCTTTTAGCTTTGTTAACTCTCTCTTCATACCACATGTTTGCGTCACAGCTAGAACATTGATACGACAGTGGACCAAGCTTAGAGTAAGAAACAGGAACACCTATGAAAGAAACGATTAGTAATTGTAAATTTTTAAATAAGTTGGTTACTTTATAGATCCCCATAAGGTAAAATTCATGTTTTAATTTTGTTTTTTAGAATTACCTGATGATGTGAGTGCTGCGTGTTTTGGTATTTTCCTTGATTGACGTAACCGTCGTCGACCTGAAAAAACCACAGGTGTTGAAAATTGTTTGCATATAAATTAAAACCTTGAATGAATGCATAATATTTTAATATAGATAATTTAGGGACAATTTTATAAACTTAATACCTGCAGATCTCATTGTTGGTGTGCTAGGTTGATTGTTAGATGCTTCTTGAGTGTCAGATGTATGTGTAATAACTGGGTGGGATGGCTCGCCTGAGGTAACATATTTGAGTCTTATAGTAAAAAATCAAATAAATTATGCAACAAAGGATTTATGTGTTTACCTATCTCTGGAATGTTTATCAACTTCAGCCCACAGTAACTCTGCAATCTCCCATCTTTATTAATAGTTGTATGTGATTGTATGATGACATGATTGCTTAGGATGTTGGAGAGAGATGGAACATTGTTAGCATTACTAAGTTCACCTTTATTCATACCTAATTCAGAATGTCTAATTGATTTTTTTTGCATTTTAGGTTATAGAGTTGAGTAGATGATCTGAGAAGGCAGATGTTCAATATATTGATGATTCAGGCACTTGGTATTCCATAACTGCATCACTATCTCTAACATGGTAATAATTTAGGTAGCATTAATTATGTATATTCGTGCTGTTTCAGTTTGCAGTTATATTAGTCATTGTTATTTTAATATATGTATTTTTTTTCAAAGCAAATATAAACCGGTTTAACTTGAGCTTCACAGATCCTTTTGTGTTGCAACTCCTTTGGAGGGTGGTTTGCACTCTTTTTTGTTGTAAATGTAGGATAGTTTGTATACTTGAAACTACAGACAAAAGCATTACAGCTCATTGGTATAAATTTGATTTTAAGATACTTTTTCTTACAATTATGTATACATGCTTTCAGAGATTTTAACTTGATTTTAAGCTCATAGGATACTTTTTATTATTACTTCATATATAATATATTTATGATAATTTGATGTTGGAATAAAATGCTTGAGTTGAATTAAATAAGCAGTTTTAATAAGCACCCCTATGTGTAGTAGATTTGGTTATTTTTATTCTGCAGATAAATTGTTTTTAGCTTCTAAATGTGAATGTCCTATTTTCGTTACAACTTTTATCACTGGATCGCATAGTATGGGGTTCTGCCTGTCGAATTTAATGTATAAGTAAATAGGGTCATTGCGGAGCTAGCTATTTGTCAAGCCTGAATTTCAAGCATAAGGAGTATTTGTGAAGCCTGAATTTCAAGCATAATTTTTTCAAAGCAAATATAAACCGGTTTAACTTGAGCTTCGCAGATCCTTTTGTGTTGCAACTCCTTTGGAGGGTGGTTTGCACTCTTTTTTGTTGTAAATGTAGGATAGTTTGTATACTTGAAACTACAGACAAAAGCATTACAGCTCATTGGTATAAATTTGATTTTAAGATACTTTTTCTTACAATTATGTATACATGCTTTCGGAGATTTTAACTTGATTTTAAGCTCATAGGATACTTTTTATTATTACTTATTTGGTTATTCATATATAATATATTTATGATAATTTGATGTTGGAATAAAATGCTTGAGTTGAATTAAATAAACAGTTTTAATAAGCACCCCTATGTGTAGTAGATTTGGTTATTTTTATTACGAGATAAATTGTTTTTAGCTTCTAAATGTGAATGTCCTATTTTCGTTACAACTTTTATCCTTTGGATCGCATAGTATGGGGTTACTGTCGAATTTAATGTATAAGTAAATAGGGTCATTGCGGAGCTATCTATTTGTCAAGCCTGAATTTCAAGCATAAGGAGTATTTGTGAAGCCTGAATTTCAAGCATAAGGAGTATTTTATAACTTCATCACCAAATAACAGTAATATCAAATATTCAATAGGTTTAAAACACCAAATTTATTTTTTGAAAAACAGAGGATAAACAAACTTGACCTTTCGTGATGTGATGCTTATATTTATTTATGTATATTTTTTTTCCCTGTTTTACTTTTTATAAAAAAGTATTTGCCATTTCTCTCACACACACATGAGTCAACACACATACTCCTTAGATTAGGCGATTAAAAATTTGGGTTTATTTCTAAAATTAAGGTTCTTCCTGTCGAATTTAATGTATAAGTAAATAGGGTCATTGCGGAGCTATCTATTTGTCAAGCCTGAATTTCAAGCATAAGGAGTATTTGTGAAGCCTGAATTTCAAGCATAAGGAGTATTTTATAACTTCATCAACAAATATGATAATATCAAATATTCAATAGGTTTAAAACACCAAATTTATTTTTTGAAAAACAGAGGATAAACAAACTTGACCACTAAGAAGTTGCTTCGTCATTGCTTGCATTTTCTTTCACAGGTTCTACTTTTGGTGAGCTGCCTTCCTCGTCTGACTCAGAGTCAGTCACAATGTACCTGAAATAGTAAGATACAGAACGTTTTTTTAATATTTGGGTTATATATTAGTTCACTTTATATCCATTTATTACATCATTACCTTCTTCGTTTTTTATTCTCAGAAGCAGATCCATCTCCACTCCCAGCTTGTTCTCCATGTGGTAACTCTGTGTCTGAATCTTCATATTCCATACTACAATAATGACATAGTAAATAATGTATTAGTGGTAACACATTTTCATCTCTTGGTTCTATAGTATGGAAACTGTGTGATACCATTTCTTTTTTTTTTTCCCTCCACAGATTTGATCTTTTCATAAGAGGGCTGGCAGATCCGGTTTCACTTGGAGGAGTGCTTGAACATGTTAGTTCGCCGTACGCACGGGTAATTTTCCAGCAGGTGAAGCTCTCAAAAGTACCGTGTTCAAAATACGTGTGTGGCTTGAGTTCAAAAGTGTGAGATGTCCCTATTAGAGCTGATATTGCCCGGGGTAAGTTGAAGCTTCCATCTTGTGCATGTAGTTGTAGGTTAGCAAAAAACCATAATGCATTTCAAATTTAAATTATAATTATACCTCAAAATACATAGAAACTATTTAGTATGGCTGACCTCATCTCAACTTTTAGATCTATCAATGCAGGGATGTCATCATTGTCACAAATCAAGGTCTAGGAGCTGCTCGAGAGGTAGAGCTTATCTGTAAGGTGAGAAATAGTAACTCAACTTGGCAATGAGGTAACGTGGGCTACAAAACCATATTCTATAGATACTCACTGTTATAGTGTTTGGCATTAACAGAAGTTATAACAACCGGACAGAGGCCAACATGATTTGTTTTCTTTTCTATCAGGATGTCGCCCAATCCACCCCAAAGCGTCACTCTTATTGACTTGTAGTCAAAGCAACTTCGTCACTTTCGTGTACCCATCGGACGGCAGCCCTTTCGGGTTTCACAGGATTTCTCGTTACTCATGTCCGCATTCTCACTTCTGATATCTCCAGGTCTTGTCACCAAAAACCTTCCCTATAATATATTTATGATAATTTGATGTTGGAATAAAATGCCTTGAGTTGAATTAAATAAGCAGTTTTAATAAGCACCCCTAAGTGTAGTAGATTTGGTTATTTTTATTCTGCAGATAAATTGTTTTTAGCTACTAAATGTGAATGTCCTATTTTCGTTACAACTTTTATCACTGGATCGCATAGTATGGGGTTTTGCCTGTCGAATTTAATGTATAAGTAAATAGGGTCATTTCGGAGCTCTCTATTTGTCAAGCCTGAATTTCAAGCATAAGGAGTATTTTATAACTTCATCACCAAATAACAGTAATATCAAATATTCAATAGGTTTAAAACAACAAATTTATTTTTTGAAAAACAGAGGATAAACAAACTTGTTTTTCTAAATGACAAACACCCACAAATAGTTGTGGTCATGTGCTCTTTATTTTCCTAAATAATTGACCACTAAGAAATGGCTTAGTCATTGCTTGCATTTTCTTTCACAGGTTCTACTTTTGGTGAGCTGCCTTCCTCGTCCGACTCAGAGTCAGTCACAATATACCTGAAATAGTAAGATACAGAACGTTTTTTAATATTTGGGTTATATATTAGTTCGCTTTATATCCATTTATTACA